>WOVY01009496.1:0-306644 GCA_013436015.1 Rhipicephalus annulatus | reverse complement strand
AACGAGTCTGACCTCGACAAAACGATAGACTCCTCTACACTAGCTACGCTTCTCAAATTAATTCTCGAAATAAACAATTTCGAGTTCAACGGACAAACACTTCATTCAAGTTAGCGGCACTTCCATGGGCACACGAATAGGCCCTAATTACGCAAATATTTTATGGGCTCTCTAGAACGCGATTTTCTTGCCAGCCGCGATTTGAAGCCTTTTTATTACAAGCGTTTTATCGATGACATTTTTTAGTATGGCATCATGGTGAATCCCAGCTCCTTTCTTTCATCGGCGATTATAATAATGCCCATCCAAAATATATCATTCTCGCACTCATACTCGGACACCAGTGTCAACTTTCTCGACGTCACAGTGACACTGTGCAATCGAAAATTGACGACCAAACTATATAGGAAACCAACCGATAGACATCAGTATCTTCACTTCCATAGTAGCCACATAAAACACTGCAAAACCAGTATTCCATATAGTCAGGCCATTCGCTTTAAACGCATCTGCTCTGATAACAATGATTTCGCTCGCAACTGCGAAGGACCTACGAGGTGCTCTTACGAGGCAAGGATACCCATCGGGAATCATAGACGACGCCCTCAAGAAGGCTGACAACATTGACCGTAAAGAGTTGCTCATAAGCAACAAACGATCTGCAAACACTTCACGTAACAGTGTTAACCTCATCCTTACGCACTCAGCTTCGGTTCCTAATGTGGCCAATATTCTAAGAAAACACCACAATATCTTGCAACAAGTGATCGCTTAAAAGACATTTTACGGAACCATCGAGGGTAGTTTACCGCAGATCACGCAACCTGCATGATACATTAACATCATCGAAAATAATTAATCGGTCCAACTACAGTGGTTGCCATCCTTGCAATAAGCCCCGCTGCAAGGTTTGCCCGCACATGTCAAGTACTCACACCGCAACTAGCACCGCATCAAACTTTTCCTTAAAATCAACGGAGACTTCACTTGCGACAGCGCTAATGTTATCTACATGCTTGAGTGCTCCACTTGCCGCATGCAATACATTGGGCATACCGAAACATCATTCAGGTTACGTTTTAACAATCACAGAGCCCATGCTTCTAACCTTCCTCATCTTCCACTGTCAAAACATGTCCAGATGCCAGGGCACTCTTTCGAAAACATCAAAGCCACAATATACAATCCGGGTTTAAAACTCATTCTGACCGAGAAGTTCGCGAGTCCTATCTCATTAACAAGTTCAACACTTTGCACTCAGGCATCAACGAAAGCGCTGGACGCGTTACTTTCCTTTCTATGTAGCATTGTCCATCACAGGAATGCGTTAAATGCCCCCCAACCCATGTCATCGTTTCTTCTCTCATTTATTTGATTATATATATTTTTTGTGTGTGCTTCCATTTATTATATGTGCGCATGCAGTAGTTTGGCATCAAACTTGATGCTTCAGTTACCAGTTGAATTTTGTTTACTGTCCTCGGGTATCTTACAGTGTGCGTGACATGTGCTCATGATATTCGCTTGGCTTATGAAGTGCTTTATTGCTTTAAACATTTACCCTACGCATAAAATTTGCCCTACGCTGAAGCTATGCGCTCATATCTTGAGTTATCCACAGCGATATTGTTGCTCAATACTCGTATCAAATCATACTGACAATGTTGTTTTGGTATTGCTTTCGCACTTTCTAATCACTATTCTGACCAATTGTGTGATTTCAACGGCCCTTAAAAAAAGGGGCATCTGCTTGTCTACTCTTTATTCCCTGACGAAGGCCGTGCCACGGCTGAAACGTTGGCATAAAAGTATTGCTCTTTCGTACGTGTACTCGTTTGTGTTCTTTATACGTACCAGACCCCTTGAACTTCCTGCTGAATATTCACGACTATGGGTTCTGGAAAAGTCACGACGAAGAGCATCGTGTGGAAATTCCCCAAGGGATCCGTATCCACTGTTTTATTGGGCGATTCCCAAGCCAAGTATCTTCACCAGTATTTTGATCCACTCATCGATGGAACGCCCGCTTTCGTCACTCAAAGTGGTGCCTTGATCAACGACATTCTTTCGCTGTTGGACTTCGTCCCACAATCAACAGAAACCCTTATCCTTCATGTGGGCACAAATGACTTGACTTCGTGCTCAGGACGTGTTGCTTTTGAAAGATACAGGGACGTGCTCGGCTTCATCGCCAGCACCCGTCCATGTATAAAGCGGATATACGCAAGCTTGATTTTACCAAGGTCCATGAATCGTCGTCGAGGGAGCTTTAACCTACCTTTGGTTCGTCACTGCAACAAGGAAGCGGGTCACTTCAACCACCTTCTTCGAGTTTTTTGCCGAAGATCTAGACTTGTGTCCTATTTGGACCACCAGTTTGAATGGCTACCTCCGAGCCATGTTCTGGCAGCCGATGGACTTCATCTAAGTTTCGAGGGTGTCGCACTGCTAGCATGCCATATTAGACAATTATGTTTCAACAACCCCAAAGATATGGGGTCGTCTATGTGGACTGACTGTGCGCCGAATGTGTCCTCACATCGCACTTCCACTACAAGCGGCCCTAAAAGACCGTCTACCGTACAGCCCCGGAGGATGCCTGGTGCTGCAACGATCCAAAATGGCCGAACAAAATTGCGGAATTTACCTGACCGCGACACATCATCCGACCCGCCGCAACATTCCGGGCCGCGCGGACCAGCTCCCACATCAATCAACAGAAATGCCACGATGCCTCAGTCGAGGTACAATTTACGAGGACACCGTGATGTTCCATCCCATGAAATGAACTGACTAGGAACCACCAGGTTCGGTAAGAGTGCTTATCTAAATGCATCCGTTCATTTCATGAAAATTCGTAAAGTTATTGAGAAGCGTACGCGCTGTGAATTGCATGCATCTACTATGAAAATGTATGTTGCTACTTCCACTGCGCCTAAAGGCTTATGCCTGTCCTTGAAACCTGCGGTTTCTGAAATGTCGAGTGTACATTTGACTAAATGGAACAACACGCTAGCACGAGCTTCTATTGAATTGACCGAGATCATTTCAAAGCATTATGAATCGTCCGCGAAGGTTCTAGCTAATAAGGAGAAACAGCTGCGTGCCACACATGTCCTAAGCAGTGAAGAAAACAAGGAGCTTCACTTGTACAGGCAGAAAAAGCTGAATGAAATTAACCATGTCAAGCGGAGGAAAATGGTTCGGGATAACATACCCGTTGCTTTGTATTCCGAATCGCATGGAAGTGTTTCCGACCCTGCTAAGTATACCGGGCAACTTACTAATATAGTGAATTTATCTAGTCATCAATTAAGTCTTGAAGAATCTAAGGTTTTGTCGCTAGGTTTAAACTTTTGTCCCGCAACTGGCGGCTACAATGAATTCACGCTCATTGCCGATCTTCATAACTTTGAAAGAAACATGCGATTGCGCGAGTACTTTTTCAACCGCCAACCAAGTGAACAAACCAACTCCGCGTTACCATCTGGTAAACACTGGACACCACCCACTCAACGGGATAAATGCCTCGATTTATATATACGAGCTGTACAGGATGATGTACTTCAAGCGTATAAAACACGTTTTCCCTTCCGCCATAACGTCACCTTTAAAGAGGCTCAGGCTATCAAAGCATTGGCTAGCCGCAATGATATAGTAATTAAGCCAGCAGATAAAGGTGGTGCAGTAGTGGTTTTGAATGCTGACAGCTATATTGGTGAAGCCCAGAGACAACTTGATGACACCACATACTACAGGCGTCTTAATGACGACCCGACAGCGGAATTCAAACGTATTGTCAGTGATGTTGTTACAGATCTTGTAAAAGAAAACAAAATCGCTCAGTCTGCATTACGTACGCTGATTCCACTAAGCCCGGTGGCAGGCAGGTTCTACACCCTACCCAAAATTCACAAAGAAAACGTTCCCGGTAGACCGATTGTGTCTGGTATAGGTACGGTGACAGAAAATTTGTCACGCTACGTTGATACCCTCATTTCTTCTATTCCGGTTTCACTTCCCTCGTACATTAAAGACACCAATCACTTTTTAAATGATATCATTGATTTAGACATTCCTGATGGGTCATTTTTGGTGATCCTCGATGTTTGTTCTTTGTACACCAACATTCCCCATTCTGATGGTATCCGTGCTGTTGTAAAAGCGTATAACGAGTCTGACCTCGACAAAACGATAGACTCCTCTACACTAGCTACGCTTCTCAAATTAATTCTCGAACTAAACAATTTCGAGTTCAACGGACAACACTTCATTCAAGTTAGCGGCACTTCCATGGGCACACGAATAGGCCCTAATTACGCAAATATTTTTATGGGCTCTCTAGAACGCGATTTTCTTGCCAGCCGCGATTTGAAGCCTTTTTATTACAAGCGTTTTATCGATGACATTTTTTTAGTATGGCATCATGGTGAATCCCAGCTCCTTTCTTTCATCGGCGATTATAATAATGCCCATCCAAATATATCATTCTCGCACTCATACTCGGACACCAGTGTCAACTTTCTCGACGTCACAGTGACACTGTGCAATCGAAAATTGACGACCAAACTATATAGGAAACCAACCGATAGACATCAGTATCTTCACTTCCATAGTAGCCACATAAAACACTGCAAAACCAGTATTCCATATAGTCAGGCCATTCGCTTTTAAACGCATCTGCTCTGATAACAATGATTTCGCTCGCAACTGCGAAGACCTACGAGGTGCTCTTACGAGGCAAGGATACCCATCGGGAATCATAGACGACGCCCTCAAGAAGGCTGACAACATTGACCGTAAAGAGTTGCTCATAAGCAACAAACGATCTGCAAACACTTCACGTAACAGTGTTAACCTCATCCTTACGCACTCAGCTTCGGTTCCTAATGTGGCCAATATTCTAAGAAAACACCACAATATCTTGCAACAAAGTGATCGCTTAAAAGACATTTTTACGGAACCATCGAGGGTAGTTTACCGCAGATCACGCAACCTGCATGATACATTAACATCATCGAAAATAATTAATCGGTCCAACTACAGTGGTTGCCATCCTTGCAATAAGCCCCGCTGCAAGGTTTGCCCGCACATGTCAAGTACTCACACCGCAACTAGCACCGCATCAAACTTTTCCTTAAAAATCAACGGAGACTTCACTTGCGACAGCGCTAATGTTATCTACATGCTTGAGTGCTCCACTTGCCGCATGCAATACATTGGGCATACCGAAACATCATTCAGGTTACGTTTTAACAATCACAGAGCCCATGCTTCTAACCTTCCTCATCTTCCACTGTCAAAACATGTCCAGATGCCAGGGCACTCTTTCGAAAACATCAAAGCCACAATATTACAATCCGGGTTTAAAACTCATTCTGACCGAGAAGTTCGCGAGTCCTATCTCATTAACAAGTTCAACACTTTGCACTCAGGCATCAACGAAAGCGCTGGACGCGTTACTTTCCTTTCTATGTAGCATTGTCCATCACAGGAATGCGTTAAATGCCCCCCAACCCATGTCATCGTTTCTTCTCTCATTTATTTGATTATATATATTTTTTGTGTGTGCTTCCATTTATTATATGTGCGCATGCAGTAGTTTGGCATCAAACTTGATGCTTCAGTTACCAGTTGAATTTTGTTTACTGTCCTCGGGTATCTTACAGTGTGCGTGACATGTGCTCATGATATTCGCTTGGCTTATGAAGTGCTTTATTGCTTTAAACATTTACCCTACGCATAAAAATTTGCCCTACGCTGAAGCTATGCGCTCATATCTTGAGTTATCCACAGCGATATTGTTGCTCAATACTCGTATCAAATCATACTGACAATGTTGTTTTGGTATTGCTTTCGCACTTTCTAATCACTATTCTGACCAATTGTGTGATTTCAACGGCCCTTAAAAAAAGGGGCATCTGCTTGTCTACTCTTTATTCCCTGACGAAGGCCGTGCCACGGCTGAAACGTTGGCATAAAAGTATTGCTCTTTCGTACGTGTACTCGTTTGTGTTCTTTATATATATATATATATATATATATATATCGTTAAGTAGATTCTCCGTGAGCGGTCACAACGTGGTTTATTTCGACGATTCGGCCGTCTGGCCTTCATCAATCTCTAGGTCGAAACGTCGAAGTAAACCACGTTGTAACCGTTCATGGAGGATCTACTTGCCTATATGCAACACTACGACCTTTCAACCACCATGCCTGTCATTATATATATATATATATATATATATATATATATATATATATATATATATATATGCGCTACTGAGCGGCGCGCTACGGGATTTTGTAGGCTCTATACGCTGAAAGATTACTTATTTGCGAAGATTGACTCTGTCGTCACTGATGTGCTGTGCCATGAGTCTCTCGCAGCGCTCTTCGATGGCACGTGCGGTGAACCGCTTTCCCGCGAACGCGTGCAAATTTTTAACGACTGCATTCAGCTGTAGTTCAATGTCTGACAGGTTCAAATGTCTGACTTCTCTTAGTAAATTTAAGTAGTCACACACAGTGAATCTCGCGCGCGGGTTTCCCTGTTTTGCGATACTCATGTTCGCAGCACGTTTTTCCTTTGTGTTTGCTTCAACTGCATCCCTTACCAGTGCAGCGCTAAGCAGCTGCTTTCCTGACGTACGCCGGGGACGGCGTCACCTAGCGAAAGAAGAATGCACTCGTAAACGAAAAGACATGAAAAATAGAAACAAAGTGCCCACTTCTATTCACGCATGCACAATTATTCTTATTATTTGAAAAAATAGTATAAATAATTATGAACCACGCCCCCAAAGCGGGAAATTTTACCTTGCAGATTTGTTTACATCGATCTTCCAGTTAGGTCTAGGCATGTTCAAAATGCGAAGCTATCTCAAGAACTAGGCCAACTTATCCGTAATCCTTGGTCGTCGAAGCTAACTGAAGGCAAGCGAAGCCACTTTAAACAGATCTCGCTAGCTGGATTCCGTGCCAACCGGTTGTGCCCTCGCGATCTCCGACGTCAGCGTAACTCTGGCCGACTGGACTTGCCCTTCGCTATCTCCTGACGCCAAGAGCTCTACCAAGTTATGCCCCGTCATCGGACTTCTGTGACCGTGTTTCCATCTTTTCTATCTCTCCTATCCCCTTGATATGTCCCCGCTCGCTGGCTTTACGCATCTCTCTTTCTCTCTCTCTACACCTTTATTCCTATCCTTTTAATCCCTCCTCACCCCCATTTCTTGTGAGCTACTGTTGAGGTGTCGCACCCTGATGCAGACAGTTACGGGGCTCATTTTTCTCTTCTTTTATTTGCAAACATAAACACTTTTCCCCTCTTTAAACAGCCGTTCGCTGCAAACAAGGTCAATCTTTCACGAACTACGCCTAAATCATTTAGACACGGGCGTCCGAGAGCGCCGCCATGTTTACGTACACTACGTGCACCTACGCTACGTTAAATCTGAAAAATACCACGCGTACAGGAAGCAGTACGCGTAACGTAGGTATCTGCGCATGCGCACTTCAATTTCGGTATCATGGTACGCCCGGTATCACGGTAAGCCTATTATACCGTAACTGTCTGTTGACAGTCCATGAAGATGCACGAAATGCTGTCGCCTCACGCGTCTATCTTAGCGGATCACTAGCCTAGCCGCGCCGCTCAATTGTGCTGTGCCCGTAGCAAGGCAAAAAATGGTGTTGCTTTGTCTCAAGCGGATATTGTTCTCGTGGAGATGGTGCAACACGTCGTCACCAAACAAAGAAGCGCTTGCCCCAGTATCCAAAAGTGCTACGAACTTCTTTCGAGCTATCGTCAACTCGATTAGCGGTGCAGGCGAGTCTACGGGCTCACCTGCACGACAGACTAACGGTGCAAATGATCCAAACGCATCGATGGAATTACTCATAGCCGCGTGGTGCCCGATTTGGATAACCAGCGGCGCCGTCCGTATCCCGAACCACGCGTTCGCACCTGACCCGGTGTGTGGTCCCATTCGCGGGCGATGTGCCCCGGCGCAACGCACCGATAGCAAGGACCGCGAACACCGTGCCGGCCCGATCCTGAGTCGTCACGATCAGGCCGTCTTCGCTCTAGATTGCGCCGCTCGTTGGGCCTTGTGTCGACCGCGTGTTCTTGCCTTTGAATGTGACGAGCGGGGGCGGCGTGGGCCATATGGAGCGCGTAAGCGTAGGGGTCCAAAGCCCGGTCTGACAGCTTCCAACCACATGGTACCTGCTCATCAGCGAACGATGCCTACGCTTTACCCTAAACGCTTCTGAAACTCCTGCGCCACCATTCCACGCACAGCGAGGCTCGATTTACTGCGCTGCAGACGGAAGTGGGCGATACGACCGCGCAGCGAGGATGTCCCCTTATATACGCTTGGCCTCGATGGCGAGCTCCCCGCAGGGGCACCTGCGCAAGTAGGCGTTTGGTGTGTAGCGACACCACGGACCCGAGCTAACGGGGGAGTTTCGGCTCCCTCCCACGCCTAGCCATGCGTGGCTTTGCCGTGTCCGGGGAAAAGGGGATCCTGGGGGTTGAGCCGACGCTGGGTGCTTGGACCTTTAAGGCCCCCCGGCAGAGGCAACACACCCCTTTGGCCCATGGTTCACGTAGACGGCACCCCTGGGCTGACCCACCCAGGGGAAATCGGCAGTCGCCTTTTCCTATCTCTCTCTGCCTACATCTTCGTCTTTATCACTCACTATCTATCTGTCCTGTCTTCTACTCTCTTCTGTTTACTTCCATTTTTCCTGGCGGCAAGGGTTAACCCTGCGCAAATAGCCTACCTTGGTCTAGGCGCATTAGGTTATGGCAGTGTTGTACGGCTGACGTCTGCAAGCTTTCAGCACCTGCAAACTTGCAGCGTCCCCTTGTTAGGCTCCGTGGTGGGTGGCCGCCAACGCTGCTGAAAAAAATAACAATGGCATGCATGGAGCATTCCCTCTTCTGTCTGATCGTACCGGCCTAAAGCGGGTACGCACCGACGACATAAATTTCTTCAACCAGCCAACAGACACTTTTCCCCACTTCCACGTCATTCACTGCGAAAAAACCGGAAAGCAATCCAGGACCGTATCTCCTTTCGTAGTTGCCAGGTGTCTTACTGAAACTCTCGGGGCTGGATACAAAGTAACCAAAATGGCTAGCGGAGACCTTCTTCTAGAAATTCGGGACAAAACACAGTTTGTAAAGCTAGACAGCCTCTCAACGTTCGGTGACGTACCCATCACCGTAACACCGCACAGATCTATGAACACCACTCGCGGAGTGGTATCTGACGCAGACTTCCTCGACTTGACCGAAACTGAACATTTGGAAGGGTGGAAGAGCCAAAATGTCAATAATGTACAGAGAATTATTATCAGAAGAGATAATAAGGAAATACCAACGAAACACCTAATACTCACATTTGCATCCAGTAAACTACCAGATTTCATTCAAACAGGGTACACGAAAACATCTATCAGGCCGTATATACCGAACCCTCGTCGTTGCTTCCAATGCCAGGGGTATGGCCATGGCTCTAAAACCTGTCGTGGTCGCCAGACTTGTGCACAATGTGGAGTCCTAGGCCACGTGTCCGAGAACAGCAAACAACCGCCACACTGTGTAAACTGCGAAGGAAACCATGCCGCATATTCGCGCTCCTGCACATACTGGAAAAAAGAAAAAGAAATCATCACATTGAAGGTGAAGGAGAACATTACGTTTAAGGAAGCACGGCGAAGAGTCACTCCATTCTATGGACCTACATACGCTGATGCGGCGCGCAGGAGGCACCGCCGCACCAGCCCTCGCCACCCCTTCGGCCAGCGCACAGCGAGCCGACGACTGTGGCACCTGCCGCCAAGGCGGCAGTAGTTCAGTCTACTCCGCCTCCTAGCGAATCGAGGCCGGAGACTCCAGGGTCCTCTGGTCTCAAGGCCTCCCCTCACCAGGCGAGGCCTAAAAACCAAACCACCAGCTCGCATGTGCGGGCACCCAGTGCCTCTGAGGAGGCAATGGATACGTCGGCACCCTTGGTGCCGAAAGACCGGCGTGGCTCCTTGGAGCGCGCCAAGAAAACAAAAAAGCCGATAACAGGGCCTGGTGACGGCCCTGTTAATTGAACTCAAACTCCCTGTCTAAACAGCCACTCGCTTTTTGTACACACAACACTATTTTACATTCACCATGAACACTCAAATTATACAATGGAACGTCAGGGGCCTTCTCAGAAACCTTGACGACATCCAAGAACTCTTACACGAACACTCACCAAAAGTGCTGTGTGTACAAGAAACACACCTTAATTCAAAACACACAAATTTTCTTCGTAAGTATGTTATTTTCCGAAAAGACCGTGTTGATGCTATGACATCATTCGGAGGTGTTGCCATCATTGTGAATCAAGGAATTGCATGCACACACTTACAACTCCAAACATCCCTTGAGGCAGTGGCTGTTCGAGCAGTTCTTTTCGATAAACTGATCACAATCTGCACTATCTACATTCCTCCTAGCTATCAGTTGCAAAAACGTGATTTACACTCTTTAATTGATGAACTTCTGGAGCCCTATGTTCTCCATGGAGATTTTAATGCGCATAGCAGGCTATGGGGTGACTCTCGGTATGACGCACGAGGTCGACTGATTGAACAGTTCCTTCTCTCCTCGAGCGCGTGTCTCCTAAATCGAAAAGAATCAACCTATTATAATCTCGCCAATAACACCTACTCCTCCATAGACCTAAGCATAGTATCCCCATCTCTTGTGCCTGTACTCAAGTGGAAAGTCGTCAGTAATCTGTACGGAAGTGACCACTTCCCCATAGTTTTGAGCACAAATACAGTAACTGAGTGTCCATCACGTGTTCCCAAGTGGCTCATAAACAGAGCCGACTGGGAACACTTTTATACCATCGCTCGTCTAGGTTGGAATGACATAAGTGCTTTGAACATTGATGTTGCTGAGAACTACTTCACAGCATTTTTGATTGATGCTGCAACAAAATGCATCCCACAAACAAATGGACACCCTGGAAAACGGCGTGTGCCATGGTGGAACTCTGAATGCCGAAACGCGCGCAAACAGCAAAACAGAGCTTGGAGGCTGCTTCGGAACTCACCGACAGCCGAAAATCTTGACACCTTCAAGAAAATAAAGTCTCAAGGCATGAGAACGCATCGGCAGGCCAGAAGAGAAAGCTGGCAGAAGTTTTTGTCAGGGATCAATTCATACACACAGGATGCTAAAGTCTGGAACATGGTCGGTAGGATAGCAGGAAAACAAGTACACACACTTCCACTCGTAAACACTCTGGGTGATACCTTGGAAGATCAGGCAAACTTCCTCGGTGCACACTTCGAACAGGTGTCCAGCTCATCCCACTATACTGACACTTTCCAAAAATACAGAACAAGAATAGAAAAGCAGAAACTTGAACACAAATGCACTAGATCCGAGGCATATAACGAAGCTTTCAGTCTAGCTGAGCTTCAAATGTCTCTAAACTCCTGCAGTACTTCTGCCCCAGGTTCTGACCGTGTCGTTTATGAAATGTTAAAAAACCTACCGATCAAAACACGAAAAACCTTACTTTGTTTGTACAATGCTATCTGGTTTTCTGGCACTATCCCTAACTCCTAGAAAGAGGCTATTATAATTCCCATTTTCAAAGAGGGCAAGGAGCCTTCTTTACCTTCGAGTTTATAGGCCTATTGCACTCACAAGCTGCTTGTGCAAAATCTTCGAAAAAAATGATAAACTGCAGACTTGTACATTTCCTTGAAACAAACAATTTGCTCGACCCATTTCAGTGCGGGTTTCGAGAAAGTAGATCCACCACAGACCACCTTGTTCATATCGAGGCACAGATCAGGGACGCCTTCGTCCATAAACAATATTTTCTCTCTGTATTCCTCGATACCGAAAGGCTTATGATACAACATGGCGTTTCGGAATTCTAAGAGACCTGTCCCACCTTGGCGTGCGCGGAAGAATGTTTCACATAATCGAATGTTACCTGTCAAACCGGACATTCCGTGTCCGAGTGGGCACGGTTCTTTCCCAAACATTCGTCCAGGAAACAGGCGTGCCACAAGGTGGTTGTACTTAGCTGCACACTTTTTCTCATCAAGATGAATTCCTTGCACTTGTCCATCCCTCGCAATATGTTTTATTGTACATATGTCGACGACGTCCAGCTTGGCTTTAGATCTTGCAATCTGGTAATGTGTGAGCGACAGGTTCAGTTAGGTTTAAACAAGGTCTCCAAATGGGCAGAGGAAAACGGATTCCGACTGAACCCACAAAAGAGCACGTGTGTCTTGTTCTCCCGAAAGAGAGGCATGCACTCAGAACCCGACATTAAATTGAACGGTTAATGTCTGTCTGTCAATGCGGAGCATAAATTCTTAGAATTAATCTTGGACACACAAGTTGACCTTCGTACCGCACATCAAGTATCTAAAAAACAAAATGTTTAAAAGCCATGATTGTTTTAAAAGTGTTGTCACGTACTACGTGGGGTAGTGACAGACGATGTCTCATGAATCTGTATCGAAGCCTCATTCGCACCCGCTTAGATTATGGGGCCATTGTTTATCAGTCTGCAACACAAAGTGCTTTGAAGATGCTGGACCCCGTGCACCATTTGGGCATCCGCCTTTCTACGGGTGCTTTTCGCTCCAGCCCCGTAGAAAGCCTTTATGTTGAGTCAAATGAGTGGTCGCTTCATCTGCAGAGAACTTACATGTCCTTCGTTTATTTCCTTAAGGTGAAAGCAGATAAGAAGCACCCCTCATACTCTACTATTAATGATTTGTCAAGCTCCATTCTGTTTCAAAACAGGCCTTCGATGAGGCAGCCCCTCTCAGTTCGCCTGAAAAGTCTAGCTGAGGAAACTGGAGTCTCACTTGAACACAGTTTAATGGCTCCTGTAGCATATCTGCCACCGTGGCAATGGCAGACTATAGACTGTGATGTGTCCTTTCTTGCAGTTACAATATCCGAACATACTTCCTGGAACTTCAAGACAAATACACACGTCCTGAGTTCTTTACAGATGCCTCCAAGTCCAACTCCTCTGTGTCCTACGCTGTTGTCGGCCCATCTTTTTCGGATGCTGGCCCTCTACATCCGGGCACAAGTATCTTGACAGCGGAAGCTTACGCGATACTTGTGGCAGCTAAACACATCGAACAATTACACATACAAAAAGCAGTAAATTATACAGACTCCCTCAGTGTGGTAACGGCTCTGCACAGTCTCAAAAAACAAAAAAACCCGGTCTTCCTCTCACTTTACTCCATTTTGTGCACACTCTACACACTGAAACAACATGTTGTAGTGTGTTGGGTGCCAGGGCACCGTGAGATTCAAGGCAACGTGAGGGCGGATCAGCTCGCTGCATCCGTCCACAAAAGCACTGCCCCTACAACCATATCAATCCCGGCCCTCGATCTTAAGCCGTCTCTCAAACGAAACCTCAGGGACTACTGGCAGAGCAAGTGGAATACACACACACAAAACAAACTACACATTATTAAGCCACACCTTGGTCATTGGCTGCCCGTATCGAAATCGCGTCATACAGAGGTAACACTAACGAGACTCTGGATAGGACACACATACACGACACACACATATCTGTTGTCTGGTGGCGATTCACCATTATGTGATAGATGTGGTGAATCCTTAACCGTCCTTCACATGTTAATTCAGTGTAAACACTTAGAAACTCTAAGAAAACACATTTTCCATTACTCTACCGACAACATATACCTTTACACCCTGCAATGTTTGTCGGTAGGGAACCGCTTTTTAGTCATAAATCATTGTTGGCGTTTTTAAAAGAAATTCATAGCTTTCATGTCATACACCCGGGCATACCGTAGCATGACCTCTCTGGAGAGGTTTTTGCTGTGGTGGCTACACAAGAAAGCACATGCCTCACGGCCCTTGGACGCAAGGGTATGAACGAGTGAGGCACTTGTGCTAATGCCATACATATCCACCATCGTCTTTTATTATCACCAACTTTGTCATCTATTCACACCACACACACCTTTCACGGCATGGTCATGATTTTATTACTTGAATGTTTTTACGCGCCTTACTGCGAGGAACTTTATGGCCCTTATACAGCCGCTTATCACAATCATTGTCCATATTTTTAGTAAGATGAACTGGCGCTCTTTGGCCGTGAAACGGCCCCTTGCGCCACAAAACATCAAACATCATCGATGGCGAGCTCTTCCAGTTGTGCAAACTTACATCGCCTGAAGTGCACCGCAAAAGTTGGGTGCGCTTGACGCATAACGCACTCGACTGTTTCCGCGTTAGTGGCGTGAAGGTTGGCGAGACAATACAGTTCGTCCATTGCCTGTACATACTCCAGCAAAGATTCGTTTGAATGCCGGGTGCGTACTCTTATGAAAATGAAGTGTAAAAGTCTAATGTGGACCTAATGAGCACCTAATGACTCGCTAGATTTACATTAGATCTGCAAAGGCAGATGTCCTTGCGCATTACATACACATTAGACTCTCAAATGACGTTGCGCATAAGGACTTCTGATGACAGCACTACTCAGACTCTCAGTTGCGGTTGCTAATGTCAAGGTACAATACGTGAAGTAAAAAGCAAAAAACAAATCTAAAGATTTTTTTCTCCCACATTTACATTCTATTAGTATACAGCTACAACTTATTTATTGAATGAAGAAAATGCATTCGTCTACACTTACAAACAATGTTTACTGTGCTGCGCCTAGTAAAAATTCGCTAGGCGCAGCACAGTCCGAGCGAATTGAATGCTACAAGAGCAGCCTTTCAGAGCATTTCGAAGCGCTCATTGGGTAACTACTGCAAGCACACTTGCTTGATACCCACTAGGGCATTGATAGTGAAATTTTTTGTGTAGGGCCGGCATTCGCTATGCTATTTTTTCGTCATTCTTCTGAGAACCATTGTATCCGCTAAACACTTGCAGGGATTCTTGCGCCAATTGTTCATGCAATGGCTGACGTTGATGAGGAATCATGGCTGAAGTGGGTATGGGACAATAGGGGAACAAAAACGAGCTTTTGTAATGGGTTGGAGCATTGGACGACCGTCACTCGTTACACTATTTGCATTGCGCGACAACAGGTTGTTATTTCGCTGTTTTAAAACGCTTTATAAGTCGTATTAGCTCGATTGTTTTCCTGACATCAAACCTGCATGCCTAAGGCAAGTTTGCCAACATGTCACACGCACCATGCAGCGTAAGCTCAGTATAATCGAAAAAAAAAACAGCGTCGCTTGTGCGTCACTGCTGATGATTTCATGCATTCAATAAAGAAAGAAAACCAGCATAACTCAGTGGTAGAATACATGGCTGGCCCCTAGCTGACCCGGGTTCGAGCCCCACTGTGTCATTGGCGCTAAGTGTATTCTGTAATTTCGGGCAAGGTGGTTACGAACACCGGTGGTGGTGGCGGACAACTGCGCGTGACCCGAGTTGTGATCTCATAACAGCTTTCGCTGTATAAGTAATGATGAAGTACGATAACGAAAAACCTAGACATGCATTACTTCGAAAATATTGTAAAGGAGGACTGACGCGCTTTGGAGCACCTCAAGGGGAACTCTTTCATTTTCATGATGCGCACCATTTACGCCCTTCACACCGCGGAGCCCGACAACATATATAAAATAGTTTACATTGATTTTACCCGCCGGCTATAGCATCTGCAGGCCATGGCCGGCAGGACCACGCAATGGCCGTGATATCAAGAAACCTCCGCTCAGTGGGTTTGTGAAGTTTGCGTTCTACATGTAGCCTAGATCACACAAGTCACTGGATGGAAATTCAATACCCATGAATTATGTGAACCACATGTGACGATAACAGGAAATGCGAAAGTTGATGCTTGTATTTCACGAGTAGCAGATTGCTCGCGACGCGAGGCTTGTATTTACACATCACTGTGAAGCCACTCTTTCGATAGCAAAACCACAAGTTTGGTTTTGTTGTTTATGGTGGTGGTATTGAAAATATATTCAATTCTTTTCTAAGGAGTTTCAAAACCTCTGGCTATATCTAGAGCAACAAGCTGAAAATAATGAAATTTCATGCTAGTACACCTTCACACAAAGAACAGACACACACAGCACTGATAAGCCCAACACTTCATTCCTGTGAACGTGAAACAAGGTACAATTACAGTAAGCAGACATTGACCTCACGTACAAACAGCAAACATTGCCTCATCATTTCTTACTCTTCTACAATTTACTTTTATCAAGCATAGCAGTAAACAGCACTGTTTCATAGAGCAAATACCTTACTAATAGTACTAACATATACGATTTGACTGAGCTATTACAAGTTAAATTACTAAGAAGCAGTGGTCCATGAGATCCATCACAAAAGTAAGATATCTTGTGTTTTTAAAAATAAAGAAGTAGTGTCTTCACTCTGGAAAGGCATTTATCGAATGGCACTCAGCAATAAACCACAATGGTGACAGTAAAAACTGAGCACAGACTCTCAGCACAAGCAGTGTCCTCTCAAATGAAGTCGAAGAGGACAACCCACTAGAAGGCGATGAGCCTTCAGCCTAGTGATTTCCATCACTAGGCTGAAAAATGTTTTGGTTTTAAACATGATCTCATACCGTTATATACAATTTCGTAGATGCTGTGGAAGTTTTACACTGCCTTGCCATGTCTGCTCTGCACCATGTGCTTCAGGATACAGTGAACTTCATATTTCACTTCATTGCATCAGAACTGTTCTGCAAACAAATGTTCTTTCAATTCAAGTAAAACATAGAAGTCTCTAGTTAACCAGTCCCGACTGTATAGCGTGTTCGTGGTGCAGTTTTTATCAAATATTTGCAGATGATGGCCAGTTTGACAAAAGATAGGTGAAAAGGCATTCCCATGTATAATTTCTACACCTTTGCTCCTTACTTTTTTCTCAGTTCTGTAGTTTTTTTTCAGTATCTGACAGCATTTGTTGTGCCAGCAGACAGGAAGATGACCAAAAGTACCCTTTTCTAGCCTCATGGCTGTCGTGTTGACTTTACGCAGAGCACAGACTGTGTTGAAATTTCTGTGGCTAGGGCAAAGAGGGATGCCACAACTCACAAGACTGTTATGTTTTAGTCGTAAAGTGAAATGCCTGGGTTTTAACAATTATTGAAACAGAGCACAAAAAGTCCCGTGTATTTCCACAGTGGCGAAGAATCAACTCATACATAGTCTTCTGTCAGAGTATGTGCAACTGACATTGTGACCACTTTTCGATATTGCAACTTTTCACTACGATGCTCTAAATGGTGCCTCGGCAAACCTTAAAAACTGTAATACAAAAAGCATCGAGAGTGGTCCTTCTATTTCAACGCATAATTTTGTCAGTCTTTGCGGCTGCTTCATTGAAAATGAACAGCCTACTGCTCCTTTTATTGGCAGCAAATTTCAATATAACTGCCTGTAAATACTCTACACCACTCGCAAATTTTGTCTTTGCACAACCATTCATACCCTTCCATTTATGAGATGAATCACATTCAATGCAAAACCTTAGCACTTGAAAACTGAATACGTTGGCATTGGGTGGTTAGCATTCAATGGGGAGGTCAAGTCTTGAGGCTCCCAAGGCTTAGCATTGAAGAGAAGCATGCATATACTCATTCTATAGTGCAGGAAGCGCCACTTAAAACAGTGTGGCCAACAACCATAGAAATAATGATGTGCTTGTAACATTGTTACAAGCAGTGGTAAAAAGCTTTCAATAGCTGGAAAAAGAATCAACAATACAGTTCATGGTAACAGGAAACGCACTGCACTGTTCATGCTTGTGAAAAAATACACACATGCACACAACTCAAGCACATTAACAGCAATATAAAGCTACAAGAAGCTGCTTCCAAAGCAGTGCTAAAAACATAGACAAATGCAAGAGAAACACTAACACCAGTCAAACCAATTGCAATAGCACAACAATTTATGGTAGAACTTGGAACAGTGCATTCTTTGCACAAATAAATAAAGTTGCACGACACTTTAAAGCATAACTTATGTCGTGTAAATACGAACGTATTTGTTGTGATGAATGCTGCAGTCAGATGCTGCATAAGTTCATTTTATTTGTTATTACCCATGCTGGTAGGAGCCGAATTTCACAACCTATAGGTTCCTCACAAAACCAAGAAGTTAGTTGCATCAGTAATTGGAGTGGCCGGAGTGGCCGAACGCATGAGGGTAGGGTTTCCCCCTCAAGTGAAAGTCTCAAAGAATCAAGGCAACTATCAGAATCTATTTCCGTCAAAACAACTCGCGTATGTCTTCCTGGGACACACGTCAACGAACGAGACGGTGCAGGTGGCTGCCACACAATTGCTGATAAAAGCTTTGCTCACTACTAGTATCCTTTTGAAAGGAGCACCAAAACGTGTTTTTTTCATGTATTCACTGCCTTTGATTTAGCCTTGCGGTAGCCGCGTGCCTTCAGAGCTTTCAGATCGCCGTCGCGTCACCGCAGCGGTTTCGGCAAACGCGTTTCTTCTCACAACAGCGGATCAATCAGTCCGGTATGCTATAGAATGCGCAACGGTGCATTCGTTGCCTTTCGGTCTGTGATGGGCGTACAATGATCCCAATATTTTCTCGACAGTGAAAGCGCTTCTGTTGAGGTAGGTGATTTAGGTTCTTTTTTCAATCCCCGTGCACTTCGTTGCGCACGCACCTTCAAAACCAAGTTCTTTTATGCCATCTACGATCGCATCTGCAGCGGTTTTGTTCGCGCAATTAATGGAAAGCAGCAATGCTTTAACTGCTTTAGCATTGGATGCGCGCACACTTTCGGGGTTCTGTGAGTTACGTCGTCGCCATACACAACCCTGTCAAGAACGAAATGGTTTCGTCCATAGAGGTTGTAGCAACGACAATTACATGCACTTTAGAAGACAGTGCATGCACCGGTAGCACGCATACTTCCGAAACTTCGAGTACGCTGCTTTCAGCATTCATTCGACAATTCTCATACGAAAGCTTGTGATTTGATGATTGATGATGGATTGATTTGTGGGGTTTAACGTCCCAAAACCACCATATGATTATGAGAGACGCCGTAGTGGAGGGCTCCAGAAATTTTGACCACCTGGGGTTCTTTAACGTGCACCCAAATCTGAGTACACGGGCCTACAACATTTCCGCCTCCATCGGAAATGCAGCCGCCACAGCCGGGATTTGAACCCGCGACCTGCGGTTTACGAAAGCTTGTGTCACCCGTTGCGATTAGTAAATGTGTTCGGAACATTAGAATTTAGGCCCAATGTATTCTAGACACTATACCCGTAGACATAGTGTAATTCACGAATTCGGATTTGCCGCGCTTTCGCATCACTGAGATTCTGCTGTACGTTTAGATGAACGCCTCCTAAACTCATTCATAATAAACTGTGGTAGGGGCCCCACCGCGGTGGTCTAGTAGCTAACGTAGTCTGCTGCTGAACCGCAGGTCGTGGATCAAATCGCGGCTGCGGCAGCTGCTCTTACGATGGACGCGGAAATGTTGTAGGTCCGTGTGCTCAGATTTAGGTGCACGTTAAAGAATCCCAGGTGGTCGAAATTTCTGGAGCCCTCCACTACGGCGTCTCTCATAGTCATATCGTGGCTTTTGGACGTTGAACCCCACATATCAAGCATCATATCAATGAAATGTGGTAGGTTCAAAAAGCTTGGAGTGAATTGAGCTGCTTTTTTGTCAATGCGGCTGGTTGACGCAAAAAAATTTTGACTTCCATGAGTTTTTCATGACAACCGTACAAACGGAAGAAACGGTTGAAATCCGGGAGTCTCCTGGCCCATCCGGGAGACTTGGCAGGTATGTGCTGGGCACTGCTCTTAACTATAATATTAATTGGTCCGTTGGTGATGTAACCAGTTCTAACGCAGATGATGTCTATGCAATTACACGATGAACTATTTGGAAACAAGCTGAGAGGAAAAGGCGGTAGCAACAGCTGTAACTCAAATCCACATACGAGAGTCTAGCACAAAGTGAGAATACCAGTGGTCATCGCACCATCGAGATTTTTGTTATCATTGGTTGAGGGTTATTAACACATGAGCAAGCAACAGCTTTCTTTTATCTGGTGGGCAGTTTGAGAAATGGGAATAAAGACTGGGATGAATGGGTTTGTAAGGCACATTGGCGTCAAATGTGGTTCAAGGTTCATGGTCTTATAAAAGGCTTATATGCTGTGCAATTTCAGTGCACATTAAAAATCACAAGTGGCGAACCTTACAAGCACCCTCCAAAGGCATGCCTCATAATCATATCGTGATTTTTGCTTAGGAAACCCCAAATATCATTATTAAACACAGAGCTAAAGTATTCCTAAGGCAATTACTTTAGCTTTACATTAAAATGTAAAGAAGCTCTCAGTCTTTTATGGCTTCTTGATGCATATGGGTGGTTGGAAATTTTTTTTATTCGTGAGGTTTATTCCACACAGCTATTTGCAGAACTGATGCGCTGAATTTAGGAAATAGAAACGCCGCTTGTTCATCACTGAGGAGCAATTGTTATAGTGCTCAGCCTTTCACTCGAAGGTCATGGCTTCAATCCTGGTTGTAGCAGACATATATCGGTGAAGGCGAAATGCCAGAGCCCTGTATGCTGCGCGATGTCAGTGCACGTTAATCAAAGAAGACCAAATGGTCAAAATTTGGTGAAAGCCTTCCACGATCTATGTATACACGGTGTTTCGCCTAATCTCATCATAGTTTCGGAATGTAAAACATCGCACCGCACATCGTTATGTAAGCAGGCCGATGATAGCTTTGTCATGATCTGGGCTTCTTTCTATTACTTATGATGAGCAACTTTTTAAGTGGCTTCAATGCCATAGTTGGAATTCACCGTGCACAAATAAGCTCTCTCACCACAAATCAGGGCTACGCATTTCCTCAACTGGGTCATTCTGATAGTCTCACGTTCTTATGCGTCCACAGCATCAACAAACTGTAGGGAAGTATCTCTACAAAATGTTGTCAACACCTTGCAACATACCGTGTACAGCTGAACTGTTAGCATCACTATTTTCGTGCATGTGCGTTCCAGATGCCATTCAGTGCAAGTTAAAAATATGCGGTAATACGACAGAAACGGCCATCCACAAGATGAAAAGAATTAATTCTCCAAGCCTTATAAAGCTTTGAAGAGCAGAACATGAAAAAACCAATGCCCATCTTTTTATAGTGTGACCCATCGTCTCTGTGTACTGGCTTCCCATAGAATATGATGTTGTTTTGCAAGAACATTTTTTTTTAATTTCTAGCTCTTGACAAGTATCTTGAAGAGCATGTCAAGATTGCCACCAGCTTTCTTTTTGTGACGCGTTCGCATAGTGCTGGCAAAGCTTGCACGAGACAGAACGTTTCGATGATTTGTTTTTCGGGACGGCGCATACCTCTCACCATTTTTACAAACTTCCCATTCATTGGCACAAATGGAAACATTGAGGAGGTTCATAGAGGACCACAAACTTCACCGTGTCAACAATGTGAAGAAGAAGGCGCGAGTTGAAAGTTATGTTGTTTATGCCATGCAGCTCTTCATACTCTTTTGGGAAATTTATCATTCGTACCTTCTGGCTATGCATCTTCTCAAGTGCAAAGCCCTCACCCAACATGTAGTGCATCAAGTCGACAAATGCCAACAAATGCTTCAAGTTCCTTTAAGGAAGGTAGCCTGCCAGCGCAACAGGTGAATACAACAAGAACCAGTTGTGCCAGTCTGCCGATTTCCAGTACTTCACATCTTGTAGTGACCGTGGCAGCCTTGACACTTCACACACGGGACACATGCTTTTCAGCTTTTACCTCCACCATCGCGTCCTCAAGGCGATGGTGGAGGTAAAAGCCTTGGCTTTGTTTCGATTTGAGTCATATTAGTTTCATTGCCTTCGTGAAGCCGGAGCAAACAGCATGTACATATTCTAACACAAAGCCAGAACAGAAGCTGAAGTATGCCATTAGAGTAAGAACACTTGTACCTTTTACTCCACAGCTTACTCCTTTAACATCTGTTCTGGCCTTTAAAGCATGCCGACGCAATCATTCCTGCGTGCGCATTTTAGGTATGGACCTAGGTGCAGTATAAACCCGGCAGTGTCCATTGCCACGGGCTACAACCTGTCCTGGCATCTCACACCAGCCACACCCATGCTTGCCATCAAATTGCGCCATGCACATCAATTCACACCTAGCCACGCTGTCCACAGTACACGGCTCTGGCACGCTTTTGTTGTTCTGAAGTTAACTTGATCGTCTTCCCACGACAAACCAGCAGCAGAAAGCTCATTCCGGGCTTGCACAAAAGAAAAAAGGAAACAGTTCATAGTAGGCTTGTGTGGGCCAAACCATATCCCAGCGAAAAAGTAATTTTAAAACCCGTTATTTATATAGAAGCTCAATATTCTGGGCAAGCAGTGGTCAAATCCAAATGCACTGCTCTGAAATAGAGTCACACCATCAGCGTTGAAAGTCAAAGTAATATCGTCAGGACAGAAGGGCAGCTTCCTATAACAGACACTGTTTGTTATGTCAATGACATCAATAAAATCAGTTTGCACAACTCGTTTAACAAGTCCCGATATTAGCACATCACATATTTGTCCAGCTAAGTCAACTACAAAAAAATGATGCCGTTTTAAATGGGAGAGCCACTTGAAGTTGAGTATTGCACTTGTCGCACACGATATTTGCGACATTCTTTAAAAGCCCCAAATAGTTGTTGGAGCTGCTGCAATAAAAGTGCCTCGTTTTCTTACTGCCAACATCACTGAAATGTCTGAAAAATAAGTTCTTTGATGTTGGCAGTGACGTTACTTTTGGAAGGCGAGCATTCAGCAAGTTCAGTAGGATTTCTGTGGCTTCACTCGAAGCATCATGGCGGAGGCTGTGCTTCAAAATCAAAAGAAGGCTTTCGGCCTCTGTTACCCAGGACCCAGCATACAGTGGTTGGTTCTGCAATAGACAAGAAACTGAGTTACATTAATTACCACATTGTGAATTTTTAATGAGAATGTTGCTTTCATTAGCATGTCGATTTCAGCTGTGAAAGTTTGTATAAAATTATAAGCATTAATCACATAAAAACAGCACCAGTAACAAAGGTTAAGGAAAGAAGGAGACAGGCAGCGGTATAAGCATGATGTGGATTGAATAGCATTTCCAGAAGCGGACAACTAGATTTTGTTCTGGTTTGCCGTGTACATCAATTTAGCAGTAAATATTGCTTTATACAGAATGACGCTCAAAGCAAGAGGAATGCTAGAACTATGCGACATTTATCTAGAAAAGGGAGCTATGACTATAAATACATTGCCAGTAATATTTCTATACAGTTTATCATGTAATAGCCATGCATGTCTCCCTGTTTCAAAACACCGGAAAATTATACCCTACTTCCGGTCCCACTCAATGGTCATCGCCTATTGTTCGTCTTCTCTTATGTTCAAGAGGTGTCACGAGAGGTGTTTTAGTTCAAACACTACATGCCTGATCCAGTCACTTGTCTTATATTGAACCCACTACGACAGCTTTGAATGATGCTCAGTTGTTTCTTAAATCACCAGGAAGCTTTGCAGCACACACTCGCTTTGTCTCCTATGTGCCTCACGAGCTACACTCATTCGCAGACATTATTTGGATTTAAGACATTAGAAACTAGAACATGCTATGTGAACTTCACTATTATTTGTCAATGATTGATTGATTTGTGGGGTTTAACGTCCCAAAACCACCATTTGATCAAGAGAGACGCCGTAGTGGAGGGCTCCGGAAATTTCGACCACCTGGGGTTCTTTAACGTGCATCCAAATCTGAGTACACGGGCCTACAACATTTCCGCCTCCATCGGAAATGCAGCCGCCGCAGCCGGGATTCGAACCCGCGACCTGCGGGTCAGCAGCCGAGTACCTTAGCCACTAGACCACCGCGGCGGGGCACTTCCTCTATTAGCATACTGAACAATTTTGAGGGAATTCTTTTATGGCGGATTTCACTTGTCGAGCGGGAGCAAGTTTTCTTGCTCCGCGGCCAAAAATCTGCACTTCGCTGACAGGTTCGAAGCAAGTTCGCGTGTGCCACTGGCCTCGGTTCCTGCATTTTCTGTGTGCCTTCTAGCATGGGGTCTGCAATATAACTAAATAAAACATTTAGCGATAGCAGACATTGGGGAATTCATCAAAGCAGGCAACCTTCACTTTTTTATTGTTTTGACAACCTTAACGGCAGCTTTTTTTTAACCAGAACTCTTTGCGCTAAGGACAAGCATTCTTGTTTACACACTGCTTATTCTGCCGCGAGCTCAGGCATATAGCGTGCGTGCGAGCAGTAATGGCATGTCACTTCAGTTTTGGTGGCGACGTGTGCTTCGACGCCTTCTTCATTTTCAGTGCGCGTTACCGTGCTTTGCACATTTCCAAGAATAATATCAGGACCGCCAGACAAGCTCACTAATAATTGTTCATACATAGCATGAAAAGTACATAGCATGAAATTTACGAACTGAAGCATTCACTAACGAATCGTTTGAGAAACAAAAAAAGAACAATTACCAGCTCATTGATGGAATCTGATGACGGGCTCCTCGGCGGTTCAGCCCTTGTGTATTCCTCGAAGTCGCTTTAACTGCTGCTGCTGCTGCTGCTGCTGCTGCTGTCACAGTCAATGTCGCTGGGCTCTGACCATACTTCGGCTGGTAAATCACGGTTGTCACAACCACGCCTTTCAGCAAGTGGCATTCCGACGCCAGTTGCAGCTGCAGAAGCGGCGCTTTCAACAGCGGAGCCGTTTTGCAAACGTTTATTCGACGAAATTTGTCGTTCAGATTCTAAATGATCTGACGCTGTCGACGGTGACGACTGATCATCCGCAGCGGCTTGTGTCCTCACACGATACTTTGTGCGAATGGGTATCTGAGCATTGCCATCCCAGAGATTATGGTTATATCTTCTTTTCTTAGGCCCCATGCTTACATGACTCTCAGAACAGCCAGCGTAGCCAGTAAAAAAAAAGTTAACGCAGTGCGACAACAGTAAGTGCTACCGAAAAGTACTCACAGCACAGAGGGCATGCTAAACACGAGCCACATGGAAATGAAAATAGAGAAATGAGCAAAGTAAGTATTCTTACGTTTGGCCAGGCAATTCCTCTCGGCACACATCATTGTGCGTAAGGCGGTCTACTGGGGAGGCTTTAAACCAATAGATGCCCAGTCTGCAAGACGCTGTCTGGTAGGCGTATTTGGAATTGCTGGCCCCGCAACGCATGAAAGAGGGAAAAGAAAGAGTGCGAGGAGGACGCCAGTGTCAGCGTCAGCATTGCTCGCGCGCTATTGGTTCCTCTTTGTAGGAGCGTGCACGCCTGTAGGTGACGTGCTGGTGACGCACGCACGCGCCCGCGATGGAATGTGGGGAATTTTTCCGGCTGTTCCATCGTAGGGAAGCACCCACAGCCTGCCGCCACCTTCTTTCTCTACCTTTCCCTTCTGCTTTTCTGCATCCCTCTTTCCCTCTCCCTGTAAGAGCTGAGCCGAACCGTGCTACCCGCAAGAGTTGAAGAAGAGCGACTTTTTTATTTTGTTTTATTCAGTCAATCATACGCACCACTGCTGGCATTATCGACGCTCATGTGCAAATTAAAGTTCGAAATTACCATCTAACGTTCAATCAATCACATGCATCGCACTTCTGTCACACACCATACCAGCTCCAACTGCACTTGCAAACACGCAATTCCGACTGTCATGGCAGATGCCCAGACGCTCACATCTGAATTAGACACCAACACATCAAACGTGAAGCATGTTTCGGTCAACGACGCCGCTCCGAATGACATGGAAGCCTCGCGCGCATTTACGTGCGAAATAGACGCCGGTTCGGCCGGCCCATCTGACGTGAAGTGCCTCCTCGTCGACCTCTGCACGGACAAAGCACACGAGTGCCTCGCCAGCTACAAGAAGGCAACTTATACGACGATCCACGTCCTAATAGTGACATTGCTGATGTCTGTGCTGAAGGCGTCGCGGAGGCATTCACGTTGATAGTGCGAACCTCTTCGCTCATTGAAACCATCACCGTGCAATCCCCATCTCATTAAAATTCACAAGCTGGCGCCCTCGCCGCACGGTAGCGATCCGTCCAAGACCCCAAAGGGGCGAGGGTGCTTCGGCACAATGGAACAGCCGTAAACACTTCTCTGTTTTTCTGTGGCTCGGCGACGACAACAGTGCCTGCCTGTCTGTCTTCGGGAGATCGGCAGCTGAGCGAAAATTCGCCCCATGTCTTTGCTTCAAATGATCACGAAACGGGCAATCTTCACCCCGCCATGGTGGTCTAGTGCCTAAGGTACTCGGCTGCTGACGCGCAGGTCGTGGGATCAAATCCCGGCTGTGGCGGCCACATTTCCGATGGAGGCGGAAATGTTGCGGGTCCGTGTACTAAGATTTGGGTGCATGTTAAAGAACCCCAGGCGGCCAAAATTTCCGGAGCCGTCCACTACGGCGTCTCTCATAATCAAATAGTGGTTTTGGGACGTTAAACCCCACAAATCAAACTATCAGCGGGCAATGTTAGGGGAGTTAATAATGCCCTCTCGGATGCTTCCCCGGTGTTTTAATAGGCAATTCGAGCACCCAACAGAAGCCTTTTATTCGCTAGCTTATTGTGTAAGCCAGACCCCGTCCCTCGTTACCACGGATTATGGCGGGGGCAGCACCGCTTAGCCGGAGAAGGTCTATGGCAGAGCGGGGAGCATGGGTGAAAATGAAGAGCAGGTGTGCAAGTTTAGTTGGTGTCGCTGCGTCATCAGCGCGTCACCTCCAGAGGCAAACCAATAGCGTGCGAGCAATCCTGAGGCTGGCACTGACATCCTCCTTGCACTCTTTCTTTTTCCTCTTTCGTGCGATGCAGGGCCAGCAGTTCCAAATACGCGTCCGGTAGATGTTCCAGAAAACAGTCGGGTCTTAACGCAAGCTTCGCGCGGAAGGCCTTTTGTTGAACGGGGTCGTACAGCGGGGGGGGGGGGGAATGGCGCCACTGTGGCGGGCCTTCTTAAGACATGGCTTTTGTCATCTACGAGAAGGCGTTTGATTCAGTAGAATTATCAGCCGTCATGCAAACACTGCGGAATCAGGGCGTAGATGAAGTATATATAAACATTCTGGAAGAAATCTACAGAGGATCAACTGCTACCATAGTGCTTCATAAAGAAAGCAACAGAATACCAATCAAGAACAGTGTAAGGCAGGGGGACACAATTTCCCCAATGCTATTTACCGCGTGCTTACAGGAGGTTTTCAGAAGCCTAGAATGGGAACAGTTAGGGATAAGAGTCAATGGAGAATACCTTAGTAACCTGCGCTTCGCCGATGACATTGTATTGCTGAAAAACTTGGGGGACAAATTGCAACTCATGATTACGGAGTTAGACAAGGAGAGCAGAAAGGTGAATCTTAAAATTAATCTGCAGAAAACGAAAGTAATGTACAACAACCTCGGCAAGGAGCGGCGCTTCGAGATAGGTAATAGTGCACTTGAAGTTGTAAAAGACTATGTCTACTTAGGGCAGGTAATAACCGCAGAGCCAAACCACGAGATTGAAGTAACTAGAAGAATAAGAATGGGGTGGAGCACATTCGGCAAGCACTCTCAAATTATGACAGGTAGATTGCCACTATCCCTCAAGAGAAAGGTATATAACAGCTGTATCTTCCCGGTGCTTAGCTACGGAGCAGAAACCTGGAGACTTACAAAGAGGGTTCAGCTTAAATTGAGGACGACGCAGCGAGCAATGGAAAGAAAAATGGTAGGTGTAACCTTAAGAGACAAGAAGAGAGCAGAGTGGATTAGGGAACAAATGGGGATTAAGGATATCATAGCTGAAATCAAGAAGAAGAAATGGACATGGGCAGGGCATGTTGCACGTAGACAGGATAACTGCTGGTCATTAAGGGTAACTGACTGGATTCCCAGAGAAGGGAAGCGGGTTAGGGGGAGACAGAAGGTTAGGTGGGCAGATGAGATTAAGAAGTTTGCTAGTATAAATTGGCAGCAGCAAGCACAGGACCGGGTTAACTGGCGGAACATGGGAGAGGCCTTTGTCCTGCAGTGGACGTAGTCAGGCTGATGATGATGATGATTTGTCATCTACGCGAGGCCATCTTAGCGCACCGACAGCCCGGTTGCGTGGGAACGTGTCGAAGAAACCGTTCAACGGAATCGAGCGTTGGGACTGCCTGAAGCTGAAAGTAGCGTGGACCGCTGTTGACCGTCGAGCTAGCGGCCATATTCCCGGAGGAACGCAACTTTGCCTCTCTGAACTCTACCTCCTCACCCTGCGGTGCCTTCAAGGCGTGGCCAGGTGGCGTATTTAGAATTGGTGGCCCCGCATCGCACGAAAGAGGGGAAAGAAAAAGTGCGAAGAGGACGCCAGTGCCAGCCTCAGGATTGCTCGCGCGGTATTGGTTCGTCTCTGGAGGTGACATGCTGGTGTGCGCGCGCTGGTGACGCAGCGACAGCGGCTAAACTTCAACACCTGCACCTCATTTTCAGCCAGGCTCCCCGCTCTGCCATAAACCCTCTCTGGCTAAGCGGCGCAGCCCCCGCCCTAACCCGTGTTAACGAGGGACGAGGTCTGGGTTCAGCTGCCTGTTCAGACGCCGCAGAAACCTGACAGAGGTTATTGATAACTCCCCCAAGATTGCCCGCTTCGTGGTCATTTGAAGCAAAGACATGGGGCGAATTTTCGCTCAGCCGCCGATCTCCCGAAGACACGCCGGCAGTCACTGTCGTCGCGGAGTCACGGACACATAAAGAAGTGTTTATGGCTGTTCCATCGTGCCGAAGAACCCTCGCTCCTTCGGTGTCTTGGATGGATCGCTACCGTGCGGTGAGGGCACCAGCGAGTGAATTTCGATAAGAAGGCAATAACTAACACGGTGATGGTATTAATGAGCGAAGAGGTTCCGACTGTCAACGTGAAGTGCCCCGTGACGACTTCAGCACAGACAGCAGCAATGCAACTAATACGACGTGGATCGTCCTATTACTTGCTTTGCTGTAGCTGGCGAGCCAAAAGTGAGCATCTGTCAGTGCGGAGGTCGACGAGGAGGCACTTCACATCAGATGGACCGGCCGAACTGGCGTCTATTTCGCACGGAAATGTGCGTGAGGCTTCCATGTCATTCGGAGCTGCGTCGTTGATCGAAACACGCTTCCCGTTTGATGTCTTAGCGTTCAATTCAGACGTGAGCGTCTGGGCGTCTTCCATGACAGTCGGAATCGCGTTTCTTTAAGGGCAGTTGGAAGTAGTATGGTGTGTGACAGAAGTGCGATGCATGTGATTGAACGTTAGATGGTAATTTCGAACTTTATTTCACACATGAGCGTCAACCATGCCAGCAGTGGCGCGTATGATGTAGTGGTTGTTGAATAAAACAAAAGAAACAATCACTCTTCTACAACTCTTGCGGGTAGCACGACTCGGCACAGCTCTTGCGGGGAAAGAGAAAGAGAGATACAGAAAGGCAGAAGCGAAAGGTAGACAAAGAGAGTGGCGGCAGGTTGTCGGTGCTTCCCTACAATGGAACAGACAGAAAAACTCCGCACATTCCATCGCGGGTGCGTGCGTGCGTCACCAGCACGTCACCTACAGGCGTGCACGTCCCCTACTGAGAAGAACCTATAGCACGCGAGCAATCCTGACGCTCGCGCTGGCGTCCTCCTTGCACTCTTTCTTTTCCCTGTTTCGTGCGATGCGGGGCCAGCAATTCCAAATACGCGGCCAGGTGCCTGTTGGTGTGGTGCGTTCCTGTTACTTCTGGACCGTTTTCGCCCAGCCAAGTGGTACAATATCTGCACCTTTTCTGGTGGGTGGACTAAAAAGGCCCCTGCTGTGTGGCAAGAGTGATCAGCGTCTCCTTCGGACGGCGGTAATGGTGGGCGATAAAACCAGAGGCATCTTTGTAAATCTTGTTGAATCATGTGAGCAGATTCTTGTACAAAATCGTGAGGTGAACCTCTGTTGTGCATATTGCGGGATCTTCTGGATTCCTGCACAGTTCCTTTCCTTCTTCAATAATGTAAATAAATCTTTCATTCTGTCTCACGAGCGCGTCTACTCACTGGCGAAGATCAGCTACGCGGACGACGGCGGGGTGCCAGCTACCCTAGAGAAACCCGCCATTTCTGCCATCATCAACCTTCCTACCCTTAACAACTTGTTGGCAGTGGTAAGAGAAACTTCACGACTTGGTGCTGTGCTGAGGTGAGTTCTTGGTCTTTGCTATAACTTTCCAGGCTTCATTTTGTGAGTCTAAAATATTAGAAGCCGGATTGTGTTTGCGTTAGGGAATCACCTATTTGTGAGTCAGAGGGATCGCCCCATTATGTGTGAAATGCAGGACCAAAGTACAACGGCATGCATGGCGTGGAAGTGGAAGGCAATGCTATGAGACGAACTTTTGGTTTTGAGTAAGCATCTAGGCATTGAAGTAGAGAAAGGAATGGGCAGGGCAGCGATTGTGAGGCTGATGTCACAAAAAGCCAGTGAGGAGGTGAATAAAAACGCGGTAGAGATTCTAGAAAAACAGGAAATGGAGGAGTGAGAAAGAGAACGGGAAAGAGAAGAAATGGAAAGAATGGATAGGAAGGAAAGAGGAGAAACGAAAAGAATGGATTGAGAGAAAGAGAGAGAGAGCAGTGTAAGGAAAGCCGGAAATTAAAACAGGAAGAGAGAAGATCAATACAGGCCCTTAGATGGTCTCATGTAAATTCGAGGATCCATGCATTAGAAGTCGGTGAGGATATAGAGAGTTATCTAACCTCTTACGAGAAAGTTTGCACAGAACGAGAGCTCGACGAAGACTATTGGTCCCTCGCCCTATCGAGTGTTCTTCCATGCGACTTATCGAATAGGATAAGGTACCTTTCCGAGGAGACGTTCAATAATTACAATGTAGCTAAGGCTGCTTTACTGCGGAGCTTCGGCATCAGAGTTGAGAGAAAGCGAATTGAGTACAAGCTTACGAACGCTCCCGCGAAGAACGCGTGATGGTGTGCTGGTAGTAAAACCAAGCTTGAGAGAAGTCCGCGTGTCTCTTATAGCACTAAGGTGAATAGTGAGCAAAAATGGGAGATAGAAAAATGGGAGCGAGGTAAAGAACTTGAGCGAGGACTCTGCCTAGAGATTGAACTGTCGGAACAAAAGGTCGAGGCAATGCGGCGGAAGATTCAGCCATCCGCGAGTGTAGCGCACTAGAAGTGCGATGATCAAATAAGTGAGGTGCAGTTCAGAGCTTTAGAGAAGGCTAGCACGTGTGAAGAGCGCAGCAGGTTCGAAGATGAACCACTTGTGAGAGCTGCGAAAGATGCTGCGCTGAGTAGAGAGGCCGACGAAGGCCTGAGCGAGTGCGACGAGGTCTTGTGCCAGTTAGATGCTATAGTTAGCGAAACAGCTGGGTTACCTGTAGACAGGCTCGTACAGACCTCAACTGTGATTGTCGCAACGGTGAATCTTGCAAACAATGTGGAAGTAATCAAGAACACCGCGGAAAGCTCAGGAGAAACAGCCAAAGTAGAGAATGAGGGCAACAACACGGTTGCAGATAGCTCCCAGGAATGCCAGCGAGATTGTTCAAATAGCTGCATTGTTCCTTATTGTGTTAACCTGTCCGCCAGTGCAGTGTGTGAAAAGAAAGTTGATTCGGTCAACAATCATTTAGACTGCGTAAATGAGACAGCAGACAGAAGCAGTGAGAGTGTTAACAAGATGGAGTTGTGAACGGGAAGCTCAGAAACGAGCCGCAAGAATCGGCGCAGTCGAAAGAGACGTCGCAAAGCCGTGAGGGAGGCAAACAGTACTACGCGTGTAAAAGAAGGCGCAAAACCTTTGAGTGTAGCAACAAGTACCAGACTCTTTGCATCGATGCCTAAGTCAGTTTGCATGCGTCCGAGCAACCGGACGGAAGGTAGGAGGAAAGCGGGTTCGCGAATGAAATTGCTCGGAGAGCGCCGGTCTTTCCGTTTTATCTACAGATCGTTTCAGGGCGCACCTGAGTACAGCGTTAGCACAGGTGATTCGGCCAGACAAGGCGACAGAGCTAATAATTCAAAGTGCCGAAGTACTGTGGCAGGTGGTGCAGAAGCACCCTTGAGCTGTAATACTACCGATGACGCAACCCAAGGCCAATTTCCTAACACTGCAGAAAAAGTCGGTCGCAAACGTCGCCCTAGAGGAGTGAAGCGTACGCGCGTGACAAAGCCAAGGCAAGAAGGAGGAAGCAAGCATCGGGAAGAAAGAAAAGAGAAAAACTCATCGGCCAGTTCAGTGAACAGGCCTTTGTGGCGGGAAGTAAGGCGCCAGTGGCGACAGGGTAGGCCACAGCGCGCGTCCTCGTGACGGAATGTATGCAGGAAATTCACAGCTTTGTGGGGACAGGGCTGTCGAATGGGTCCGAGAAAAAAGGCCACAATAGCTAAACACGACATGGGAGCTAGCCCAAAGAAGGCATGGCTACTCCATCCCACGCATCACTCGTGTCCCCTTCGCCAGATTGACAGAAGTCACCTGAAATCGCGAATGATATGGACCGCGCCGTTCAGCTGGTAGCACATTCGCGTCATTGCCTCGGGCATTCTCGAAATCCGCCAAGACCTCGACCGCCAAGGGTACGACTGAAGAGAGAGTGACTGCTCTATGCTGGAGAGTGGGGCACAGGAATTTTTTTAGAAGTATGTTTGTGTATTTTTGTTTTTAAGGTAGTATTCCTTGTCTTCTCCGCGGCTTGTTTGTTCAGTTAGTTGTTTATTTCAATACTTTTTGTAAACATTTTAGGAGCATCTCGTTAAGCTGTTAAGCGTTATGGGGAAGCAGCAACCCGCATCGGTGAACCGACTGTGTGAAATGAGTTTTCTTTGAGATAAGAGCACGTAAGTCGCAAATGAAGTTTTGGTATGCCCGCTAGTTTTGAAAGCGCATTACCGTTGTCGAGCGGAGCCGGTCTTTCTATGCTTCGTGCCCTTTAGTGCAGCGCGACATCGCATGCCGGCTTAAGTAGAATAATTGAGCAATGTTTAAGGTTTTAGAATAAAACCAGAAGCGATTTTCGAGAAGCTCACGTTTAAGAAACATTAGGTACGGGGTTTTCAGCGCAAAATTTACGCAAATTCTTAGGTGCTCTTGACAGGTATGGCATTTGGCGTTAATTTCTTTGCGTGTTGTTCTTTGTGAACATTTACGTTCAGATGTGTGTTTAGTGGTGCCTAGGTTATAGCGATAGGACCTACGGTTAAGTGTTTTAGCAGGCAAGTGTTCTTTAAATGAGAGTATGATGTCGTGCTAGGGCGCACAGCAAAGTCCTGTGCGTTTTTTGAAGAGATGGGCTGACACGCGGCTACATTCAGTTAACGAGCGTGCTAGTATGTGAGGTTAATTTGCTTTTGTGATTTTAGTGAGTGCTCATAGTTCAAGTGATCTCTTGAGAAAAGCGTTACGCTTTACCAAACGTTGCAGCTAGCAACACTTTTAACGAATTTGTAAAAACGAAGTTTGATCTGTTGTGACAGTTTTCGTTGGCATGAGGGAGCTCTAAAATAGGTGTTCTCGACTATACCTTGCAAGTATGTAATTAGAGAATGAAGAATGCGCAGAGTTACCTTGTGCTGGGTTCAGGCTGCATTTGTGCGAAAGTTAAGTAGTTGTGTTTCATTAAGGTAATAGGAAGTTAGCAGATGTAAGTTACAACTTAGTAGTGTGGATGGTAGGAGGTTAGCTTTGAAAGAGTGTGTTTATGGTTATTTGGGGCCAAATTGTAGTGGCTTTTGTGTGCTTTCACGCACGGCAATTTGTTCCATCTTTGATTTGATTGATTTATATGTGGGGTTTAACGTCCCAAAACCACTATATGATTATGAGAGACGCCGTAGTGGAGGGCTCCGGAAATTTAGACCACCTGGGGTTCTTTAACGTGCACCCAAATCTGAGCACACGGGCCTACAACAAATTTGTTCTATCTTTGGTAAGCAACTCCACGTCCATGATTGTTGTGACTTTGGGGCACGAAATTGTCTCAAAATTTTCGCGTACAGGTTCTTCTTTTGTTTGTGTTTCTTGAGAAGTCTGGAGGGTTTTAAGCGGCTCCAATGTGTTTGACTGCAGCATGGTGTTCTGTTGTGTCGTTCGCCTTGCTGTCGTCGATCATTGTGAGCTGGTTTGCGAGATGGTTACGAGTTCGCAGCTAGAGGGTCCAAGCCAGGCCATTGTCCTCGTCACCAGCCATTCTCTTCGTGCCCAGCGGTTGGGAGCGCTGGCCAGCTGAGATTTTCCGGGCGACGGAGGAGCTGTTACGTTTGGCGCGGCAATTCGTCTGGGCAGACGCCACTGTGCGTAAGGCAGTCTACTGGGGAGGCTTTCAACCCCGTCGGTGCCTAGTCTGCAAGACACTGTCCGGTAGATGTTCCAGGAAACAATCGGGTCTTAACGAAAGCTTCACGAGGCAGTCCTTTTGTTAAACGGGCTCATACAGCGCGGGCAGGGAGGGGTAGAATGGCGCCACTGTGGCGGGCCTCCTTAAGACTCGGGTTTCGTCATCTACGCGAGGCCATCTCAGCCCACCGACAGCCCGGAAGCATGGGAGCGCGTCGAAGAAGCCGTTACCCCGGAATCGAGTGTTGGGACTGCCTGACGCTGAAAGCAGTGTGGACCGCTGTTGACCGTCGAGTTAGTGGCCATCTCCTCGGAGGAGCGCTACTTTCCCTCTCTAGACTCTACCTCCTCGCCCTGCAGTACCATCAAGGCGTGGGCCAGGTTTCGTTTGTGTGGTGCATTCCTGTTACCATTGGAACCGTTTTTACCCAGCCGAGCGGTGGAATATCTGCACCCTTTCTGGTGGGTGGACCACTAAGACTTCGTCCCCTGCTGTGTGGCAAGAGTGATCAGCGCCTCCTTCGGACGGTGGTGACGGTGGGCTATAAAAGCCGAGGCATATTTGTAAATCTTGTGGAATGATGTTAGCGGAATCATGTGAGCGGAATCTTGTATGAAATCGTGAGCTGAACCTCTGTTGTACATATTGCGGGATCTTCTGGATCCCTGTACAGTTTCATTCCTTCTTGAATATTGTAAATAAATCTTTCGTTCTATCTTACGAACGCCTCTTCTGACTGGCAAAGATCAACTATGCGGACGACGGTGGGGTGCCAGCTACCCTAGAGAAACCCGCCGTTCCTGCCGTCATCGATTTCCTACCCTTAACAATATGCACTGCCGTTGTGGCCGTGGTGCATCAGCACAGCGGTAGAACTTTCAGCATAGAGTAATATACTCTCCGACTTCCTACCGCCGCACGCGTCAGTTCTTGGCGATGAAGTCCCTCCCGCCACTTGAGCTACCGTTCAGACCACCAGTGGATGGCATCCAGGCCTCCGCTGGGGTTGTAGGTCATGACCTTATTGACACCCTGCCACCGTATCTCGGCAGGGATCCGCACCGGCGCCTGTCCTTTGGGAATGCGGCTCACGCTTCCCATGGCATACATTCCCGTTGCCGCACTCTTTCAACATACGAGCTGCCATGAAACGCCGTCCAGGCTTCTCTGCTCGTCAACCTCACCGGCGTGAGTGCTGCAACCGCTACATATTCCAAGGCCGCGATCACCGACTCTTCAGGAATCACACACGACAGCGCCGCGAACCTGCACGCACCATCGCGCAACTCCGCGTCAAGACTAACGAACTGACAGTGTCAATCTTAGAGCGAGCTCCTACATTGTTGCCAGAATTGCGTGCCACTAACGCCGTGTTGGATGTAGCTGCCTCGCACAACCTTGAGGCAAGCCCATTGGAGCAACGCAGGCAGCTTTGGGGTACCCTCCTGCAGCTCTCAGACCAGCTCGATGGCGTTGCCTCCGTGATATCCGTATTCTCACGTGCTGCCCCACCATCGCCGTCCACCTACGAACTGCCGGAATTCGACGGGCTCCAGAACGACGCCGACAGCTGGGTGGCAACCGTCAACGCGCTAGCAATGTGCGTGGCCTGGACAGAGCATCAGAAATGGTATGTGGCCATAGACCGTATTCGGGAAGGTGCAGCAGCGTGGCACTAGTATGAAGATTGGAAGCAGCAGTCATGGGCGGAGTGGAGCTTCAACCTCATAGCTGCTTTCAGTATGATTCCCTGTGCCACCTGGCCATGCAACTCGACCTTCTCTCAGGACGGAACTCGGGAAAAGCCCGACTTAGAGGATGCAATTCCAGCCCCTACTATCCTGTCATCTCTCGGTGACCAAGATGTAGAGAACAATCACGATCATGTAACTATGCTGTCGTATTTCTCTGCTGTCATATTTCTGCTGTCATAGCAATTTCTGCTGTCGTAACTCTGCTGTCGTATTCCTGCTGTCGTAGGAATTTCTGCTGTCGTATTTAACGCTCCTGGGGAGCACCGGCCTGACAATGCAGCTGTGTCCGGCGGGTCCCTGATGGCAAGCTTTGCGCAACGCTCCGCAAGAGGCCCAACGCAGGTCGTCCGGTCGACTTAGAGGCACCGGCCCTCATCTTACTAGATATTCTACCACCTAATGAGACAGGTCTTTGCGCTGACTTCAATAACATCCCATCTGACCAGACGGAAAAGGACATACGTGTGACGCATGCACTGCCTGATTCGGTAGTGTCTCCGATTTTCGGAACGCCTTCCGTCGAGGATCTCCCGCCAGTACACAGTAAAAATTTTTACACCCAAAATGGTGTAAAAAGGGTGCTTTTATGAGAAAGCACCCTTTGTAACACCCTTTAACACCCATAAATGGTCGATTGAAAAAAAAGCACCCATTTGTTTGGGTGCTTGCCTCGATAGCACCCTAAAATAGGCTCTAAGGGTGCTTTTGTGCCTGAGAAGGGTGCAGGTGACGATTCATCAGATGGAATATGCAGCATAAGAAGAACACATAATTATAATATTTGGGATTTTACGTCTCAAAAACCTCGATATGATTACGAGGGTCGTCGTAGTGAAAAGCTCTAGAGATTTTGACTATTTGGTGTTCTTTAATGGGCGCTGATATTGCACAGTGCACAGGCTTCTACCTTTCGCCTCAATCTGAATTCGACTGCCACGGCCGGCATCAAACCCGCGACCTTCGGATTGGCGGCCGAGCAGTGTAGCTACTGCACGAATATGTGGACCTTGCGTTAAATGATGGCCTAGACTTAGAATGTGTGAAGGTGCTCTCCGAATACAGCAGAATGCCAGCAGAAGCAAATCGCGTTTCATCTATAATGGCAAATAACTGCAATCCACGTTACGAAAGCCCACCTTAGCTTTGGTTATAAGCTACATGTTTGCTGTGGATTATATACAGGAACATAATGTTCGCCCGAGTATGGGTGTATGTGCGTGAGCCTGCGCATGTGTTCGCGTGTAAGCACGATTGTGTGTACACCCGTGCATGTGTGCGTGCGCGTGTATGTGCGAGTCCGTGCTTGTGTTAAGCGTGCCTGTGCACATGTGTACGCCCATGCATGCGTGCGTTTACGGTCGCGTGTGTGTGTTGCCGTATGTGTGTATACGTGTATGTGTGTGCGCCTGTGAATAAATATGCGTGTGTATCAGCCCGTGCGCCCTCAAATTTCGTGTGTGTGTGCGGGGGGGGGGCACTGCTTCTTAGTGTTTAAGGTCCCACACCTGTTCAGACTGGGAGTCTATATGGGAGGTGGCTTAAGGAATGGCAGTGGTCAACGCACTGTACATGGACTATTCAGTACATGGAAAACAGCTGCACATTTTCGTACCTCATCATTGCTTACGAACTTGCTGTGGTAGCTGATTAGGTCCGCTGAGGCGATTCTACGCTCGAAAACGTGGGTTATGACCTATTCACACGAAAAGCTGTCACTGCATTTATGCACAACCATCGTTTATATTAACAACGTTTAACAAGAACGTGCCCTGCCTTTGCTACAGGTGCTTAGCTAGCTCATTGGGCAACCATATGGAATTATGTGCTGATCATGTGGTCAGCAAGAAGTTTGTTATAACAACCTCGGCACGTGGTGCGTGACAAGCCCTCTAAACATCCACGACTGTGGATTAATTTTTTCCAGCTTCGACTACGCATTCAGAGTTCGCGGCACCATAAGCGGAATTGCTAGACACAGACAATGCGAAAAGAAATTCCTCTGGAAAAAGGTGTAGCGCTGCTCTCCCGCTAATGCCACCGAGGACAAAATAATTATTGTTTCTGGCCATACCATGGTGCACTTTGTTTTCAGCAAGTTTTGCTTCACTATTATTTGCCCACTGCAATCGCATTCCGTCAAAATACTCAAAGAACCCGAGGCTGGTAAATAACCTGCGTCGCTGTGCGACTGGCTGGAAGGAGAGTTGCCGTTTACAAGGAGTCATTCCGCGTCGAATGGCCGTACGCCATATGCGCCATAGCGTTTGCCTTTCGGCGCCGTCTTGGAGGGTTTCCCGCTCCTACCCCCCCCCCGCTCACCACGGCCAGCGTTGCTCCCACAACAGCGGCGTAGATAAGCGAATAGTTGCGTCACCGAACACCTGCGTTGACAGCTGCGGCACCGTCGCCAGTGCCTCCTCCTTCTTTCTCTCAACGTTGCTCTTCTTGTCTCATCGTCTTTCAAATGCGTTGCGTTGGTCTGGGGTCTTGGTCGCTGTGTGTGTTCTAGCGAACAGGCGCATATTCAATGGTGGTCACGCATGACACCGTGTTCGAAGTGACGCTCGGATTAAGGAATATTCATGGAGTGGCGGACACGGACAATGTGGGCCTGTTAACGGTGAGTGTACTGTTTTCGTAGGTAGTAATCATACAGCGCTAGCTGGGCACCTGCAGCAGCTCTGCCGAAGTAGGCTGCCAGCCATTTACAACAGCATGCGTTCGCGGGCCTGTTGCAGATGCCCGAATAAACGTGTGACTTAACGAGTTCACACTGCTATGCGCGATGTTCTGTAAGTGCCTGCATCACTCATACAGTGAGTGATGTGATCACTTAACAAGGGCGGGTTTAGTTGCTGATCGGACATTGTCTCTACACTGCACAAAGTGATTGATATTGTTTTAAGATGTGCTTTGGGCTACATCGTAATAACATTTCTATTAAAACTCAAATGTGCAACGTACTTCTGTAGGTGTAAGCGTAAAAAAGAAAGAAAAAGAAAAAAATCATGTACAGAGGCGCACTGTACGAAATGGCTTTTTTTTGCTTAGAGACGGTATAGTTGGAGGTGCTGATATGCCGCGATGCTCCCAGCACGTGCGCCTCGGTCTTTTACGCTATTTAGGACAAGTGTCACCAGCAACAGGGAAAGATCTAGCAGACTTCCAAAGGCGCGTTGTTGTGGTCATCGCCGTGCGTTGTTTTCCCTCGTTTCTGTTTGCTGTTTTCGTGCTTTGCCTTCATCTGCGATAACGTTCGGCGTTATAACAGAATCGAGAGAGTATACGTGACCGTGGGAGGTATGCGCGGTAGCTCTAGCATAAGCCATGGCTGCTGCAACGTAGACGGCGTCCGCGCGCGTTGGTGTCGTTCGAGCGCTCCTACTTGCTTGATTGTGTTTAACTGAGTATTTAGGCACGGGTTACGTTTGTAAATCCCGTGGTCAATAATCGCTAATAGCGTGCCCCTGATTGCCATCAGAGGATGTGCTTTGTTGTCGAAATATGCCAGACGCTTTTTCTGAAAGCAAGCTTTGAAAAAAATTTTTTAAAGAAATACTTTCATACGTGCTAGGCAGTGCCTATTGCAGGCCCGCAACTCTTTAAAAACTGGACGAGCTATCACATCTTTTATCAAATTACAATGAATTAAGATGATTGAATTATAGATGACGAATTTCTGTGCTAGAATAGGTGCACAAAACACATGTTCGCAGTTCTACGTCTAGAAAGCAGGCAAATAGGAAGCACAGCGTCAAATTTGGATTAGATTCCATTGACGGAGCGTCTTGTGAGGGTAGAAAGAACGAGAAAATTGTTCATTTTTGATGCCCTTATAGAGGCAGTCAGAATTGCACTGATTGGTGACTTGTAACAATTCCTCAGATTGTTAGAGGCGTGATTAAAGTCAGCAAATCTTTTACTTTTTTTGCAGACCTCTTCGCTAGTGCCACGCCCAAGATCATTTGTTCTCATGTAAAAGAAAAAGCAGAGATGTCTTCACTGTTTGTACATGAAGAGGTAAGTTTCTTGGGCGTTTTGATTATTGCTACATGTTCTGAACGTTGTACTGTAAGAAGTGTTTTTCACACTGGCTCACTACCGCAGAAGGAATTTGATTCTTAGGTGAGTTCAGGCTTTCGTAAGTGCCATTTTTGAGCTGTAGTCTTACACTTCACCTAATTTCGAGAATTCGCTGTATGCTGGAAAACTCTTATCTTTATCATACGAAATTATTGGAATGTATGGGTTGTATGCTTCGAGTTCAGTGTAATGTCAATTACACGCCATTTCGAAGGATACACACTACACATTCTTTATATATGGTGCTGCCAGAACAGCATGAACATCCTTTTATGAGAAGTCATATTTGCTCTTATTACAGGATGAGAGGGTGCCACTGACGTCCTGCGTAGTCTACCTCGGACCCAGCCTAGAGCAAGCCTACTTCCTGAACCTCCGCATGGATAACCGAAAAATCTTCCGTGTCAGTAATAACGAAGAAAGAGTGACAGCACTGATGAGTTTATTTTTTTTTATTTTCAACATTGTCTACAGCCGCAAGGCCTTTAACAACCATCGTGATTGAGCAGCTTTTTCTCGGCGCGAGTTTGAAGTTTATCAAAGAAGTTGTTCAGGCAGTACGACGCTAAAAATTTTAGTGTCACAATGACTGAACAACTTTTTCTAGTGTGGTCATGGTAGATGAACAAATATTGTTATTTGTGTAAGTTGTTCTGCTTAAATATAGCTGGATCATTCCATGCCAAACGTCCCAGTCACTTTGGCGACCATCTCAATTGTACTTGAAAAAAAAGTGCGGACTAACTGCGTTGAAAACGGTGAACTGCTAGAATATTTCAGCGAGAAAAAAGCTTTGTTCATGTGGCTGGCTTATATCTTCCTGGCACAATGCCGTCTGTGTGCTGTTTGTGGAAAATTTCGTTTTAAAACTACCGCTTATTTTTTCTAAAGCAAATTTGGTCTACCTGGTAAGTCAATTTGCTTCTGTAAGGTATTTGAAGCTCAATAATAATAGTGCAATTTTATTGCCACATTCGCATCCAAGAATAAAGCCAAAATGTGTTATGTTTGCATTTTTTATTGCAATATTGCACTTTGTATGAATATCTGAGCAGTGAATAAATACTCCACAGAAGGTATATTTTGAGGAAAAAATATCTTTAGACCTCTGAAGCTGCTGAAATATACGATAAAATATCATGAATTTCACAAAATTGTGATTTTTGTCCGTATTGAGATGCAATTTGCTCCATGTTGTGATACAATGAAAACTCATCATTATACCTAAATTGTAAGAAAATGAAATTCTTTCTGTAATAAAAATCTTATCGCAAAAAGGACAGGAAAGAGCGCTGTCAACTGAATTTTATTGAAGGTGCTACGAGCGTTTTTATACTGAGCACAAGACCAGGGCTCATCTGCAACAACACATGTGTGACGATGACAAAATAATTTTAACCGAGAAAAAGAATACTCTTTTTCGGAAAAGATAAGTGAAGGTGTACTGATGTATTGATCCTTGGCCTTCCTGATAAAGAGTTCTAAAATCTCTCATTCTTCTGCTTGCTTGTTTTTTCAAAAACCGTATTTTATGAAACCTAGGACTATACTTACATTCGTTACGGTGTCCGGCCATGAGACTACTATAGCCCTTCTTAACATTTAAAGCATGCTGTCTTGCTTGACCATTGAAGCATTGCTCAGTTTGTCATAGGTTTAATTTTCTACGTGTTAGCGGTATCTCATACACATTAGATTGGCATTCAGTAAACCTATTCTAGTGACGAATGGTGCAAGATTGACTATTCCTGTTGCTGTAAGTACATGCACTTTTGAAAGCTTGCAAGGGGTGGAAAACAACAATGTCATACCTGCTGGCTCTTTTCCTAAAATTTGGAGACACCTTATGTACGTAGTACCGTGTGTCATGCAAAGGTGATTGGTCATTCTCTTTTTCTTTTGGTCCTGTTTCCTTTAGCTTTACTTTCTGCAGGAGGGTTTCACAAACAAGTGTGATAATGCTGTTGGGGTGTTGGCTGGTGCTATGAGCCCAGGTGTGCTAAGAATGTTCTGCCTTTTGATAGTGGGCATTCAAAATTAGTAGAAAGAGGAATTGATACCACATGTATTCGGGCCACCCTTCAGAAGTGATGTTAGCACAAGGGTGAGGTCAGGCTTAAAAAACCAGATTAAAAGACTAAAAGATGCTGGGTATCCAACCACAATCAACACACCCGTTTGCGAAACCCTCCTGCAGAAAGTAGTGTTAAAGAAGACAGGACCAACAAAAAACAATGACCAAAACCTTTGCATGTTATACAACATCACGTGTCTCACAATTAAAAAATAGCCAGCAGATATGATATTAGCGTGTTGTTTTCCACCCCTTGCAAGCTTTCAAAGTGTGTGTACTAAACAGCAACAGGAATAGTCAACCTTGCCCCATTCATCACAATAGGTTTACTTAATGCCAATTTAACGTTTGTAGGAGTATTTTTATCAGGTAAACCAATGATCAGTGCATCACTACACGTTCACTTATCCTTTCCGAGAGGGAGTAGTCTTTTCACAGTTAAGATTATTTGTAGTGCTCACACGTGTCGTCGCGCATGAACACGGTTCTTGTACTCCGTATAAAAGCGCTCGTAGCACATTGATTAAATTCTGTTGACAGTTGGTGCTCTTTCCTCTCCTTTCTGTCTCTTCCTAAAGTTGTCGCGCTGTGACTAGCACACAACCACGATGAACCAACTCTCCCAAATTAAGCTCTTGTTACGTAACACGTAGTTTCGTATGGAAAGAAGGAGCGGTGCTTTTAAAATAAAATTTTTCAGATACAACACCTAGACGGCATTCCAGGAAGTTGAGAAGGCAGCCACGAGACCAAATATTTTTCCTCTCCGAAATATTCCAGAAGTTTACTATTTTCAATGCAGCACGAGTTTTTGAAATACATTTGAGATGGTTGCGAAAATGGCTGGGACATTTGGCATAAATTGTCCCGTGTCATTAGCCATAATTATGAATTACCTCTTGTTTTTTGTGTGTCCTGACTCAGTTTTGTGTTAGTTTTTAGCTTATTGTGTTTCTGATCATTGTATTGGTTTCTTAGGTATTCGCTAAATATATATGTGCGAAAACCCGTATATGTTTGCATGTACATCATTTGTCATAACCAATTGTTATACATCCAGGAATACAAAGCGTAAAACACTGTGATTGTATACATTTGAAAACACTATCCATATATATTTTTGTGTGCATCACTTCTTGGGAACGATTGTGTACATGAAGGCGTATATAATAAAATCATGGTGATTGTATATATTTGAAAGAATCATAAGTATAAAGTTGCCTGTATTTCATTCCTATTAACCAATTGTGTACACGGAAGAGTATTAAACTGGAAACCACTAGGATTGTAGATACTTGAAAGAATTATAGGGATATATTATCGTGTATTTCATTTGTAGTCTCTATGTACTTGAAGCAGTATACTAAACTGAAACCAGTGTAATTGTATGTTGCAAAGAATTGTCAATAAAGTGAAACTGAAAAAATATAATAAACATTTGAGGTGTTTCATGTGTAGTGTACGTATACGTGAACGTATATCTGGTGAAAAAGTTGTGTGGCAGAAGAAAAGTTTACGTTTTATTTGCCTATTAAATAAATGCAATATGCAAGGGCAGCAAGGCTTCATTTTCTGTAACGCGCCTTATGCATATACTGTGAAGTATATATAGATCCAGCACAAGTTCATACACGATTGTACGCGTTTATATTTTTGCCCACACGCAATGAATGAAGCTCGACAGGTGGCGCAGCATCGATAATCAGGACCACTTTCTTCAAGTAGTGTTTAATCAGTGCATGCTGATATCTATTAGTGCAGTCTAAAAGAATACTGCCACCCCTGCCATGGGCACTCAACACCCTTGTGCACCCTTCTCGCACCCTCCTTAGAGGGTGCTAAAAAAGTGATGGACATCGAAGGCACCCTTCCTTAAGGGTGTTTTTGTAACACCCTACAGTTTTTTACATGTACACCCTATTTTAAATGTGCATCGTAAAGCACCCTTTTTGGAAGGTGCTGAATTAACACCCTTAGGGTGTCGTCCACGGGACAAGCTCATTTACACCCTTCTGGGTGTAAAAATTTTTACTGTGTACGCAGCGTGGCTTCAAGGATCGCTGACTTTATAGCGTCCAGGAGCCCCATAGCGACCACGCTGCACAAGTCATGGACTACGCAAGTCACGGCGGAGGAGCCACGTCACAGGTCAGCATGAGGACTTCACCCCAAGTTAGTGCAGATGTCTAATCGCACCGAAAAACATTCCGCGATCCACCGAAAATTGCGCAGACGGCTGCATAAGTTGCTACTTCTTTCGTTGCCGGAACCACTATTTCCTGCCCTGTTTTCTAAAATGTGGTGGGACAAAGGAAAGCATTGTGTGATCAACCTGCGACCATGTCGATCCAGTCGGGGCCACCCGCCAGAACCATCTCAAATAAAACCACCCCACCGCAGAAAACTTCTACGACGAGAATGCCTGCTCAGTCCGACAAAGAAAAATTGAAGTCGAACTGCTTTCTCTGAAAAGTTGCAGCGTGGCCGAGGCTGTAGACTGCCACGCGACAGTCAATGTCGTTCCGTGGAGTCAGTCGGCTGCCGGAGCCAATTTCGACAAACTTGCAGCGTGGTCATGGCCGACCACGACGATGCAATCGGCTCCACCCACATGAAGCAATGTCAACTACTACAGCTAGCCTCACCTACATGAACATTGTCGTGTGGCTCATCGACAATGCTTGCAGTCATGGCCAAGTGTGATGACGAAGACAGAAACTGGCACGCTGGCACAGACGCGAATGCTAGGTGAGCGAGGAAGCAGAGGAAGAATAAGAACAGCTGGCCCAGGATCGGGTGTTGTCTCTGATCTCTTCATTGCAATATATATATATATATATATATATATATATATATATATATATGTCCATTATTCATTCGAACGTTGCAGGTGCAATGCAAAATCCGAAGGGCCTGACGGTGAATTCATATAAGCCATCTGGCGTGACTAAAGACTAAAGCGGTTTTGGGGCGATCGGCCTCTGCCATAGGCACCTGCCAGTAGCCTGACCACAAGTCTAACAAGGAAAAGAACTCGGCACTCTGTATACTGTCCAAAGCATCGTCAATGCGCGGTAGTGAATAGACATCCTTCAGCGTGATCTTGTTCAATCGCTGGAAATCGACACAGAAACGAATAGAACCGTCTTTCTTTTTTACGAGGACCACCAAAGACGCCCATGGGATCTGTGAAGGTCGAATGACGCCTCTGCGAAGCATGTCGTCTACTTGGTCAGCAATGACGCGGCGTTCTGTAGCGGACACGCGATATGGTCTTTGTCGCAGCGGTGAGGGGGACCCAGTGTCAATTTCGTGTTCTACTGCTAAGGCACGGCCGAGAGATGTTTGTCCAACGTCGAAAAAATGGCTGTGGCACTGAAGAATGGTGAGGAGTTGTGAACGCTGCGAAGATGTCAAACCTGCAGCGATGAATGGTTGAAATATGTTCGCTGACGTTGAGTCAGCCGTTGAGACTACAGCCAGTTCACAGACAGAGGTAGAAGGCACCTCATCGGGGACGGCTATAGTTCTGGTAGAACTGATTATCTCGACGAGGCCATGGCACTCGTGACAAAGTGGGGATAATGACGATGACTCATGATTATAAATTGGCATTGTGCTTGGGCCTTCTACAAGGTGAAGAGCAGCAAAAGGCAGGGGGAGGGCTCTTCTGGCGACGAACATTGGAGATGGTGTGAAGAAGACCATGCCGTCAGATATGGCGCTGCATGAAACTGGCACGAACGCAAAAGAGCATGGAGGGATGTAGGTGCCATCACTAACGACAAGTTTAGCGGCAGACTCGGTGTCGACGGACGCTTGGTCATCCAGTGAGCGAAATTCAACCTCAGCCCTAGCACAGTCGAGTACGGCGTCATGCGGCGACAAAAAGTGCCAACCCAAGATAATAGTATGAGAGCACGATGAAAGAATCTTTAACTCTATCGTATTGAGAACGCCCTGAATTGTTACGCGGGCTGTACATACCGCGGTCGGTAGAACAGGTTGAGCACTGATTTTGCGAAGCGATAATCCGGAGAAAGGCGTCGTAACTTTACGAATTGAGCGGCAAAATCCAGCATCTTTAACGGAAACAGCGGCACCGGCATCTACAAGAGCAACAGTAGGGATACTTTCGACGAACACATCAATAACAATAGTAGGTGACAAATGAGGACTTCAGCAAACCGAAACTTGCGCAGTTTTTGCATTAGGAACTGCGTCGTCTAATTTTCCTCCTCGTTAAGCGGGCCAACGCCGCATAGGAGAAGGCGAGCGGCGGCGTGGAGAAGGCGAGCGAAGACGTTCCGACCGAGCGCGGTGGTCGTATTGGTAGCGGGCAGGCATTGGAGTGGAGGAACCGTATTGCGTGTTGGAGTCAAGCGGGAAGAAAGGCTCACGGCGGTTTTTATTGGTGATATGCGTCCGGAGGCGGCAATAACTTGCGACGTGTCCGGGGTATTGACAAGCGTAACATAACGGGCGATTGTCGAGGGTGCGCCACGTGTTGGCGGTGTTAGTCCTGGTCCAGTGAACTGGAGCTGGTGGATAGCTCGCGCGAGGCTGGAACGGGGGCGCAGGCGCCTTGCGAGTTGGCATGGCTGCAGCCGTGGCGTAGGTGAGAGGAGCAGCCACGTGATTGAGCTCACGAGCAGCTGCTGGTAAGGCCTCGGTGACCTCTCCTCGAATGACGCCATGAAGAGACGACTGTAAAGTTGTGGTAGGTTCTGGTGTGAAAGGCACCAAGGAAAGCTGAAGTGCGAGTTCTTCGCGGACAAATGATTTTATTTCGGCCACTAGTGACGCTTGGTCATGACCACTGATCACACTCGACAGTGATGCCAAATCGTGATCTGGAGAACGTCTTGTCAGAGCTCGCTGCTTGCGCAATTCATCGTAGATTTGGCAGAGGCTAAGTACGTCGTTAACAGTGCTCGGGCTTTTCGCCAAGAGCATTTGAAAAGCGTCGTCGTCAATCCCTTTGAGAATGTGCTTACATTTTTCAGCTTCCGTCATTGCGGTGTTCACGCGTATGCACAAATCTACGACGTCTTCAATGTAACTAGTGAAGGTTTCACCTGTTTCTTGTGCGCATGTGCGTAAACGTTGCTCGGCACGAAGTTTTCGGACCGCAAGTCGATCGAAGACTGCTGCCACGTTCGGACGTCTGCCTCGTGGTTTCTAAGCGAAAGGCTGGCTACACCCGCGAGGTACAGCTACACGCGTGTGAACTTGTCCGCGTCCGTCCATCTGTTTAAAGCGCTCACCCGTTCGAAACTCGAGAGCCAATCTTCAACGTCATTGTCATCTGTTCCACTGAAGATTGGAGGCTCCCGCTGAGGAACACTGCCTCGACAGGTGGCCGGAAGAGATGGAAGCGTCTGCTGATCGGCGCCCGGCATAGCAGAAGGTAGCCGTCAATAACGGAGTTCCAGGATGGTAGCGGAAAGGTATAGGGGACGGTACCCAGCACCTCTATCAATTATAAAGGAGATTGATTGAGTAGAAAGGTTGATGCGTGAAAGGCTTGGAAGGCGATGCACCAGCTGCTGCTGCACGCTCAATGCTGCTGCCTCTGCGCCGGAGTACTTCCTCTTCTTTACAATATATATATATATATCATTTATTTATTTACAAGATACTGCAGGCATGGAGCCCAAGCAGGAATGGTACAGGCAGTAAGGCAATCAAGCCAAGCATCACACAGCATACAATAATCCAATCATCACACACATGCAACAATAATGCAACCAAGCTTATCATAGCAGCAATAATTAAGTGGGATTGCGAGAATCGCATTTGCGTGAATCGCAAAGGGAAACAACTTGGCACTGAAAGTAAGCAATCAAAAAAAAGGACCAGTGAAAAATAGCTGCAAAACATTTTTACATCCTCAGGAGAACTTGTGCGTCAATAGAATCTGTCGACAGCAGGGCGGCAAACGGTAACTTGTTCCACTCACAGATTGTGCGTTGAAACAACGAAAATTTGAAGGGATTAGTTTTGGAGAAATACGGAGTTAAGGCAAGGGAGTGTGAATGACGACCGCGCCGTGTTTCTAGGCGACTAATGTAGGTGCTGTGATCAAATAAGAGCTTCCGGTTAACTAACTGGTACAGTAATTTTAGCCATAATGATTTACGTCGTGATTCTAATGTTGGGATACCATGTCTTTCTATTAGGGCAGAAACGGAGTCTGTTGGCCCGTACATATCATAAATAAAGCGGACGGCCCTTCGTTCAATTCTTTCGAGGCAGTCGATATTGGTTTTAGTGTGAGGATCCCAAGTAACGCAGGCATATTCAAGTTTCGGTCTAATTATAGAACTATATGCTAAGTAGTTAACCTCAGAGGGAGCGGTTTTGAGTTTGTGCCGTAATAAACAAAGTTTATGGAAAGCGGCAGCGCATATGTTAGTAATGTGAGAGTTCCAATTTAAGGTACTCGTTAATGTTACGCCAAGATATTTGTGTTCATCTACTTGCTTAAGCGGTAGGTCAAAGTACAATAAGAGAATTTAAGGGGGTGTTTCTTTCTAGTCATTCGCAGGTAAACTGTTTTGTCATGGTTTAATTGCATGTTAGTATAATTTTACTCCAAGAAGCAACGTTTTCTAACGCCGAGTTTAACGCAAGTTGGTCCTCGATGCTATTAATTTCATTAAAAAGTATACAGTCATCTGCAAAAAGACGTATTTGGACAGGACTGTTTATAACGTTAACAATGTCATTACAAAAATAAGGAAAAGTAAAGCGCCTAGCACACTTCCCTGCGGTACGCCAGACGTAACAGGGAGAGCGTCAGAAGTGCTTGCTTCCACTAATGTCGACGTACTGTCTACGGTTACTTAAATAGGCAGTTATCCAAGAGACGATGAACGCTGGAAGCCCGATTTGAACTATTTTATCGATTAATTTGTCGTGCGATACGCGATCGAAGACCTTACTAAAATCGAAGAGTATGAGGTCAACCTGGCCCTCCTTATCAAGAACTGAAGAAGCGTGGTGAACAACTGTAAACAGTTGAGTGACGGTCGAGAATCCCTTGCGAAACCCGTGTTGAAATGGAGAAAGGATCTGATGGGTATCTAAAAATTGTGTAATGAACGTGGCAGCAACGTGTTCAAGTAACTTACAGGCGGATGATAACATAGATATGGGTCTGTAGCTGGGAATTAAGAGTGGGTCGCCTTTTTGGGAATAGGTACGATACGGGCTATTTGAAAATCAGAAGGTAGCGTGGCCGCATGAAGAGAAGATTCAAAAATAAGTACAAGAAATTTCGTCAAAGTTTCGGCATAACGACGGAGAAATGCGTTCGGAATGCAATCGGGCCCTGGCGTCGATTTGTTTTTTAATCGAAGTAACATATTTAAGACACCAATGTGCAAAACAATATTGACATCAGGGTATGAAGCTACTGAATTACTCTGTTTCAACTGAGACTGCGAAAATACGCTATGGAAAAACAAATTAAAGTGATTCCCGATTGCTCGAGGATTAGTCAATTTAGAGCCGTCGACTGAAATTTCAGTTATGCTTTCATTGCGCTGTCTAATAAAGTTCCAGAATTTATGGGGTTTCTCTCTTAGGAAGTTCGGTAAAGCAGTGTTAAAGTAGAAATTTTTGGCACGAGTAATAGAATTGTAAAGGGTAGTACGAATTTCGGCAAGTTGTTGAGGCGCTGTACGTTTTTTTCGCAAGCGCTTGGTTATGCGTTTAAGGTGAATTATAGGTCTAGATATCCAGGGCGTATATTTAGCGGTCTTCTTAACTTTATCGGTACAAAGCTTCGCAAACAGAATAAACACATATTTTTAGATTTATTCCAAAGGACTTCAACATCGTGATCAGTGAAATTCGGCCAGATATTTTCCAAATACTCAGTAATTGCAGTGTCCTTATCTTTCGCAAAGTCTTTCACATTTTTGACAGCTGGGCAACTTTTTGCATTTTTGTAATAAAGAAAAATGGGTGCAAAAACAATTTTGTGATCTGAGAAACCGTGTTCCACAGGCACGTGGTACTTTTCGAAAGATCTGGGCAGGAAAACAAGGTCAAGTAGAGAGGATGAATTGCCAAAAAAACGGGTTGGTTGCTGAACTAGTTAGACAAGGTTGTGTGAAAACATAATGTCGAGAATGTCGTCACTGTGACAAGAATCGGGTCTTGTTTTTAAGCGGTCCCAATCAAAGTTGGGCACATTAAAATCCCCTAGGACGAAAAGCTTATATTTACTGAATGAGGCCAAATGAGATCGCAAATTTACAAGAAAATCGGGCCCAGAATCAGGCGGTCTGTACATAGCGATAACAATGATTGCTTTGTTTCCGAAAGAAACCCTTAAACATAGGCTTTCAGTATCTGGCGATTGCGCTAGAAGGGATGCTTTGATACTGGTTTTTAAAATCACTGCAACACCCCCACCTCTAGTTGGCCGGTCTCTTCGAAATATTTTGTAACCTGGTGGAACTAAGTTGTCTTGAGGTATTTCACTGTGAAGCCACGTTTCCGTAATAACGGTCAAGTGCGGGCTATGACATAACAAAAGGGCTTCAAGCTGTGCCGTTATGTTAACGAGACTGCGGGCATTTAAGTTAACGACCCTGATGGCAAGTTCAGATGACTGTCACAGAGAGGACGGGTTAGGATTGTTACCGTTACCATCGAAGGACGTGTCTACGACGTCCACCGGGAGCGTTTCAATGCTAAACACCCCACTGGATTGTGAACACGCGCGCCGTTGATCAGAATGACTGGAGATTATTTGCCGCTGATTAAAGTTTGCGTTCCAGATAAAATTATTGTCGTCAAGGTGCAGTTTATCATGTACGAGGTAAACTTTTTTTACCAGGAGCTTTCTCACTTTTGGCACTTTCCTAGAGCATTTTTCGTTTTTTTAGGGTATGTGCTGAGTAGTCATTCTGTATGTAAATTTTAGAGCCCTTTAGCTTTTTGCATTCTTGAGGACAGCAACTTTTTCATTAAAGTCCATATATATATATATATATATATATATATATATATATATATATATATATATATGGGTCAGTTACGAAGCCCACTGAAGCAGCATTGCAAGAATTTGCGTACTTGTGCGGCGGGCCTATCTGGTTCAGCCCTATCTCTATAATTGGTTCACGCTTTGACATGACGAGCCAAGATGACAATGAATCAAAATACTTTATTAATTGCCTGAGAACGACACCAAGTATCTACTGACTGTCCTCAACATCAACAAGAAGAAAAAGGTGTAGGGAGCGCAGTCCGTCTAGGTGCTAGCAGAAAAACCAGGAGATACCACATCAAACCAAAGAAAACAGATTTTCAACACCAACTAGGTGATTCGCAGCTCTTGGCGTACGTCCAGATAAACCCCAAGGGGGACACATAGACACGAATCAGTCTATGGCAGCCATTTCTTTTTATATGGAATGATGCTTTGGAATAAAACTTCCAAATTGAGCATGGTGTCTTAGCTCGAGCAATTGCGTGCTCTATTCAATCTTCGTTAAACAGGTTGAGCGGCGTTTGCTATTTCCATTATCTCACACAGCTTAAGGTCACACAAATAACGAGCCTTTAAAGATATTTGAACATGTTTACTCTCAATGAAATGAAATGAAGGTAACGTTATTTAAAACCTGCACATTAGCGGCCCGGCCTAGACCAACCGTGTGGTCGAGGTAGCGTTAAGCCTTTCTGTCACTTCCCAGGCATGCTGGGTGGCCCAAATTTGGACTCTTAATTCTCAGCTAGCTATAGCGTCGAGCCAACGCGTCTCAAGGAGGTCCGAGTTTTGGTACTAACTCAAATATATATTGTTCTTAGGCTGAATCTCAAGGGGATACCTTCCCAGCCTACAAGGGATGGTGTGGACCCTCTGGCCCCACCACCCACGATTTACGCCAATGTTCGCAGCGCAGTATTGCATATAAAGTAGGACGAGTGGAAAATAAAATATCTTATATGAACAAATTAGGGGTTACTGGTAATATAAATTGCGTTGAACTCCGTATATGATATTATTGTTTGAATGACAAAAACCAATCTCGAAGGCTATACTTTTTTTAGCAACACACGCCTTATTTGAAAGTCGAACAAAAACTTTGCAGTTGAACAGATCACGAAGGCCATGCTTATATACACGTTACTATATTCTAGAGCAACGTTACTGCCGCTAGTCATTATCATCGTAATGTGCTCAAGAGAATTTGTCTTTGTTTACCTGTTTGCTCGCGCGCCATTTGAAGTGCTCACGAGTGTAGTCAATCGGACCCGGTTAAAGATATTAATGATGACGCATGTTCTGGTGAAATGGATCACAGAAGAATCGTGGGATATGTATCCAGTTCGCGCGATCAAGACTACTAGCGTAGCCTTTCGGGCCCTCTCCGAGACGAAAATTATCAGGAAGTTGCGGGGCACTGTTGTGCTGGTTGACTGGGATGACAGCCAACAGCCAGCGGAAGCGAAGCTTCTGGATTTTGGTAAATGTGTTGTGTGTGCGGAGACGTGCAATTTTGAGCAGCTGTTCCTGCTGAGATAGTCAACGCCGTAAATAATTGCAGGCACCCAAAGAGCCATGGAGCAGAAGCGTGCCCAGCTGGCAAAGGCTGCCGTGGCAATGGTGAGCAGTCGCACCGAAGAAGCGCCAGCAGAGACGCAGAGAGAGGTAACTTTCAGCGTTGCACGCACTTGCCGAAAAATTTGTTACCAATTGGTTTGCGCATTGCGTTTTGCACTGCCTTGTGAAGTTAGCCGCTCGTACAGGACTGCCTGCATCATGTGGCAGCATAAGCATTCCACCGTGAGTGAACAACTTGGGGGAAAAGAACATTCAGCGGTAATAGCTGTGGTATATTAGTGAGAAAATGTCAGGTGAACGACTGATAGGCATGTACCTTTATGGTTCTTTTGCAAACGGCATGCAGTGAGAGAGCATGTAGAGAGATCGCACTAACAGCGGCGCAGCCACCCGCAAGGCTTGAGTTAATGCTGTAACGACGCGAGGGCATAAATGGTGCGCCACTAGTGCTTAGCTGCTTTTTGTTACTCAAGGACCATTACGTGTTACAGAAGTTATAAGCACCGAAATAACACTTGTGATTTAAAGCACATGGCCAGTTTTATTTTTTAGAGTAGAATAGCAGTTATGAAAAGCAAAAATGAGTGACTGCTAACACGATTCCTTCAACTTATTAAAACTGTATGCATTTGTATCGGCATCTCCTCGCACAGCAAGTGCTGAATAGTAACTGCTACCTTCTTTACGCCTATTGAGTTATCATAGGCGTGCCCGCGGGGAGAGGGAGGGATGAGTGGGGGGCCGCTGCGATGATATCCCACCCCTTAACACGCCTGTGCAAGTTGTAACAGGTGTCACATTGTCATATCCCTGTAATTTTGGCATAGCCTGTCTCTCAGCTGATGGGAACATGCTGCTTTATTGAATCAGATTGTTGTGGTTTCTTTCCTGTGCTGATTTCTTAGTAGTGCAGTAGGTGAGCCACATTTGCTGCAGAGATAGCAGAGCCTAAAATAAAAAGTCATGCAAATGGCCCTTGTGGCAGCCGCACGTGCCGCTACAGTCTGCGTTCAAGGAGGTGCTCAACGTAGGACCGGGAGACCCCTACAGCTGATATGGGCTCCTTGTATGTTTGAAATGGATTCGCAATATCGCCAGAAATGTTTTGACGAACAGGAAGTGGCCAATGTCAGTAACAGCTGCTGCACCGTTTGCTGAGGGGACAGGGAATATTCAGATGTCTGACACAAAATACGAAATTCCCTACTGCATGCACCGCGCTAATAGTTCACTCGCATGTTCAAAGGAGTGTTGACTACAGGTCAGCAGTGTTGTCGGTGTGTTCAAAAAGACTTGCAAGGCACTTTGAGCCTAGCATTTTGTTAACTTTAAAATGTTTTTTTTTCTCTCTAAACGTTGACAAAATGTGGTGACTACAGGTCAGCAGCGTTGTCGGTGTGTTCAAAAAGACTTGCAAGGCGCTTTAAGCCTTGCATTTTGTTGGATTTAAGATGTTTTTTCTCTCTAAACGATGTTCACAAAGGCATAATAGTGAAGAAATGTCAGGTCAACTAAGCTTGCTTTTGTAGCCTCAAAATGGCAGCGATTGCTGCTGCGATTTAGCAGAGCAGGTCAAACTCCTAGAACATCGCGCCCAGGGCCTTAAGCAGAGGCTGCAGGAGGCCAAAAATAACTATGGTAAGTCACATATTAATACGTACATTAAAAAGAGGGTGCAGTGTGTTTGTTGTCGAGATAACATCCTTCTGCGCAGTTTTGCAAGCTGCGTAAACTTTGTAACTGCGGCAAAATTTTTCAGGAAATTTAGAATCAACCCGAGAAAATTTCGCGACCATATTTTAAATGCGGAGCATTTCATAGTCGTACGATGTCGTGGGTGCGGCGTCGGCAACGCCAGCCAGAGCCCCACTGCGCATGCTCGTGTCTCGTGCTAGCCCAGGAAGACACACAAAAACAGTCGCTCTAAGAGCCATTAAGGGATAATACACCACTAAACGCTCAGCAATCCGAGCTTGCGCAGTGGGCTTTCTCCTCTTACTCCTCTTCCTCGAAGGCGGGCGGTGTGTATTTAAGGGATGAAGCATGCGTTCAGGATTCAGTCAACGGTATCTTTACTTGGCTTTCGCTTTACATAGTACTTAACCTTCACTCAAGTAGATGCGATGGAACCAACAGTACCTTCAACCAGTAGTGAGGCACAACCAAACAGCAGCATCTCACCACTCGTTAAAGAGAATGCTTCTGCTTCTTTCGATCTTTCGATAAATAAAAATAATAAATATGAAGTAACAATTAGGCATTCCAAAGCCATACCCATTAACGCAACATCCATACAATACTACCACCACTCTGTGATGCATTTACTAGAGTTCCCAGCGGAGGAAGGTGTGGGCGACTTTTTTTTCTTACTGCAACTAGAACATTTTATTTGTTTGCTTCTTGGAGAGAAGCGTGCCTTGTATGTTTGCTTTACAGACTGAACCCAATATACCGAATCGTTTTCATAAATATCGGAAGTGATTTGTCGTAATGAAATATGGTAGCTCCTCTGACTATATTTCATGGCTGACGTACACAACTCATTATGTCATTGTTCTTGCAATCACTCTCGTTCTAGCTTGAAACCACCTCTTATTCACCAAAAGATTCACACTGTAATACATGTATCATATTTTTTCACTTATAACCCACTCTAAAAAACACAAAAGTGTGCTTAAGACATGGGGGTGCAGATTTTAGACCTTTACCAAACGTCTGCCTACGCACTGCCATAATTTTCTCTGGGCGGTGCTGTGCCCCCTCCCAAAATGTTCTGCCAAGGCAGCAACATCACCTTTTGTATTCCCTCATGCAGCCCAGTATGGCGACATTTTTATCTCTCCTGTAAAATTGCCTATACTCAAATGTTATATGCTTTTTTTCATTTTATGGAATTAACCCTGGTTGTGCCGGTTTATGCAGGAGCAACCTTATAAGCGAGCAATGATGGTATCTGGTCTTCAGAAGCTCTGAACTTTTTGCTGGGTCACATTCAGTCTTCAGCAATGCCGTCAGAACTGAAATAAATGCCAATGTGCCACCCCCACCTCCTTCCCTATGAAAGATAACGAGATAAGATTTGGAGGATCGGTCCTTGCAAAATCATGGATGAGAATCTGCCTTTCTCGCTCCCCCCTTTTTTGTGCTGCCCTCTGGCGCGTTGGTAGTGTTTTGGTAGGAGCCGGGACAATCAGTATAGTTTGACGAAAACCTTGCGAGATTCAATGGTGCCATGTGACTATCCTGTTAGGAAAAGGTGTGTGCACCATGGAATCATAAAATATGCGTGTTCAACATGACGACAGAACAGCCGCTAAATATAAAGAATGTGCACCCATGCTTTTAATGCAATGCTCTATTAAGTACACATGCATTACTGTCTTTATTTGCCCTCGTCAGATGAATAAAACAATGAATGAAAGAGTGAAAATGGTGGGAGGAGAGAAAGGGGCGCATATTTGAAATCTGTCGAAAAAAAGAAGGGGTGCTTGCTCAGTTAGGGGCAATTGCTCGGGATCTTGCAGTACTCCAACGTCTTTTTTTAATATATCTCAGTTGATTGCATTCCTCACGTGTGCTGCAGCTTTAAAATTGCTGTTGCCAGGCTAAAGAAATGGCAGAAGTGCCAAGAAAGTTTCATCTGTATCTACCACTCTACAGAGAACAAAATGTACACTTGTTTGCAATATAAGTCGTGAGGTGCAAGCGAAGGCCTCGATCAGATGAAACTGCATCGCCATGCTGTCTGACATTAACTGCAATGTCTAGACACTGGACGCTTAATGTGTGGTGCATTCTTTGATCCTTGTAACCTTGTCTTTATCCCTTTTTGCAGCATAGTAGCTGGAAACATCTAGCATTTAGTGGTAGGGGTGCCTTCTTTCTTCAATCCATCTCATGTTTCATGGAAGGGCGCGGGGTTAATGTGAAGCTTATGCTGCTCGCAATACCAGGTTAAAGATAGCTTACTACGTCTCAGTGACAAATCATTGCCACATTCACCATTAGATGCCCTCTGTGCATGTTCTTTTTGGTGAAAACATACTGTACGGTACTGAAACATGAAAAGAGTATTGAATTGGAAGAAGCATCGTGCTGAAAAAAATTCTTCAGATGACGCTCACAAAGTGAAAAGATGTGGCTGCTGCGTGTTATCTGTCTGATAAAGGTAAAACAAGCGGCGCATCCCCCCTCCACTAGTGCGCTCCCGTCCTTCGGGCTTCGCGCTAATTGATTGATATGTGGGGTTTAACGTCCCAAAACCACCATTTGATTATGAGAGACGCCGTAGTGGAGGGCTCCGGAAATTTAGACCACCTGGGGTTCTTTAACGTGCACCCAAATCTGAGCACACGGGCCTACAACATTTCCGCCTCCATCGGAAATGCAGCCGCCGCAGCCGGGATTCGAACCCGCGCCCTGCGGGTCAGCAGCCGAGTGCCTTAGCCACTAGACCACCGCGGCGGGGCGGGCTTCGCGCTAGAAACGGGTGGTTGTCTACTTTTCCTTTCTAAGCAAACGGTTGTGTTTTGTTTCCAACTTCAATGATCACAAGTCCATAGCAGTGAAATGTAAAAAGCGAATTGTTGTTTTAGGTGTAGGTTAGAGAATTCCAGATGGTGAGGATTAATGTCTTTCACGATAGTGTTGACATCGTATTAGAGGGGTCAATGATGTCTTCATACTAAAAACTAATCTTTTAACGCTCCAGTATTACCACACGGGAAGCTGTGCTCGAGAGCTAAGGAAAGTCAGTGAGTATGATGCCGGGTGTATCCGCATTTGCAATTTTTTCTGCAGCTGATATGGTGACAGCCTTTTATTATCTCTGCAATTGTGCTAATACATGCACGGCTTTAGAATTTTGTTTTACATATGTTTTGTTAGTCATCTAGTTTGGCAACATAATCATGTTTTTGAGGAAGAATAGCATAATGTAGGCCAACGCACTCAGTAAGCTGTGTGGAGAACATTGTCTGGAGATTCTCCATTTAATACATCGGGCTGGCTCGTGCAATGATCGTACCTTTTTTTTCGGAAGAATCGCCTGAAACTTGGGACCGCGATTATTATGTGAGTAAGAATTTATTGTGAAAAGAAGAGCTGCAGCTTGCGCTATTTTCCTTACTTCCTTCTTTCAATTTGCACTTCTAACAGTGACTAACGTAAGCATAACCAAAGGGTTAGGCTTAATAAGGCTTATCAATGCGTTGAAAGGACACATTCACTTGGATTTGCTTGAATTGCTTTATGAAGAGCTGGGAATTTACACGGCCAATCACGAATACTCTACAAAAAAATGCAGGCATAAACTACCATTTTTGTCATTTCATGACGGTAAGTTCAATTTCGCCATTGGGGAAACGATGTGAGGCAGTTCTTGAAGCGGCGCCCGCCGCTGTCCGTCGGTGATCGGTGAAAGCAAGGAGGCGACGGCTGTCCAAGTGATAGGCAAGCAAAAAAAAAAGCCCCGCTGTTTATTTCGCAGCGGTTTAAGTAGTAACTGCGAATTCAGTACCACGTGTTTCCATAAATGGGCCAAGCACGGTGAATCGGCGCGTCGTGTAGGAGCGCACTTTCAGCACAAGGGAAAGACATTCTGACACATTCCTTTTTTTGCAAAATAACAGTGGTTTTGCGCGTAAAATTTAGAACATTCACACATGAACAAAACTCAGAACTATTAGTGGTAACGAACCACGAACAAAAGCTTATTCATCGATACCGTAGTGAACCAATTGCTTAACCACTCGGCCAGACCTTGTCAAAGACACGGAAGCGGAAGATATTGACGTGGAAATCACAGCCTCAGAATCTGTAGGTGCCCCCGACCAGGTTGCAGAAATTAGGTGCCTTTTCTCACCTTCTAACCACTACCACCACCTCTTGCTAGAGAAATAAGAGATGACTTCCCACCTGAGCGATGACAGAGGCTGTTGGCGTCGCGGCAGCTCGATTACTTCAGTAGAGGAAGTAGCGCTGCAGTGTGCTAATTTACTATAACGTTATAGCATGCCGCGCCTACATGATTTTCTGCTTCAGATGCCTCTCGAGATTCGCCTCACGTGTCCACTTGCCGTCATTGTTTGTGCCATAATTGTGTTGTTAGCGCTGTGGCTGTGGTGGTTACTATTACTCTGGATTTGGTACACTCTTTTCACAAAGCTGAGTTAGCATTAGTACTTGCCTTCCGTGCACAGCTAATACTAGAAGTGCATTTTGTGTTGAGTTTCTCACGACAAAGGAGGATCATGGACGAGAAAGTCATACTGAACGCGTGTATAATTCTGTCCTACCTCTCAGTGCTGGCATGGGCAGATCAAAATGCATGCGATTGAGAATTTGGTTTAAATGACAAAATTCATTGGTTTGTTTTTCAGATAAGCGTAAATATGATGATGTTTAAAACGTTTGCGGTTGTTCTAACTCAGTCTGGTAAATAAACGCTCGGTGAAACTTCGCAGCCTGTTTCCCTTGGTGCTTTTACCTCCCGTGGTAGCATAGCCTCCTTGGTGTTGTGTGACTATGCTGGAGGACGCAGGTTCGACTTCTCGCCACGGCGGTCATATTCAAATGAGGGGGGGGATGCAAAGAACGCCCATATGGTGGTAGCGGGACGTATAAGTCCACCAATTGTATATGATCGTGCTTTCACGTAGAGACTGTACAGTGGTATCAGGTTTTTAGAATGTAGAAAAATTAAGTGTAATGCTTTTTTATGTGCCTCGTAGAATTCATCAGGGCTATTGGTGCCGTAGGGAGCTAAAAATTGGTATGCTTACCAAGTAGGCCGACACCCAAAAATCCATTCTTTGTGTACAGTCTACGGTGATCGGGTAAAGCAAGACTGCTTGGAAAGCAGAGTTTCTTGTATTCGTGACAAATTGGTAGTATGAAACAGCACTAGACACACACGGAAGTGTGCAGAGCATCGTGCGAGTGCTTGGCAATAAAAAAGAGAGGCTTTTACTATACATCAATGAAACAAAACAAAAAAAGGTCCCTCCTACATTGGTTGCATCAATCTTAGGTAAAAGTAATCGCTCGTGACTGGCCGCGTGCAGCTAGGTTCTGCATGCACATGTGCGCGGGCAAGACCCCCATGATTGAGGAGAAACGTGAACTCTGATGGAGAAACATTGCTTTTTTGGACCTTGCCGCGAGTGGGCGTGATGGTTAAAGCGCCTGAAAGGGAGAGACTCGCTGCGCTGAAGGAGAAACGGAGCCCGTTTCTTCATTATCGCTCTCTTTTTTATTTAGCGTGCGGTATACAACATGCGTCGTATGCTGATGACATAATCATCTGGGCTACGCAGGATGCACTCGGAGATATTGAGGCGAACCTGCAGAAAGCCACGAGCATAGTTGACCGCTATGCCTGCCAGTGTGGCTTTCAGTGCTGGCCATTCAAACCGAAATTCGTGCACATACGCCCCTCACCCAAGTGCACAGCCAATATTGAACTCTCATGGAGGCAGCTCCAATCTGTGTACAAAGAAAAGTCTGGGTACTGGGTCTCTTTATTATTCAAAACAGATGGCCAGACACCACATTGGCCAAACTCCGGAAGGTGGGTTACCACGTGGGCCGCATGGTCAGCCGCGCATCTAATAAACGCGGAGGGCCACGGTGCAGAGATTGTTTGCGGCTGGCACGTGCTTTTGTAACCAGTAGAATCTTGTATTCTACATCACACCTCCACCTGCGGAAGCAAGGTGAGGATGTACTTGAAGTGAACTTTCACAAAATTGTAAAATAAGCCCTCGACCTCCCCGTGAACGCCTTTAGCCAGCGCCTTCTAGGCCTGGACGTGATGAATAAGTTTCGTGAGCGTCGAGAGGCCCACCTCACAGATCAGTACACTCGACTTTCACAGATGGTAGCGGGGTGTCGCCTATTAGCCCGTCTACACATAAAACACATTCAAATTACAGAATATCGCGTTCAACTCCCATTCGAGTAGAGATGCGCCCTCCACGTGCATCTTCTTCCCAACAATGTGACACAAGAAGGCCACAATGGCAGGCGCCTGGCGCTGGCGGAAGCACCGGTCCGCTATTATGAATCAAAACCAGGCGTGTTCTACGTGGACGCCTCCAGCCCACACCCTGGGTGCTAGTACACGACCGCTGTCGTACACGAGAACTAAACAGGTAATGGGCTTACGTTTCGAACCCGAGACACAATCTAGGCGGAAGAAGTCTCCATTGCATTGGCCGCTTGTCACCCCATGTCGCAAACCATCATTTTCGATTCTCGAGGGGCCTGTCGAAACATCGTGAACGGCTGTGTTGCGCAGAAGGCCTACCACTTATTCCGACGTTTGGACTATCGGGGAATCCTTCCACCCACCGTACAGTCCGGGCGCGCGCTCACATGGGACTAGAAGACAGCGAGGCAGCCGACGCCACCGAAGGTGTGCTCTCTCACCGGGCATGAAAACTCACCTGCCCCGATCAGGACGACCTTGAATTCAATCCGGTGTATTTGTTCCGCGAAAATCTGGACTATTAGCGATTTGATCACAGCCTTAATCCATGCCCATGCAAAGGCCTAAATAAAGCGTAGAAGCGGCCTTTCTTGAGACTCTTCACGAACACTATGCTGCGCCTGGCAGCCCTCAAACATTTTGATCCTGCCTTTTCCGGCAGCTGCTCACAAAGTGGGGATTGATTGATTGATTTGTGGGGTTTAACGTCCCAAAACCACCATTTGATTATGAGAGACGCCGTAGTGGAGGGCTCCGGAAATTTTGACCACCTGGGGTTCTTTAACGTGCACCCAAATCTGAGTACACGGGCCTACAACATTTCCGCCTCCATCGGAAATGCAGCCGCCGCAGCCGGGAATCGAACCCGCGACCTACGGGTCCACAAAGTGGGGAGGCGTCTTCGGACTTATAACACATGGTGTGCGCCTGCCCATGCAGCCCTGCTGTACCCCCTATACCCCACTTGACCCGGGAAGAGTGAGAGGCGACCCTGCTTGGCTGCTATAATCTTCAGGCCCAAAAGGCCTTGGTTCGACAAGCCCGGGAAGCAGCCGACACCAATGGGGTCCCGTTCTAGGGATACCTACCAACTCATTGTGGGTGCCATCCTCTTACGATGCGGTCGCTGCATACCACATTTTTTTGTTAAAAAAATGTTTTCACCACCAGGTGTCAACGACTTATGTTCTTTTAATATACGCTACACATGCGTTTCTCAAAACGCAGTGTGGGATATAATACATGCTGAAGTCAATGCCTCTCTCAGCAAAGCCTTCACAACACGGTGGCTGCAGCCTAAAATACTCTGATAACTTCGAAGTGACGGGCACACCGGCCACGGCTGCCGGCGCGTCGGCTGCTTGATCCCCCAAACGACAGCCTTGTTGGGCTATTACAAGTGCCCTCTCTAAGCGGTGAAATTTGCGAATGGCTTAGAAACGCCTAATGGTATTTTGCCTTGATTATATTTGTTTATGAAATGGAGGAGAAGCGTTGCCTGAGAACGAGTGGTGGGACACTCATGTGCGATCCAGTGCCTACATATGCGGGGTGGACAGCGAACAGTTTTGTAACGCGAGCAGTCGGCTTTTACTAAACAGTTTTAGCGCTGGGTACCCAAGCGGTTTGCGTACCCAGGACGTTGGGGCGGCGGCATTGCGCATGCGCGAAACCCCAAACAAAGGCGCTGCAAGATCGCTGGGGCCATGCGTTCGCGCGGCCATAAGCATCGCTGCCACCACTGGCCTCCTAGCAGAGATAAGCTGGCCTGGCGCACATGCTGGCGCATCATGTTATCCGTGATGTCACTCACCTTCACGTTGAGCCAAGCCGAGGCTGACCAGAGTGACCAGCTTGACACATTTATTATAGCACAAAGGTGCCAAATATCGCCGTATCGGACAGAATGGATCGGCAGCCTTCTAAGATGCCGTTTCTGGCGAAGCAGCGCCGAGCAAGGCTTCACTTCACGTCCGAGGTGGACATTTTTGAGTTACCTGAGATACTGGCGGTGAATCAATAGTAATTTTTTTCAGCCAGATTACCAATGCTAAAATGGCCTATGGAATATAGAAGCCAAAAACATATGAGCCCCCGACAAGCTTAATAGGTGGCGTCGTCTAGCGGGGCTATAGTGAACCAGGCAATCATAAAACTGTTATTGCAGAAACATTGGGCATTTTACGTCCCGTGCAAAAACCACGCGGTGGCGTTATTACAAATGAGTTACTTTTTCAATCATTTTCACCTCGAAAACAATACGCGTGGTAAGCCAACGTGTTCATGACGGTTGTTGAACGAAGTGTCACAAGATGTCGACACCATCGTTATAGTAACCTTGTATTTTTCACATTTTTGCCTGTACCGGGATAATATACACAATAAAAAAAGTCTCGTGATTTTGCCGCAACGGCGTTTCAAATATATGTAAGTTAAATGCAGTTAGAATCACCACTTATGGCTGGCGAAAACGAAAAAAATTTACGTATGTACGTACGTAAACGTTTACGTATGAGGAGCTCAAAACGTTGGAATACATGCGTTTCGGTAAGACGGTATACGCAAACTGGTATCTGGTAACACGTTCAAGTTAAGAAGTATACATACAAGAGGAGTAAATGGACAAGGGCCGGGCATGTAGCGCGTAGACAAGATAACCGCTGGTAATTAAGGGTAACTGACTGGATTCCCAGAGAAGGGAAGCGGGTTAGGGGGAGACAGAAGGTTAGGTGGGCAGATGAGATTAAGAAGTTTCCGGGTATAAATTGGCAGCAGCAAACACAAGACCGGGTTAACTGGCGGAACATTGGAGAGGCCTTTGTCCTGCAGTGGACGTAGTCAGGCTGATGATGATAATGATGATGATGATGATGATGATGTTGATGATGACAAGCTAAAAGTTACAGAGTTACACGTTGCACCGTTGTTCTGTTGTCGCACTTTTCGGACCACAACCGGCCGTCTGGATTGCTTGGGATCGACGATGCCGGCTTCAGTCGCAACTGCGGCACATAAGACACATTTTTTTGTTTTCGGGTTGATAACTGTCATAAAATTAAAAATGATTGATTGAAAGTAGACCACTTCATGTCAGTTTGTATATGTATTTTAACATTTTTGATCGTAAAAATATTTGCACAACACTTACCTGACGAGACGATATGGCGCTGCGAGCGCATGTGACCTTCGTGCGGTTAGCGTTTGCGTGCGCACTGCTATAAAGCATTCCAATTGGGTATGGGTTGGGTACACAGCGCCACGCGCTCCCCAAGCCCCCAACTCCCCAAGAGCTTGCGTACCCAGCACTAAAACTCCCTACTACCAGACGCTGCCTGCATGGGTGCGAAAGAGAGGGGGGGGGGGTGTGAAAGTACGCACGAAGTGCAAGCATGCTGCACGAGACATGAAGCGCGAGCATGCGCAGTGGGGCTCCCGACGCCGAGTATGCATTTATTTATTTATTGAATGCGAAGCATTTCTTAGCGAACTTCGGTGACTTTGAGCGTATCTATCTATCTATCTATCTATCAAGCAACCTACGACTTTCAGCTTCCTGGCCGTTCCGATAATGGTATCAGTACGAAATTTCGTATGGCATAACATGACTGTATGAAGAAGACATTTGACTAGTCATAACATGAAAATCATGACATGTATGTCACAAATGTCATGATTTACAAGTCATGGTCTTGCTGCTCTTACAGTTGTTACATTCATATGATAGGTTGCAAAATTTGTATGGTATGACATGAGAACATGGTGAACACAAGCGACAGACCCTAACATAAAAATCATGGCATGCGTGTCATGTAACGACATGATTACATGCCACGCTCATGATGCGCTCGCGGCCGTTTCGCTGGTAATACGGTACGTGAATGGATGACGAAGATATGTGACTAGTGCAACCATGATAGTCATGAGATGCGTGAGGAGACGCCACAGGCGCCGAACAGTGAGGAAGGAGAATATCGGCTCCCGCTCTCAAGATTTGTTTCCGCCAGTTAATAAATGTGTGTCATTGAATGGATTACATCGATCGACGCATAACATCGAGGGAACAAAGCTACATCAATTATCTGCGGTGGGTGAGTTTTCTTCACTTTATGAGACTTTTGTGCCGACGACGCCGTTCTTGAGGTAGGCCTACGCCGAGCCGTTTTAACGCCACACGGACGCGCGCCAAGTGGCGTTTGTCGGGGGCGAGTGGCCGCGCGTTCAACATGCAAGTAATGATGGACAGGGAGAGCATGTCTCCCGATGAGCGTACCGAAGAGTACGGGTGGCAAGCAGCAGTTTCTAAGTGAAGGCCAACCAAATCCACTGTTAGTGGGGACTCAGCTGGAGCTGGGCCTAACATGGACGCGGTGTCTAGAACATTGGAGATAGGCAATCAGGTCAAGAAGATAGTCACCAGGGCGTCCTGCATGCCCTACATGCCCAAGTCACACTTCAAGATCACCCTACGACCACGTGGCGGCATGAATATGAGCAACATTAGTTCCAACAAGGTAGGCAAAGCCATCATAGAAGCTGCAGGGTTGGGCCCGGATCAGACGGCATCAGACATCATCTGCCCCAACGTCAGCAAGAAGATAATTGTGGCGAGTACACCGGAGCCGGAAAATGCTGAGAGGTACGTGCGATTGAGATCAATAGACCTGGGTGGTTGCAATTATGAGATCAACGCCTATGAGGCTTTACCAGACGATACGTGCAAAGGAGTGATAAGAAACATCGACATCGCCGACGGGCCAGCGGAGAGAAATAATGTCAACCCAAGAAACCCCTTGGCACTCGCGGCTAAAAAAATTAAGTGTACCGGCACGGTGATCATCGCCTTCGACGGTTACAAGATTCCAAATTTTGTCAGGTATGGTCCGATCCTGTTAAATGTTCCCTCTACAAGAAAAAGATCGATATATATTAAGCTTGTGGCAAGCTCGGTCCCAAAGCTGACGTGTGCCCCACCCCGGAAGAGACCGTGTGTAGAGGATGTGGCGAAATAAATGTGATTAAGGAACACAAGTGCCAATCGAGATGTGAACTTTGCATTGGTCCACACTCCACGAAGGCCAAGATGTGCAGACAGCGTTACTCAATTCCATACGTTGCCAAAAAAAGTGAAAGAGCAATGGAAGCCAACGCTGAAAAGGAACAAGTCGACAATACATTGAACCTGAACTCACCCAAGCTGCACTCCACGGCATCTGCTCCAATGGACGATTAGAAGCCAACAGCAGCATCTCGTGGCAGGTCCAGGTCTCGAAATCGCTCCCGATCCAGAGGAAGGACTGTATCTAGATCGAGAAGAAGAAGTGCACCCAGGTCCAAATCTGTGGTGAGGTCTGGCACTCGGAGTCCATTGATCAACCCAGAATCCGAAGGAGGCATTGGTTCTACGTGGGCCGACGAAGTCAAGAAATTGGCAATGACGGACAAGACGCCAACTACCAGAGGACAATCTTCCGACAACAGAGGACTTGCCTGGGCCGATGGTGCGCGAACCGACCGTGCCCTGCTTTGCGACCCACCCCCAGAGCAAAGTAAAGAAATAGAGAGGCCCAAGAAAGAAAATGAAGAACTAAGGAAAATGAACAAAATATGCTTACAGAATTAGCAGAAATTAAAAAAACTATTAAGTGAAACCAAGCAGGCCGAGAACAAAAACATGCCAAAGGAAACGCCAGTTCCCGCGCCTGTGGGTGATAGGGCCATGTAGGCCAAGCGCAGAGCCGTTAAGAGTAAGCTCAAGAATACTGAAACGCGCATTGAGGAAATGAAACAAACACTAGCCTCATTTGCAGATAAAATGAAAATGATCATGGACAGTGTATCACAGTTAACGATGAGAGTGGGACAAATGCAGAGAATATTAAATGATCCTAGGGAAGGGCTTAAGGCATTTAGCGAAAGAGTGAAAACTCTTGAAATGATGAGTATGTCCGGCAACGACAGAGTGCAGCGTGGACCATCGTTCTTCATAGCCCCCATTATTCCATAGGCCGGGGATACGAATATCCAACATGGCCCACACTAAAAGAGAATTCCGAGTGTGGCAATGGAATTGCGGGGGGTACAACAACAAACGTGCCACACTCCAGCAATATCTCAGATCACTACAATATAAGCCGGATATAATAGAACTTCAAGAAACTGGGTACGGATACGTCACGCTCACTGGGTGTACAGCTATAGTGTGCAAAAACTGTGGTAGATGCCTATATGTGTTTGTAAATAGGCAGCTGACACACATCTCTCACGATCTAGGCATTCGGGACAAGAACGTAGAGTATCTCATGGTGGAGGCATTAGTGCCTGTCTCATACAAAAATCAAAGATGCAACAGCTTATTTGTTCTCAACATATACAGTAACCCGAAGCACTACAAGCAACAGCTCAAGATAATTTTCGAGAAAGCTACGAAACTCGCGGAAGATAGGCCTCTAGTCATAATAGAGGACTTCAAAGCTGCTCATGAACTCTGGGGGTATACTGCGACAAACCCCAAAGGCAGGAATCTATGGCATCATGCTTACGAGCAGGACATGGTATTGATTACGAATAAAGGCTATCCCACAAGAATCGGCAGTTCTGTCTGTATAGACACCACACCCGACCTAACCTTTGTCAAGAACGTAGAGCATCTGATATGGACAAATACCAGTCATAACTTTGCTAGTAATCACTATGTTCTCGAGGTTAGGCTGGAGGTTGAAAATGGCCGCACTCGAGAACTTGATGTTGTTGATTGGGATGTCTTTTGCAGAATTAGAACGCAAAGCGAACCAAATGCTACAAAATCAAGCCTCAAAAAGTGGTGCGAATTCATCAGGAGTGATATCAAATCAGCCACCAGAAAGCTTCTCACTGACCCTAACGTGGAGGCCATGGATTTAAAACTGGGCCACTTAATTGAAGCTAAGCAGGCCATTAATAAAGAATGGCGGACTCAAAGACTGAATCGTAAACTAAGGAAGAAAATAGCAGAAGTAAATAAACAAATCGAACTGCACTGCACCAACCAATGTAAGCAGCAGTGGCATGAATTCTGTGAAACGATTGATGGGCAGATAAGGAACGGCAAAGCTTGGAAATTCATTAGGCACCTCCTAGACGAGCAAGGCAACAGGTTCAACCAGAGACACTGTCTTGTTCGGGTCATACACACAGTCCTTGAAAATCAAGACATTGAAACAGTTACTAAACAACTCATAGACAAATACCTACTAGTCGCTAAAGATCCAAAACGATTTCCACGACAGGAATACGGTGGAGCCCCTCAGCCGGAGCTGGATCGACCCTTTACTTTATCCGAAATCAGAAGGGTGTTGAGTGAGTTAAACGGAGAGTATGCCCCTGGCCCAGAAGACGTCACCAACAAGTCACTCAGGAATCTTGACGAACCCTCTATTGAATCACTGACTGATTTTATTAACGAAGCATGGAATTCGGGTGAAGTTCCAGATGAATGGAAAATTTCTCAAGTCCTACTAATACCGAAACCGGGTAAACCTCCAAGTCTGCTGAACTTGCGACCAATATCGCTTACATCATGTGTAGCGAAAGTTGCCGAGCGTGCAATCCTCAACAGGCTTAAGGATTTCTTGAAGGACAACAACATATACACCAACAATATGTTAGGCCTCAGATCCTCACTATCTACTCAGGATGCTAAGAAGCAGAATAAACACCACATTCTAAACAGATACTCTAGAGATACCAAAGCCATCCTCGGACTAGACATGGAAAAAGCATTCGACAACATTAGGCACAAATACATCCTTCAAACGATTGAGGAAATTGGACTTGGATCGAAAATGTTTAATTAAATGAAATCTTTCTTGGAGGCACGTACGGCCTCCAAGGAGACACCAACTCAGACGTGGTTAAACTCGGTGATCGTAGAGCCCCTCAAGGCTCGATGATCTCTCCCGTTCTCTTTAACGTGTGCATGATCGGCCTGCCCAGGAAACTGAGCAATATCAGCAGTATTCACCACACCATCTATGCTGGTGACCTTACCTGATGGTGTGATGGTGGTTGTGAAGGGCAGGTACAAGATGCACTCACAGAAGCGGGGCAAACAGTGAAGAAATACTTGAGGCCCACTGGGCTCAGGTGCTCCCTACAAATATCGGAGTTATTACTTTACAGAAAAGAGAAAGGGGGAGACCTAAGGGCTGGAAGCCACTATCCGAAAGTGACATACATATATTGACCGAAAACGGGGTAAATGTACCCAGAGTCGACACGATGAAGGTACTGGGCTTTTTTATGGATGCAAATGAAAGGAACCACATGGCGCTCCAGAAAATTATCTTCAAGACAGAGATTGCATACCGAAGGATAAGACGACTTGCAGGTAGAGAAAAAGGCATGAAAGAGGACAATCTTATCAGGTTGGTCAACTCTTTCGTGCTATGTCATATTTTTTATGCGGCTTCTACGTATAACTGAACATGAACCCAACTAAAAAAGCTGGACGCAGTGATCAAGAAAGTCAACAAGAGTGCACTGGGTCTCCCGGTTCGCACCAGCACTCAAAAATTGCTCAATTTAGGGGTACGCAACACGACTAGAGAAATTGCGGAGGCTCAAGAAAGGTCACAAATAGCAAGACTCTCTACAACTTGCACGGGGAGATCGATCCTCGATAGAACCATGATCAACCCTGTCATCGACCAGGACACGTACACCAAGATACCACTGGGCTTTGCTGAGAGCATCATCGTTGCCCCGTTGCCAATAAATGTGCACCGAACCTTCAACGTCGCCAGAAGGTTAGCCAGGGCAAAGGCTTTATTGAAGAAGTTGGATAAAGGAGGTAGGGGGGCTTGCTTTGTCGACTCAGCCTCATATAAAGACCAAAACAAAATGGCACCATATCTACGGAGTGAATGATGGAGAGTGGGGCGAAGCATTCGTCCGTCCATGCGTCCGTCTGTGTGACCGTCCATGCGTCTGTTTGTGCGCCCGTCCCTGCGTTCTTTCATGCATCCGCCCCTGCGTCCGTTCATGCGTCCATCCATGCATCTGTTTGTGTGTCCGTTCGTTCATCTATTCAACACTCCAAGTCCCACCATCTCGCATCTTTTTATCATATATTCCCCATATAGAAGCACCGCCATCCAGCGGACATTCCAAGGACTAAACGAGAGGTGGCACACGCACACTTTCTTACGGCCTGCGCTTTGGGTCCACTTCCCACCTTTAACCACCTCAAGTTCATGGTATATCCTAGTTCACTGTATTCATGGCACTGCGACCAAACGCTCGCTAAACCTTTCGAAAACCTAGGAGGTTACGCCCAGCGAGTATAACGTAACAACCTTTTCTGTCAGATAGGGCTCAATTTACATGCCAATGGCTGCTAATGAGAAATGAGAGACAGGAGAATTCGGATTTTACTTTCTTACGGCTTGCGCTTCGTATCTACTTCTCATTTTTAACCACCTTGGGTCCATTCATGGTATATACAAGTTCATTGTATTCATGGCACTGCGGTTCAACGCTCGCTAAACCTTTCTAAAGCTAAGAAGGTTACACCTAGCGAGTATAATGTAGCATCCCTTTCTTGTCCGATAGTGCTCAATGTACATGCCAATGGCTGCTAATGGGGATCGCAGCGTGCGCGTTGACTAAAAGCCGAATGCTCATGTCTTTCATTCCCCATTAGCAGCCATTGGCATGTACATTGAGCACTATTTTTTATTGTTAAACAACGCACAGAAGAAATCTCTCTCTGGCACCACTTTGGAGGTCAAGTGTTATACCTATTTCGGGTATGTGCCACTGGTGGTTACATACGAGGGACGCCCAAGCCACGCCATAAGGGGCTTCGCCCCTAATAAAGTCGCCGCGGTAGTAGTTGACACCAGGGCAGGTGTACCAACTGCGCCACAGTTTAAACATCCAAACCGGAAGTCGCTGAATAGGTTGCTATTGCGTTGGCCCTGACGGATGATCGATACACAGAGATATACAGTGACTCAAAACCAGGCATCAGAGCCTTCAGCAGGGGCAGGATTACACCACAAGCAGTTCGAATTAATGATAGTAAACAGGCAATTGATACACATTACATATATTGGTTCCTAGCGCATCTTGGATCGCTCGATGACATTCGTATGAATCCAAATGAATCGGCCAACACCATTGCCCGCGAACTTACGGACTGGGACGCTTTTACACAAGGCTTTAGTTCTGCTGGATTCGAAAATCTACAACAGGATACACCCATGGCATATAATGAAATAACTAATTATTATTATCTGGGGAGAGTTTGCATCTCCTCACAGTATACTAAACAGAGCACAAATGGTCACACTTAGACAATTACAGACAGTCTTTTACTCACCGGCACAGGTAAAAGAATGGTACAATATACAAGATATGGATGTTGTTTGCAAGGCATGTAAGAAAGAAGTGTGCACGCTTGATCATATTCTCTGGGAATGTGGATCGCTTGGCCGTGGCATTTCTCGAGAACGGTTTACAGGAATGATAAAGTCTCACGACCATATCCCCCAACTCCTGGCTGACCAGTACGCCCATGACAGGGCTGGGAGGCTTGACCTCCCAGTCCCAACGTGGGATTAGCCAGGCAGGTGGCTACACCCTGTACAGGACGTATAAATAAAGTTATTTCCATCCAGTCTTTAGATGCATGTCGTGTAATAACATGACTACATGCCATGCTCACGATGCGCTGGCGGCCGTTTCGCTAGCTTCACTTATACCAAATTTCGTATTACGGGACGTGAATAAAGGACGAAGGTATGATACTGGTGGAAACATAATAAACATGAGATGCGTGTCATGTAACAACATGACGTGATAACCTTATGATGCACTCGTGGCGGTTTCGCTAGCTTCACGCGTACCCAATTCGGTAATACATGACGCGAACGGATGACATAGGTAAACGACAAATCCAAACATGATAATAACGACATGCGTGTCATGTAACAACATGACTACATTCCATACTCATGATGAGCTGTCGGCCGTTTCTCTAGCTTCGTATATGCCAAATTTGCTATTACATGTCGCCAATGGACGATGAACGTATATATGTGACTGGCGCAAACATGATAATCATGAGATGCGTGTCATTTGTGAACATGACTGCATGCCACAGTCAACGTGCCAATACATTTCGACGTTACACTGTACGCGTGCTCACCGGCGTTCATTTTGTCGCGTCACGGTGGCGTTGCCATGCCAGGCGCTGGTCCTGTCATATACTCGCAGGCGCACGCTGCGCTTCGTTGCTTTGACGCATGTCCGGCGTTCCTTCTTCACTAAAAGAGGGAGGCGCAGTCTTTTGATTGATATGTCAGGTTTAACATCCCAAAACCACCAAATGAAGATAAGAGACGCCGTAGTGGAGGGCTCCGAAAATTTTGACCACATGGGCTTCTTTAACATGCACCCAAATCTGAGCACACAGGCCTACAACGTTTCCGCCTCCATCAGAAATGCAGCCGACGCAGCCGGGATTTGATCCCGCGACTTGAGGGTCAGCAGCCGAGTACCCTAGCCACTAGACCACCACGGCGGGGTGGAGACGCAGTGTTTTCTGGGTAACCCATCGGTGCGAAATGCGGCATGTCCCGTTTTGCTAATGTAGCGTCGCTGTGCCCAGCGTGCCCGTGCGTCAACGCTACATTAAAGTTTATTGGACCCTTCATAATGCGCTCGCGGCTGTTTTGCTAGCTCCACCATATGCCCAATTTTGTGTTACGTCACGTCAATGAATAACGAAATATATAACTGGTCCGAACATGAAAATCCCGACAATTGTCTCGCGTAAGAACATGACAACACACAACGTTCATAGCGTGCTCGCGACAATTTCGCTAGCTTCACAAATACTAAATTTAGTATAACGTTAGGTGAATAGATGACGAAGGTAAACAACACACCCAAAGATGACAGTCATGACACACAAGTCATGTAGGCGTCAATTACCTCCACCTCGTCACGTTGTGAGGAGGTGGAGGTAAATGGTGATACGTGATTTTTTGTAGTGCTATCTTCAGGAGGAATTTTAGCAGGTGGGTACACCAGGCAAACAGCTGTAACAGTTTATCACATTTGACATTGCAGGCAGCCATATAACAAAAAGCAAACAAATAACTATCACTTGCGTTTTACAACGTAAACAAACGTAACAAATTATTACCGATCACAAGGACAGGTGCACACCAGTGGCGCTCGCACCTTGTCGGCAACGCGGCTGTGATTGTAGATATGGTGAGCGTGATGAAACTGAATACGAGACCTAGGGAGGTTTAGAATAACATTAGCAAATGTTGCGGGCGTTGGTTTAGTTGTGGGCGCCATATGAGTGTTAGAATAGAGTTCGCTGACCCTAGGGAAAATCTAGGGTCTTTCGCACCGACCACAAACCCAAATGCACAGAAGCTACACACAGCATTCCGTGGGCCTCTTGGGCCACAATCGCCGCACGCTATTTCTAATTTTCTGCGGGCGGGCCGTGAACACGAACCGCCGCTCGTGTTACGATGCATGCGCAGTGGCAGTGACTGCATAGCAAGGGCTCATGGTGCACTATACCAAACCTCCCGTAGTGTAGCGCTAGTAATGACCAGCCGTCTAGAGAAGATGACGAGTGCTAGTAGCTCGTGCCACGAGGCTTCGAGAATCGTGCCGCGAGGCGCCAATTTTGTGGTTGTCTGGACGCCACAGCCGCTGCTCTTTTTCGGCAGCTCGCTTCCTGTACGTCTCGTATCTTCATTTAACCTACAACGACGGCACGTCTACGTCCGACGCCATCATGTCGCTACTATTGGTGACCAATGACACGCGGACAAGCGACCGGCGCTGCAAAACTTCCCTCGTGCTACGCAGTCATGTTCCAGCCAACGCAAGCCTGGCATCCACAGTTGGACCCGCCACTGCCACCATTTCGAACATCTCACCTACACTCTAAGGCAAAAGATTGTTAAAAGGGTGTGTGGTTCATCCTTTCCGGAACTAATGGGGCTGCCACAACCATTAATCTGTTTAAGGACTAACGGCACTGGGTCTGACAGTTAGTCTCCACAGACGAGCTCAAGGGACTAATACTTATTCCTCACATTTACACCTTCGTGAGTAACCGTTAATCTCACAATTCACCTCGAAGGACTAACATTTAGTCCTCACACGTGCACCTTATATATAGAGCAACTGTTAATCCCCACATTTACACCTTACCGGGTAACCATTAGTCCTCACAGTCGCACCTTGCCGGACGAATGGTCGATCCACTCAAATACTCCAATTGGATGAACTTTTTGTCCCTGGTTCAATTATTATTTTTCGTTTATTTTCCGCCAGGCCCAATACTTTTTCCGCCTGTTTTTCTGTGCAGTTAGCAACAAATTGCACAGAAAAGAACATGCAAAAAAGTAGTTAGCCATTTATGTGTAACTGATTTGCAGTCACGGCAACAACGAAAGACAAAAGTGAGACATCGAAATCCTTCATTTTTCTACATACACATAAAGTTTTTCCATTCTGCTAAGTGAATTCATGGTGAAGTGTACAAGCCCAGTCTTGTTGTCAGAGCTTGTTCACTCCTTGTGGAGCTCCTCCGACGGAAGCGATAGATGACAGGCATTGCAGACGTCAGCGAACGCAGCTATCTGCCTGTTGTGTTCCCACGGCTCCACGTGCAATAATATAGTAAAGATAGTTAGACGCCCATGACAGAAGATAAAGATGCATGCATATGACAAGTACTTGCATGTTAATATAAAAACAAGCGTTCAAATATGGCACAAAAACACCTTTCCCTTCACATCTCGCACAGTCCTGCTGAAGCTGCTTGGATGAAAGAGATGGATGACAGGCATCCAGACGCCAGCACACACAGTCTTCAGCATGGTGTGTGCCCACGGCTGCACAATAAGTATGTAAAATAGTGAGTCAAACGTGACAGAGGATGAATACAAATGCATATAAGAAATAGGTGAAAGGTGAATTGAAAACATACGTGAGATATGACATGCTAATAATTTCACCGTGATGTCACACATCGTCAAAGACTCATTTCGATCCCCGTAGCGCAACAGCTTAGGAGTGGCAGCCGCAGCCAGAACTATGTGAACCGCAGTGCTGCTAACAAGTCTGCGAGTCCTAAGCGAGCAACGTCGTTCAGCTCTAGCAAGCGAAAGCGAGACCAAACATGGCGCTGCACGCGGAGTATCTGCCGCCAGCGAACTTCGAACAAGAAAGCGAGCGTACGCTTGGCCGCCGCCACGAACAGCGCCGAGCTGGTTTGGAGCTAGCGCCGAAAAAATCGACGGTAATGTGACCCTTTTCCACAAACTCAAGCGAATGCAGTGCGGAAACGCGAGTCCGCCACCGCGGCCAACGGACGGCGCCAAGCTGCTTGCGATCGACTGAAGGGAAAGCCAACTGTAATGCCGACCAATTTTCAGTGAGTTCTGACGCTGGCGAAAGCCCCGCCAGCCCGTGCTGGTGCACTTACAGGGCACGATATACTACAACCAAGATCTTTAGGGGAACCCGCAACGTGTTTTTGACGACTGCCAACACAGCGACGAGGTCTCAGGCCAATATCGTCTACCCGGAGCTCATCGTGGCGGCGAAGACAGATGAGCACTCAATGAGCGAGCGTACGGGAGGCCGACGGCAATGGAGGCTAATTTCCAGGCAGTCGCAAAGCACAGGCAAACTGCTAACGCCCAAGCTGACCTTCGCCATGCATTTTGTGCATGCGATATACAACACGACTGAGCCCGTTTCCGACAAGCGCGATCCATATCGCACACGCGACAAGTAGAGTAGAATAAAGAATGATAACCTTCTTGCCTTAGAATCCAGCGCTGTTTTCTGCCCTGAGTCGGATTGAAGTATATATCCGATTGGCCTGTTGTCTTCTCGCCCGCCATAATGGCCTTCCCAACTGCTTTGTCGTGTGTTGGTCGTGACTATCTTGAAGCCAGAGATATCTTGAAGCCAGAGCTTGAAGCCAAGCGAACACGCAAGCACCACGTCATAATTCTTAGATTGTCGAATCCAGGTGGTCGTCGTCGAACACTCCAAGCGCGACGCAATAGAAACCGTCGCCGGCAAAATACGGGGAAAGTTGAGCCATCAGAGGAGGAGAAGGAGGGGTAGTCACCTTGGCAACGCTTTTCGTGCTGCCTGCAGTCCCCGGGCGGTTCATCCCTTTGGAGCGTGTATGGAGAGTAAATGGTTTCGCGCGGCTCGCTTCCCTCTGTGGTTGCTCCTCAACGGTCTAGCCGTTTATCACGCGTGCCCATTGGGCTCCGTTACTCTTTTTTAGGGTAATTTTGCCTTAGGCTGTAGAGTCGAGGTTCTAGAATTTTGCGGCGACCTTGTATCACAATGGCATCTGGATCCAAGAGTTTATGTACGGGCATTGGAATATCATCTTCCACATGACCTCAAACGCCGCCTCACATACTTCTCGTGGAGCCTTCGCTCGTACGATGGCCTGGGAGACGCCATGCTCCAGTTTTATGGCATCAGACGGAACACTTCTCCCACAAATGACATTACTGCACCTGGTTCATTCCTTTCCAGGACGCTTCCCACCCCGCAGCCACGCCATATCATTCCTCTGCCGACAACTGGCCACACAGGTGACGGAGGCCACATTTCCGCGTCCATCGATCCAACCACGGAGAGACCCGTGCACCGTTGGTGCACTCCGTGCACTGTCGGCACTGGATTTGCTGCACAAATGTGGTCGGCTGCACTGTCTGTCCCGGGTGATTCGACGGCCTCAGTCCGGCTGGCTGACCTGCCTGCCGACTCGACGCCTGTGCCGGCACCTGTGGAGGCCCGCAACACCACTCACGTTAAGGACACTGAGCCCCCTGGTGCACTGCTCAGCGTCAGGTTTAACAACACATCGGCACCCGGCACTCAATCGCCGGAAGACCGTCTTCTCAATCGCACCGCCATGGTTGTCTAGTGGCTTAGGTACTCGGCTGCTGACCCGCAGGTCACGAGATCAAATCCCGGCTGTGCCGGCAGCATTTCCGATGGAGGCGGAAATGGTGTAGGCCCGTGTACTCAGATTTGAGTGCACGTTAAAGAACCTCAGGTGGTCGAAATTTCCGGAGCCCTCCACTACGGCGTCTCTCATAATCATATGGTGGTTTTGAGACGTTAAACTCCACAAATCAATCAAATCGGTCTTCCCAATCATGGCTTCACCTCCAACACCTCCATTGTCAGCCCCGGTTTCATTTACCTGCCTGCGAGGATTTCCTCTCACCTTTCTGGGGAGCCAAGTCCCAAGCTCCGTGACCAACGCATAACACCGATGCTATCTAGTGTCGTGGACTCCCACTCCTCATTCCATCTGTCGACTTGTTATCAAGTCAGGCGAGGCAGCATGACGTCTCCGGAAAGCGCACGACTCAAGCCTCGCCCCAAACACGCATTGCATTGTCGACAGACGCGCTGTTGTTGGAGCTCCATGAGCCGCAATGCACGACGTTTGGCGTTACGTTCACTACGGCGTTGGTACCTATTGCACCACCAACATTTCCAACTATTCCCTCGGCTTTTCTGGCTGCTGCTAGCGACGCGAAACCATTGGCATCCTCGCCTGCTGCGCGGCTCTCAGTGCCACCCACCAGAACCACCGGACTGTTCCGTACGCATTCCACCCTAACGACAGTCGCACTTCTTCATGGACACTTACACAACTGACGCACCTGTACATAGTGTTTAAAGTTTTTTTTATTGCGAAGCATTTCTTAGCGAACTTACGTGCTTTTGAACATCCATCCATCTAGCCGATTACGACTATTAGCTCTCCTGGTTGTTTCGATAATGATATCTGTACCAAACTTGGTATGACATAACATGACTGTATGAAGAACATATTTGAGTAGTCATAACATGAAAACCATATTATGTATGTAATAAAGGTCATGATTCATAATTTATGGTCCTGCCGCTCTTGCGGTGGTTTTTTTTCACATGGCAAGTTGCAAAACTGGCATGGTATGACATGATTGCATGGAAACACAAGCGACATACCCTAACATGAAAATAATGACATGCGTGTCAAGTAACAACATGACTACATGCCACACTCACGATGTGCTTGCGGCCGTTTCGCTAGCGTCACATATACCGAATTTCGTATTACGGTACGTGAATAGAGGACGAAGGTATGTGACTGGTGCAAACATGATTATCATGAGATGCGTGTCATGTAGCAACATAAGTACATGTCACGCTCATGATGCTCTCGTGACGGTTTCGCTAGCTTCACATGTACCAAACTCGGTAATACATGACGCGAATGGATGAAATAGGTAAATGACAAATCCAAACATGTTAATCACGACATGCGTGTAATGTAACAACATGACTACATTCCATACTCATGATAAGCTGTCGGCCGTTTCTCTAGCTTCACATATGCTGAATTTGCTATTAGTGACGCCAGTGTATGGCGAAGGTATGTGACTGGTGCAAACGTTATAACCATGACATGCGTGTCATCTGAGAACATAACTACATGCCACAGTCAAGGCGCCTATACATTTCGACATGACGCGGTGGGCGTGCGTGCCGGTGTTCATTTCATTGCGTCACGCTGGCATGGCCACGCCAGGTGCTGGTCCTGTCATATAATTGCAGGCGCGTGCCACGCTGCGTTGCTTTGAGGTATGCGCGTTTCAGCGCTTCCAGCGTCCCTCTGTCACTAAAAGAGGTAGACGCAGTGTTGGCTGGGCAATGCATCGGCATAGAGTAATGTTACTCTATGGCATCGGCGCGAAATGCAGCATGTCGCATTTCACGCCTGTTGCCGTCGGGCCGCACCGACAGACGCTGGTCGCGCCTGGCGTCGGAATATAGAGTGCTCGCAGTTTGCTAACATAGCGTCACTGTGCCCACCTTGCGCGCGCGTCAACGCTACGTTGGAGGATATTCGGCCCTTCATGATGCGCTCGCGGCCGTTTTGCTAGCTCCACATATATGAAGTTTTGTGTAACGTGACGTCAATAGACGACGAGATATATGTCTGTTGCAAACATGATAATCCTGGCACGCGTGGCATGTAAGAACATGACAATATACCACGCTCATACCGTGCTCGTGGCCGTTTCGCTAACTCCACATATAATAACTTTGGTATCACGTGACGGGAAAAGATGACGAAGTTAACGACACATCCAAACATGATAATCATGACAAGAAAGTCAAGTACGGCATCATTTACCTCCACCTCGTAATGTTGGGCTGAATTTAAAGTGAGATATCAACATTTCTCATTCATGCTTCGCTAATCATCGATTCCCATTGTACGTGGGATTTGCCATTTTTTTAAATGCGAAACTTTTCTTATCCAGCTTCGGCGAATATGAGCGTATCTATCTATCTGTCTATCTATCTATCTATGTATCAATCTATCTATCTATCTATCTATCTATCTATCTATCTATACATCTATCTATCTATCTATCTATCTATCTATCTGTCTGTCTGTCTGTCTGTCTGTCTGTCTGTCTGTCTGTCTGTCTGTCTGTCTGTCTGTCTTTCAACCTATGTATCTATCGATCTATCTGTCTATCTATCGATCGATCTATCTATCTATCTATCTATCTATCTATCTATCTAGCTGCCTACGACTTTTAGCTATCCTGGCCGTTTCGATATTGGTATCGATACCAAATTTGGTACGCATAACATGACTGAATGAAGAACATATTTAACTAGTCATAACAAAAATTATGGCATCTCATGAATGTCATGATTTACATCTCTTGGTCCTGCATCTCTTACGGTGGTTTCGTTCACATGGCAAGTTGCAAAACTGGTAAGAAATGACAAGATTGCATGGCGAAGACAAGCGAATGACTCTTACATACAATAATGACATGCGTGTCATGTAGCAACATGACTACATGCCACGCTCATGATGCGCTCACGGCCGGTTCGCTAGCGTCACATATACCAAATTCTGTATTACTGTACGTGAATGAATGACGAAGATATGTGACTGGTGGAAACATGACGATCATGAGATGCGTGTCATGTTACAACCTGGCTACATGCCACGCTCATGATGCACTGGCGGCCATTTGGTTAGTTTCACCTATGCCAAATTTGTCATTACGGGACGTGAATGGATGATGAAGATATGTTTGGCTAGCTTCACTTATGCCAAATTTGGTATTATGGGACTTGAATGGATGATGAAGGTATGATACTGGTGCAAACATGATAAACACGTGATGCGTGTCAATGAACAACATGACTACATGCTGCGCATCATGATGCGTTTGCGGCCGTTTCGCTAGATCACATGTACCAAACTTGGTATTACGAGAAGTGAACGTACGTCATGGTAAATGACACAAAAATGATAACCAGAACATGCGTGCCATGTAAGTACATGACTACATGCCACACTGATGATGCGTTTGGGGCCGTATCACTAGCTTCACATGTGCCAAATTTGATATTACGTGACGCCATTTGCCATGAGCCGGTGCGTACCGGCTTAAAGCCGGTACGCACCGATGATCTCACCAGAGAAGGATTGGCCACCCTGGTGCAGTCTCTGGCCACCCCCTCCCGTAGGCATTCGTCAATTAACTCACGGCCCTCAGTCCCCACCAGCTGCGGAGCAACTGACCACGGCGGCGGTCAGATCTGTAAAGCAGCAGAGGGTGCTAGGAATCTCTGGATACGGACAGGCCACCATTGGAACTTGAACTTAGCAACGTTTAACGTTAGAACGTTATCTAGTGAGGGAAGTCTAGCTGTATTATTCGAGGAACTAGAAGGCATTAAATGGGATATAATAGGGCTGAGTGAGGTTAGGAGGACAGATGAGGCCTATACTGTGCTACAGAATGGGCACGTCATTTGCTATCGGGGCTTGGCAGACAGAAGAGAACTGGGAGTAGGGTTCTTAATTCACAGAAACATAGCTGGCAACATAGAGGATTACTATAGCATTAATGAAAGGGTGGTAGACATTGTAAATAAACTGAATAAAAGATACAAAATGAAGGTAGTACAGGCTTACGCGCCTACATCCAGCCATGATGACGCTTCAGTTGAAAGCTTCTACGAAGACGTGGAATCGGCAATGAGTAAGGTGAAAACACAGTATACTATAGTAATGGGCAACTTTAATGCAAAGGTAGGGAAGAAGCAGGCTGGAGACCAGGCAGTAGGAGATTATGGCATCGGCACTAGAAACGCCAGAGGAGAGCTACTAGTAGAATTCGCTGAACGCAATAATCTGCGTATTTTGAATACCTTCTACCGAAAACGAGAAAACCGCAAGTGGACATGGAGGAGCCCTAATGGCGTAAATAAGAACGAAATAGACTTTATAATGACTGCACACCCAGGAGTCGTGCAGGATGTGGAAATGGTTGGCAAGGTAAGATGCAGTGACCATAGAATGGTACGGGCTCGAATCCGCCTAGACTTGAAGAAGGAACGACAGAAACTGATACGCAAGAAGCAAATCAATGAGCTAGCACTGAGAGGGAAAGTACAGGAATTCAGAGTGTCACTGCAGAACAGGTACTCTGCTCTTAGCGAGGAAACCAATCTTAGCGTAGATACAATGAATGATAATCTGACGAGTATCATCACGGAGTGTGCAGTGGAAGTTGGAGGCAGGGTAGCTAGACAGGACACCGGCAAGCTTTCCCAGGAAACGAAGAACCTAATTAAGAAGCGTCAAATCATGAAAGTGTCAAGTACAACAGACAAAATAGAACTGGCAGAGCTTTCGAAGCTGATTAATAGACGTAAAGTATGCGATGTAAGAAGGTATAACATGGAGAGAATTGAGCACGCTCTGAAAAACGGAGGAAGCGTCAAAGCAGTGAAGAGGAAACTTGGGATAGGCAAAAGGCGGATGTATGTACTAAGGGACAAAGAAGGCAAATTAACTACCAATATGGATAGGCTAGTTAAAATAGCGGAGGAGTTTTACAGAGGTCTGTACAGTAGCCGAGACAACCACGACCTTAATACTATAAGAACTAGCAGTAACCCAGACGACACCCCACCGGTAATGATAGAGGAAGTCAGAAAAGCTTTGGAGAGCATGCACAGAGGCAAAGCTGCTGGTGAGGATCGAGTAACATCAGATCTGCTGAAAGACGGAGGACAGATTGTGTTAGAAAAACTAGCCACTCTATTTACGAGGTGTCTCCTGACGGGAAAAGTACCAGAGTCTTGGAAGAACGCTAACATCATCTTAATACATAAGAAAGGAGATGACAAGGACTTGAAGAATTACAGGCCGATCAGCTCGCTCTCTGTAGTATACAAGCTATTTATATAGTTAATTGCTAGCAGAGTAAAGAAAACATTAGAATTCAATCAACCAAAGGAACAAGCAGGATTTAGAACAGGCTACTCAACAATTGACCACATTCATACTATCAATCAGGTAATAGAGAAATGTTCAGAGTATAACCAACCACTATACATAGCCTTCATAGATTACGAGAAGGCATTTGATTCAGTAGAAATATCAGCCGTCATGCAGACACTGCGGAATCAGGGCGTAGATGAAATATATATAAACATTCTGGAAGAAATCTACAGGGGATCAACTGCTACCATAGTGCTTTATAAAAAAGCAACAGAATACCAATAAAGAAGGGTGTAAGGCAGGGGGACACAATCTCCCCAATGCTATTCACTGCGTGCTTACAGGACGTTTTCAGAAGCCTAGAAGGGGAACAGTTAGGGATAAGAGTTAATGGAGAGTACCTCAGTAACCTGCGCTTCGCCGATGACATTGCATTGCTGAGTAACTCAGGGGACGAATTGCAACTCATGATTACGGAGTTAGACAAGGAGAGCAGAAAGGTGGGTCTTAAAATTAATCTGCAGAAAACGAAAGTAATGTACAACAACCTCGGAAAAGAGCAGTGCTTTGCGATAGGTAATAGTGCACTTGAAGTTGTAAAAGACTATGTCTATTTAGGGCAGGTAATAACCGCAGAGCCTAACCACGAGATTGAAGTAACTAGAAGAATAAGAATGGGGTGGAGCACATTCAGCAGGCACTCTCAAATTATGACAAGTAGATTGCCACTGTCCCTCAAGAGGAAGGTATATAACAGCTGTATCTTGCCGGTACTTAGCTACGGAGCAGAAACCTGGAGACTCACAAAGAGGGTTCAACTTAAATTGAGGACGACGCAGCGAGCAATGGAAAGAAAAATGGTAGGTGTAACCTTAAGAGACAAGAAGAGAGCAGAGTGGATTAGGGGACAAACGGGAGTTAAGGATATCATAGCTGCAATAAAGAAGAGGAAATGGACATGGGCCGGGCATGTAGCACGTAGACAGGATAACCGCTGGTCATTAAGGGTCACCAACTGGATTCCCAGAGAAGGGAAGCGGGGTAGGGGGAGACAGAAGGTTAGGTGGGCAGATGAGATTAAGAAGTTTGCGGGTATAAATTGCCAACAGCAAGCACAGGACCGGGTTAACTGGCGGAACATGGGAGAGGCCTTTGTCCTGCAGTGGACGTAGACAGGCTGATGATGATGATGATGATGATGATGATGACGCCATTTGATGCCGATGGTATCTGACTCGTGCAAACTTGATAATCATGAGATGCATGTCATGTGAGAACATGACTACATGCCACAGTGAAGGCGCCAATGCATTTCGACGTGACGCGGTGCGCATACTCGCCGGTAGTCACTTCGTCGCGTCACGCTGGCCTTGCCACGCCAGGCAATGGTCCTGCCATATACTTGCAGGCGCATGCCGCTCTGCATTCCTTTGACGCATGCGCGTTTCATCGCGACTGGCATCCCTTTGTCAGCCTTTTCGCGGCACTGGTGGTACATAACTTCTTTGCAGAGCTGCGGAAAGCTTATCGTATTAAGCAAATTATACGTCTGTCGCAGACACCCTCAGGGCGACGTCTACTACACATGCCCGGCCTCAATGCGACCTCCAATCAAGACACTCCAACGCCTATACCTACACAGTCTTGGTCTCAATGCGATCTCCGATCAAGAGACTCCAACGCCCATGCCTGAACTTTAGTGGCAAAAACTATGGATTGAACCACTACCCAGCAACATGAACCACGAGCTACATCCCGGTCGTAGACTAGCACGTTACACAGCCCTTCAGGCGCGACACACCGACCGCCCTGGCGTTTTCTACATAGACATCTCAGGCCCCTTCCTCTCAAGCCACTTTACGGTCACCGTGACCAAAGAGGCAAAACACGTTGATGGCCTCTATTTTAGAGAAAACACTGTGACGGAAGCTAAGGAGGTTGCCATTGCTTTGGCCGGCTGGCATCCAACCTCACGCATCATCCTGACGGACTCGCGCTTAGCCTGTTCCCGATACCTTCTGGGTTCCATTGCCCCACTGGCAGCTCACCTACTTCGGGCAGCCTCTTGGCGCTTTAACCCTCACCCCATTCGAATAGTATGGACCCCAGGCCTTTCGGGCCTGCCTGGCAATATGGTGGCGAACGCTGCTGCCCGCACTTCGCTCATCCGGCCCGTTGCCCCTCTATGTCTCGAGTGAGAATCTCACAATACAAATCTGACGCGCTTTCCTGTAACCGAGCTTCGCCCCACCTGTACCCGGACCCCGCAAGTGGTCTGGAAAAAGCGGATGAGCGAATACTACGCCGCCTCCAGACGAATAATTATCTCAGTCCGGCGGTCGTCAGGCATTTTTTGCCGGATATAAACGGCACCTGCTCGACCTGCCAGGTCCTGGCCGACACCTACCACGTCGTCGCTTCGTGCCCTACCAACCCTCTTCCCTTTCACCCCTTTCCGCATTCCAACTAGAGAGGCTTGGGAGGAGTACCTGCTCGGATTCTCGACCTTGGAAGCTCAATGCTGCATGGTGAGGCGCGTTCGATGCGCGGCCAACTTCATTGGCATCTCGGAATAGGGTCTTGCCACTAATTCCTGCAATATGGTCCATTTTCTGTAAAAAATGTTTCTACTACCACCACCATCAGTGCACCGGGCAGTGTCTTCGCGCTCTTGTGGAACGCAGACAGCGTTATTGTCGACGAGCATCACTTGAGAGAGCTCAGCTGATGAGCGTATCTTGCACTATCAGTCCCAAGTTATCACAGGTTGCGCTTATTCACTCACTATACCGACAAACAAATGACAGAAGATGCCTCTAGTTTGAAAACACCACCCAACTTATTCGACCGTCTTTGACGCGATGACTGGTTCCATCGTAACCAATGAAACGCAGCGCGCTGAGGGATGGAAATAACGTTTTCGTACTGTTGGCTCGTTCATAAGAGGGTGTAGCCAGAGCTCAGGAAAATCCCGAGTTTTTGAAACTCGGGAAATCTTGCATAACGCCCCTGCTTTTAAAATTGCTAAGTCTATATAGCCCCATGCAGTGCAGTAAGTTCCATAACGCCTACCTATTATGACGCTTTTTAATGCAGGTCGCATGAGCCCCTTCACCATGAAATTACAGAGAAAGATCAGACAGGTTCGAACAGCATTCCCGAATGCTTGCGCCCCATGACCAAAGTTTGCGGCGGCTTTGAATGTAGCGTTTTCAGGGCGATGCATTCGCTACAACAAAAAAGGGTAGGCGTGCATAGCCTTAGTGCAGATTTAGAGAATCACAAGAGTCGTGTCAGCGATAATCAAACAATCTAGTTGCAAAACAACGAAAATAAATTGGAAAGTACAGTGTACGCGTCGCAATGCCCGCACCAAGCTTTCTGTGCGGTAACGCTTACGTTACACATTCGTCTCAGTGCAGATTTTGAAGCTTCTGAGGGCTCACTATCGAACCCTAATTCTCTACCGGGCCGAAAAGTGTTTTAGTAAGAAACTTCAAGTGCTCATACCAAATTAGGAGATACTTCAGCAGAGATGAAGCGGAAAAGCCTTTCAGGACCATTGCTGCCACGGTGCAAACACACAGCCTAAGCATCACTAAACAATTTCAGAAGAGAACTTTAAAGAAGCATCAATCTATTAAAGCCCATATAATACCTACGTCAATAAAAAGGCTAAAACGCCGATCACAATGGTATAGTGATATACCGATGTTGCGGCCCTAAGAACGGGAGCCTTATTCACAACGTGATTGTGAAGAAGGCTGCTGTTAAGGGTACTGAAACGTCATATTTTTTCTATTGTGGTCGGCGTTTTCGCTTTTTTTTCAATAATTTTGCCGACTAAAAGGGCATTCGTCGAAGCCTTGATTTTACATAAGAAACTTAGTATAACACCGCCGCATCGCGCAACGCGAAGTGGTCTACTAAACCCTATTTTTCTGGGGAGATCGCTGGTGCATGCACCCGAGAGCCAGTGCCTACAGCAATGAACTGAGAAGATACACAGGAGAAACAGGACAGACGTATCAAATTAGGTGCAAGGTGGGCCTGCATTTGTTGGGTTTAAAAGCAGAAAAAGGAGAAAATATGCTTCGCTCAATCATTTTGATGATGAGTGGTTTTTTAATGGCGCAATGGCCAAATGTTGGCTAAAGAGTGTCATTTTGATAGACTAGAGATATGAACAATTATATGATGCGTGGCTGTAAAGGGGCCTTAAAATTCCTCGTTCTAACGCGGGCAAAAACATAACTATTAAAATCATGACAGTGGCGTGAAATATGTGCATTGAGAGAGAACGTCGAAAGGTCATGGTAATAAGACTATGGCGGAGATGTAGTCACCACAGGTCCTGCAACAGATCACCTTGAAGAATGCAGTGAAAACTATGTACTTCATTTAAAAACGTTAACAATGACTGAACTTCAAAAATTGGATACCTACAGATAAGCATCCCAGGGTGTTTTGGGAGCTGCTGTCGATAGGGCAGTAAAAAGTGCTTTTGTTTTGGAGCATCCAACTCATTACACTGGACGAGGATGTGGAGAACCGTAAGTGGTTCTTCAGATGTGTCACAATATGGTGGATTGCCGGTAGATCGGTGATATGAGTGTGTGGAGTATGTCCTGTTCTAAGCTTTGTTAGTGTTACTTCTGTGTGTTGCGATTTTGGTAGTGGCGGCCAATGACCAAGCTGTGGCTTAATAACTTGTAGTTTATTACTTGTGTGTCTATCCCACATGTTTTGCCAATAACCTCTAAGCTTTCGTTTCAGGAAAGGTTTTATGTCAAGTGCAAAGATTGGTATTGTTGCATTAGCGGCATCGTTGCTGGTGGATGCATCCAGCTGATCTGCCAAAACGTTTCTCTGTATTTCACCGTGCCCTGGCACCCAGCAGACTACAACATGCTGTTTGAATGAGTAGACTGTGCAAAAAGATGAATAAAGGGACTCAAGAACTGGGTTTTTGCGTTTTGTAAGTGTTTTCAAAGCTTTCACCACACTCAGAGAATCTGTGTATATTACCACTTTTGTAGTTTTATATGTGCAATGTGTTTAACAGCTGCAAGTAATGCATAGGCTTCTTCTGTAAAAATGCTTGCATCAGGATGCAGAAAGCCAGTATCTGAGAAGGATGAGGCAATGGCTGCGCATGAAACAGAAGTGTTGGATTTTGAGGCATCTGTAAAGGACTCAGGGCATGTGTACTTTTGTTGTAGTTCTAGGAAGTATGTGTGGATATGTGCAAACGGTGCATGTTTTGTAGTCACTAAAAAGACACATCACAATCTATCAATTGCGACCGCCATGGTGGCGGGCATGCTGCGGGAGCCATCAGACGATATTCAAGCGACACACTGGTCTCCTCAGAAAGGCCCCTCACACGTAGCGAATAGGGTTGCCTCAAATATGGATGGTTTCCGAACAGAACAGGAGTAGACGTGTCATAAATTGTGAAATGTGAAGGGGGGTCATTGTCTGCCTTCACTTTGAGATAGTATAGAAAAGACTTGTAACATCTCTGTAGGTGAATTTACCATTCGTTCGATTCCACGTACAGGCTTTCAACGTGGCTAGTGCGAAAGGCACCCGTAGAGGGGCGAATGCCAAGGTAGTAAATAGGATCAAGCCATTGTAGGGCGGTGGGTGTCGCAAACTGATACATTATTGCTTCATAATCCAAGCAAGTGCGTACGAGGCTCCTGTAAAGTTCATGAGACACTTCTTTTCCCTTCCCCCTCGTAGTGCGTGACAGCACTTTTAGAACATTCATGTTTCCGATTCACTTGTTTTTTTAGATACCTAATGTGTGGTACGAAGGTTAGCTTGGTGTCCAGAATTAGGCCGAAGAATTTGTGTTCAGCATTAGCAGACAGGCGTTCACCATGAAACTGAATGTCAAGGTCGGGGTGAGTGCCTCTCTTTCTATAGAACAAGACACCCGTGCTTGTTTGGTGGGTTTAATCGGAATCCGTTTTCCTCAGCCTATATGAAGACCTTGTTCAAGCCAAGCCGAATCTGCCGTTCACAAATTGCCAGGTTACAAGACTTAAATCCAAGCTGGACGTCATCAAAGTAAGTGCAGTAAAACATAATTTGTGGGATATAAAAAAGCAAAGAATTCATTTTGACAATAAAAAGAGTGCAACTAAGTACACAACCTTTCGGTATTCCTGTTTCTTGGACAAATGTTCGGGAAAGAACACTGCCCACTCTGACATGGAATGTACGATTGGACAATTAGATTTTGATAATAGTAAACATCCTGCCACTAACACCAAGATTAGACAGGTCCCTTAATATTCCGAATCTCCATGTCGTATCGTAGGTTTTTTCGATATCCAGGAACACAGAAAGAAAGTATTGTATGTGGACGAAGGCGTCCCGCGTCTGTTCCTCAATACGTACCAGATGGTCGGTGGTGGATTTCTCCTCTCGGAAGCCGCATTGGAATGGGTCGAGCAGAATGTTTGTTTCAAGGTAATGTACAACTCAGCGATTGTGCGATTGGCTTGGAACTACTTACAGAAGATGGATCCTTGCTTTGCTTGAAAACCGGAGTAATAATAGCTTATTTCCAGACAGAGGGGATTTCACCGGAAAACCAAATAGCGTTATACAGTTAAAGCAGGGTTCTTTGCGTTTAAGGAGGCAGTTGTTTTAATATTTCGTATACCATACGGTCCGAACCTGGAACTGATTTATTGCAGACATTAAGCAATGCTTGTAACTCGGCAAAACAGAAAGAGTTATTGTACAACTAATGTTTAGAGGATTTTTGCTGTAGTTTCTTATTTTCGATTTTTCTTTTGTGTCGTTGAAAGGTGCTGTGTAATGCGACGAGCTGGACACCTCTTGGAAGTGGGCACCGAGGAAGTGCCCCTGGTCTTCCAATGTGTCCCCTTGTGTGTCTACGAGAGGTAGTGAACATGCGTAGCGTCCTGCTACCTTGCCAATCATGTTCCAGACTTTTGTTTCTTGGGTATATGAAGTGATTGATGATTAGTGGAGCTTATTGGCGCAAGGGCCAGATGTGGCCAAAGAGCGCCAGTGTGATGATAATGAATTGTGCGATGTTCAATGTAGATAAAACAGATGTGACGTGGCTGTAAATGGGCCTAAAAAGAGTCGCTATGGGTGCGTAAAAATATATACATTGTAAAATTATGGCAATGACAAATGATGTGTTCTATGGAGACATAAAACGATTTAAAAGTGATATGTATGTGAAATAAAAAACTTGGCATGGAGCACCAGTGCCTCGACAGAGCCCTTAAAACAAGAGCTTGGAGGCCTGGGCTTATTGAAAGCTGCTATCACAGCGGCATCCTCTGAACAGAGCATGCGCTATGAACCTTTTGGGCTAAAAACATTCAATGTTGGGCTAAAAACATTCAATACTACATCCTTTAAAAAGCTTAAAACTGATTTTGCATCAAAAAGTGGTTCTTCACCGAGAAACATCATCGGATGTAAAGGAAGATTATAGCGGTATGCTAAAGCAAAATATTTCTTTCTCTCACTTTCAGCTTCCGGGCACTCCAGGAGGACGTGGAGGACGGTTAACCTCTCACCACATCTACCACAAGTAGGAGGTTCATCGCCAGTCAGCAGAAAGCTATGGGTACCATAAGTGTGTCCTATTCTGAGGCGACAGTATAGGACATCAGTTCGCCGTGTTCTTGTAGCAGGGGGCCAGTTACCCAGCCGCGGCCTAATCAAGTCAAGCTTATTATTTATTTGTGTGTCCCACAAGCATTGCCAGTGGTTTCGCAGTTTCTTGCGTAGGAAGGGTTTTAAATCTGTTGCAGGGATGGTAGCTGTGGGGTTGATAGCGCGCAATATAATTGACGTGGCCAATTGGTCAGCTAAGACATTGCCCTGGATGCTTCTATGGCCAGGAACCCAGCAAATAGTAACATGCTGGTTGGACATATACGCTGTACACAGAACGGAATACAGCTCAATTATTACCGGATTTCTGTATCTGAAAAGGGATCTTAATGCATTTACGACGCTTAACGAGTCTGTGAATATAATTGATTTTTGTATGTTTGATTTCCGTATATGCTTCACAGCCGACAATAGTGCATAACCCTCAGCCATAAATACACTTGTTTCCGGGTGCAACACACCGGATTCCGAGAAGGATGGTCCGACGGCTGCATAAGCCACCCCTGCATGCGACTTTGAAGCATCAGTATAAAACTCCAGGCATGAGTAGTTGGACTGGAGTTGTCGGAAATGCATTTTAATATGTGCTTTGGTGCATGTTTAGTGATCTCGCCAAAGGAAGTGTCACAATGTATGAGCTGCCACTGCCACGGCGGTAAATGTTTTGTTGTGGGCATAGGACAAAGTTCTAGCAGCGGAACACCCATTTCCGCACTTAAGCTTCTCACACGCAAAGAGAACGGCTTTCTCGCTGTGGGTTGATTATGGTAGAGGGTGGCAGCGGTCATATCGTTTATAGCTGAATAAGAAGGATGCTTTATGTTTGCACATACCTTTATAAAATAAGTGAAACTGCTATAGGATCGCTGCAGGTGAAGTGACCACTGATTCGACTCTACATAGAGACTTGGTTCGGACTTGTCCTGAAAGCACCGGTTGCCAGTCGGATACCCAGATGGTGAACAGGGTGTAGGATTTTCAAAGCACTTGGCGCTGCGGAATGATAAATTATAGAGGCATAATCAAGGCGCGACAAAACAAGGCTTTTGTACAAGTTCAAGAGACACTTCCGATCACTACCCCATGTTGTACGTGATAGGAGCTTTAGGAGGTTCATCGCTTTCAGACATTTCATTTTTAAATGTTTAATATGGGGAATAAACGTGAGCTTAGAATCTAAAGTGGTTCCTAGAAATTTATGCTCACTGCTCACAGAGAGTTGGTCTCCCTTGATCGTAATATTTGGTAGTGGCATTACCCCTCGTTTGTTGGAGAAGAGTACGCAAGTACTTTTCTGGGTGTTTATTTTAAAACCATTCTCATCTGCCCATTTAAAGAATTCATTTATTCCAAGCTGCGCATGTCGTTCGCAGATAGACATATTGCATGATTTGAAACTCATCTACACATCATCAACATACACAGAATAAAACATCGCGCTTGGAATGACTGACTGCTGGGAGTTCATTTTAACAAGAAAGAGTGTGCAACTAAGCACGCCCCCTTGCGGAACACCAGTCTCTTGAGTAAACGATCTAGAGAGAGCACTTCCCTACTTTTACGCGAAAGGTTCGGTTAGACAGATAACTTTTAATTGTGTTTAGCATGTTCCCATGGATGCCCATGGCGGCAAGATCGCGTAGGCTCCCGAATCGCCATGTGGTATCGTACGCTTTCTCCAGGTCTAAGAATACCGAAAGTACAAACTGCCTATGAATAAATGCATCTCTGATGTATGTCTCTATGCGAACAAGGTGGTCGATTGTCGACCTCCCCTCTCTGAAACCACACTGAAGAGTGTCTAGTATACTGTTACTTTCTAGGAAGTGGGTTAAGCGCCGGTTTAACATTTTCTCATATAGTTTGCACAAACAGCTTGTTAACGCTATTGGCCTGTAGCTGGCGGCCAAGGACGGGTCTTTGCCTTGTTTAAGTACCGGGATGACTATCGCTTCTTTCCATGACAATGGAATATATCCAGCTTCCCACATGGTATTGAAGAGGGTTAGGAGCGTTTTTAATGTTTCTGGGTGAAGATACTTGATCATTTCGTACGTTATACGATCGCCACCTGGCGCCGAGTTGTTGCAGTACGCAAGAGATGCCTTAAGTTCAGCTAGTGACAATGGGCAGTTGTAAGCCTCCCTGGATGGGCGTTTAGATTTAAGGGGTTGCCGCTCTTCGCGTTCTTTGAATCTCAAGACCGTTTCTGTGTAGTGCGATGCACTCGAGACGTATTCAAAGTGTTCGCCTAGGCAGCCCGCCTGCTCCTCCAGGCTCTCCCCTCGGCTACTTACCGAAAACAGGGGGTGTGACTCCCGACCCATTAACTTGTTTACTCTATTCCAAACCTTCGTTTCATCGGTGTAGGAATTTATACCGGAGACGTACCTATTCCAACTTTCTTTCTTTGCACGGCGACGCGTTCTTCTGGCTTGGGACTTAACCTGTTTGAAATTGTTGAGGTTTTCAGCCGTTGGGTAATTTCGGAGTAGTCTCCAAGCTTTATTTTGTCTATTGCGCGCTTTCCGACAATCGTCGTTCCACCATGGAATGCGACGTTTGTTGGTCATTCCGTTGGTTTGCTTGATACATTTCACTGCAGCGTCAATAATAAAACCTGTTAGGTATGCTACAGCATCGTCTATATTAAAATCAGCAATCTCATCTCCGTGTAAAAATGTAATTTCTCGAAACAGTTCCCAATCGGCTGACTTGGTGTTCCAGCGAGGAAAGCCAGGCGAGCATGTATCCTCTTTTGTTAACTTTAACATAATCCGGAAGTGGTCACTCCCAAAAGGGTTCTTGACAACGAACCACTCCAGATATGGAAATATAGCACTCGAGACAATACTCAGGTCTATAGAACAGTATGTTTTGTGTGTAGTGCTATAATACGTTGGTTGTTTTTTGTTTAGTAGACATGCACCTGACGAAAACAGAAAGTGTTCTATTAGGCGTCCACGCGCATCCAAACGGGAGTCGCCCCATAGAGGATTATGTGCATTTAGATCACCAACGACTATATATGGCGGAGGAAGTTCATCAATGAAGCTTTGAAATTGTGTCTTTGAAAGTTGATAGCACGGGGAAATGTAGATAGAGGTAATTGTTAGTAGCTTCCCGAACAGCACTGCTCGGACAGCAACTGCCTCAAGAGAAGTTCAGAGGTTTAATTGCTTACAGGCAACACCTTTATCAACTATTATAGCGACACCGCCAGAAGAAGCGGCAGCGTCGTCACGGTCTTTGCGGAAGATGGCATAATGCTTTAGAAAGTTTGTTTGTGTGGCTTTGAGATGTGTTTCCTGAACACACAGCACCTTTGGAGTATGTTTATTAAGAAGTTCTCTAATATCATCGAGGTTATGGAGAAGTCCTCTCACATTCCACTGTAAGATCTGTGTATCCATTTTAGATGTGTTTTGTGCTGTGTACTCAAGGATGGAAAGTTAGCTCACGGTCCCTTTCCAGGAGCCATGACACGAGATTTTTCTTTTTTGGATCGGTCGACGGAGTCGCGCCGATCCTTAGGCGCTGGCTGCGCCCTCGTCTCGGTGTTGTGTCCATTGCCTCTTGCGAGGCGCTAGACACGCGCTCTTGCGAGCGCTGCATTTGTTTTGAGGGCCTCGCCTCAAAAGACGAGACCTTCGTGGCCCCCAGCCCGGAGGTTGGTGGGTCTTTCTTGGATGGCAGAGCAGCACTGGCTGCAACCGCCGAGGGGGCGGATTGCTTCAGCGCTGGCTCACTACACGTGTGCCAGACAGGCGCCGGGGCCGTCGTGGCGCTGCCCCCTGACGCGCCACTTCGGCAAAGCTGGTTTCTGGTAGGCTGGACACCTGCCTTCGTGCCTCCCTAAATGAAATAATGTGTTTTACTTTAATTGTGACAATTTCCTTTTCTTTTTTCCAGCATGGGCATGAGCGCGAGTACGCGGCATTCTCCCCATTACAGTTCACACAGTGAACAGAGTTTTCACAGGCATCTGATGTGTGTTCTTCAGCACTGCATTTCGCGCAAGTTAGGCGGCCTCGGCAGTTCTGTAAACTGTAGCCGAACCGCTGGCATTTGAAACATCGGAGAGGGTTTGGTATATATGGCCTCACTTGAAGCCTGATATACCCAGCCTCAACGGAGTCATGCAGTACACTTGAATTGAAGGTGAGTATCAGGTCCTTGGTTTGGATTTCTTTGCCATCACGCCTCATCCTAATTCGCTTCACGTTGATGACATTCTGTTCGCTAAAACCCTCCAGGAGTTCAGCCTCCGTAAGCCCTAACAGGTCATCATCTGAAACAACGCCACGACTGGTGTTCATGGTTCGGTGTGGGGTTACGATTAATTTGGTATCTCCGAATTTCACTAGAGTAGACAATTTTTCATACTGTTTCTGGTCGCGGAGCTCCAACAGGAGGTCACCACTTGCCATTCTCGATGCTTTATATCCTGGGCCAAAGATTTCTGTCAAAGACTTTGAAACAAGAAAAGGTGAAATTGTTCTCACTGATTTGCCGGGTGTGTCAGCGTGGATAACATGGAATCGGGGAAAGGATACTCTCTGGTGACCAAAAAACTGGAATACTTCATCGGTGCGCCCTCTTTCCTGAGGGCGATCAGGAAGTGGGGGGAAGGAACTATCCATAAGAAAAGATTCATTTTCGGCAGCGGCGCTAGCCACCCACCATGGAGTCCTACAAGGGGACGCTGCAGGGTCTGTAAGCGCAGGACCTAAAGACGCCAGCTGTACACCACCACTATAACCAAATATGGTGTATCCAAGATAGGATAGCCACACAGGGTTAACCCTTGCCGCCAGGAAACATGGAAGTCAACGGAAAAGAGTAGAGGACAGGAAAGATTTGAAGTAAGAGAAAAGACGAAGATGTGAGGGGGAGACAGGAAAAGGCGGGGAGACAGGATTCCCCCAAGGCGGGTCAATCCGGGGGTGCCGTCTACGTGAAGCCGGGGCCAAAGGGGTGTGTTGCCTCTGCTGGGGGGCCTTAAAGGTCCAATCACCCAGCGTCAGCTCAACCCCCAGGATCCCCTTTTCCTCGGACACGGCAAAGCCACGCACTGCTAGGCGTGGGAGGGAGTAGAAGCTCCCCCGTTAGCTCGGGTCCGTGGTGTCGCTACACACCAAACGCCTACTTGCGCAGGCACCCCTGCGAGGTGTGTATATGAAGTGATGCCTGATAAAAACTTATGCCAACTTTCTTTCATAGCCTGCCAGCACGTTCTGCTTCCTTAGGACTTAACTTTCTTAAAGCTTTCAAGATTTTTTGCTGTCGGCGAGTCCCGTAGCAATCTCCACGCTTTGTTTTGTTGTTTGCGTGCATTGCGACATTCAGAGTTCCACCATGGGACACGTCACTTGCCAGGCAGTCCAGAAGTTTGCGGGATACATTTCATCGCAGCGTTGTTCAGAAAAGCTGGAAGGTATTGTACAGCTGCATCTATGTTTAAACTAGATAGGTCAGTTCAACTTAAGTGAATAATCTGCGAGAACTGTTCCCAATCAGCTTTGTCAGTGATCCATCTGGGGACCTGTGAGAAATATTCATTTGATATGAGTGTGCCTAGCATTACCGGAAAGTGGTCACTTCCGTTAGAATTATTGATCACGTCCCATGTCAGTAAAGGAAGGAGGGATGGAGAGACAATACTAAGGTCTATTGGCGAGTAGGTATTCTTGTCGAGGCAGTAGTATGTGGGCTCTTTGCGATTTAGAAGACACGCGCCAGAAGTAAATAGGAACTGTTCAATCAGGCGACCTCGAGCATCGCAGTGAGAGTCACCCCATAGATTGCTATGCGCATTGAAATCTCCAGGCATAATATAGGGTTCTCGAAGTTAGTCTATGAGCTATTGGAATTCATGCTTTTCAAGACGGTTTTGTGGAAGTAAGTATAGAGAGCAGATGGCTTTGAGCTTATTTAAAAGAACTGCTCGAACAGCCACAGCCTCAAGGTATGTTTGTAGTGGTAGGTGTGTGCATGCAATCTCTTGAATGGCTATAATGGCAACACCACCGAATGGCACAATGGCATCATTTCGGTCATTTCGAAAGAAAACAAATTTGCGTAGAAAGTTGGTGTGTTTTGGTTTCAAGTGTGTCTCTTGCACACACAGCACTTTTGGTGTATGTTCGTGTAAGAGCTCCTGGATATCGTCGAGGTTTCTCAGCAGTCCTTTGACGTTCCACTGTAGTATTTGTGTCATTTTAGTCTTGTGTGGTGTTGCGTGTACAAAAGTGTTGCCTTAGGTTACAGGGCCTTTTGGGGGCCCCGTAATTCGGGTTTTTGTTTTATTTTTGGCGCGCTCTAAAAAGCTGTGCCTCTTTTCGGCGTCTTAGGCGCCGGAGGAGTTGTACTTATATCCATCGCCTCTTGTGAGGTGGTGGATGGTGCCTGCTTGCCAGGCACATTCACAGAACTTTCGGACCTCAATACATTTGCAGTGGTCTGAGGTCCGGCATACTGGGGAGTCTGCTGGCTATGTTGGTTAGGTGGCGGAGCAGTACTGGCTGCTCCAGCCGGGGGCGCTTTGTGGCGCGCCCGCAGTCTCACTCTGTGTGACTTTTGCGGACACCGAAAGATGCGGCGCAGCACCCCGGTGCGTTAAATCGACGAAGGAGGAACTGGACCGATGAGAACTGTTCAGGTGCTTCTTGAAAGGAAAGATTGAACTTCACTTTAATCTCAACGATTTGTTTTTCTTTCTTCCAGATTGGGCACGATCTCGAATAGGCAGCATGGTCTCCTTCACAGTTCGCACAACATGATCTGTTTGAATTACACGTATCTGATGCGTGCTCATTAGGTGCACAATTTGCGCAAGTATTGCGCCCTCTGCAACTTTGTGACCCATGTCCAAAGCGCTTGCACTTGAAACATCTACGAGGATTTGGCACATAGGGCCTGAAACGGAGCTTGCAGTAACCAGTTTCAATAAAATCAGGTATGTCACTGGTACCAAAGGTGATGATTATATGTTTCGTGGGTGTTTCCTTTTTGTCTCGTCGTATAGTTGTTCTTGGGACTTCGACTACGTTCTGGTCTTGCCAGCCTTCTAATAGTTCACTTTCAGACAGTCCAAGCAGGTTGCCATCAGAGACCACGCCACGCACTGTATTCATTGACCTTTGTGGGCTCACTGAGACTGGGACATCCCCAAACGCTACCAGTTCAGCTAAATTGTGGTATTGTAGCTTGTCGCGAACCTCCAAAAAGAGGTCGCCACTTCCCAACTTCGTACACGCTATCCTGGGCCGATTGCTTCGGTGAGCGTCTTCGAGACAAGAAAAGGTGAAATTGCTTGGACTGTTTTGTTCTCTTTTTGGCTATGGACGACAAGAAACGTGGGAAAGGACTGCTTCGTTTTGAAAAAAAAGTTCTTTGGTGCGCCACCCTCTGGGGTGGCAATCAGGAAGAGGGGGGAAAAGTTGGCCATACAGATTGGGTACAATTCAGCAGCGATGATGGCCACCCACCACCGAGCCCAACATGGGGACGCTGCAAGGTTGAATAGTGAACACGTGAAGACGCCAGTCATGCATCGCCGCTTTAACCGAATTTAACTACCCAATGTTGGGTAACTACACAGGGTTATTCCTCGCCGCCATAAAGTATGGAAGTAACGGAAAAGAGATGATGACAGGACAGATAAAATGTGAAAGATAAAGACGAAGATGTAGGTAGCGAGAGATAGGAAAAGGCGACTGCCGATTTCCCCTGGGTGGGTCAGCCCAGGGGTGCCATCTACGTGAAGCCGGGGCCAAAGGGGCGTGTTGCCTCAGCCGGGTCCAGTCGTTTCGAAAACACTGAGCATAGTATGTGTAACTCGGGGAAGACCTAAGCTGAAAATCGCAAAACATTTTGCATGTTGCCTTTAAATATTTCAAGTCACCACGAATCTCTCAAATTCTCTATTTTAAGACAGTAGCCACCAGTGGCAACCCTTCCACATGGGCGCTTGTTTGGTGCGGCATAGTTACAAGCGTTTGGCACTGCGAGTACACTGTGCGGCATGGTTTGCAGGATTTCCCAGCTACCAGTGCTTTTATCCGCGTTTTATTCGCGTTTATTTTATCCGCTGTTTGGAAGGATGGTGTATCATCGTTACACGACGGCGGCCGGCATTCGGCCCCCCGGGCTTGTTTTTTGCTGGAACTGCACAACGTTACCAAACTTGACTATTTTATAGAGTTATCCATGGCTTATCTGTGGGGAAGATCACGCAACTGATGCGTGCGTGCTCGGTGCCATGGTTGCGACGGCATGGACGACGTCATCCGATACGCAGCCAACGGCGCGCATGCTTGGGTACGAAGGAGGAGGAGGAAAGTTTAAGTGGAAGGACAGTGAGGTTAACTAGTTCTTAGACCGGCTGGCTACCCTGTGCCGGGAAAAAGGTCGAGGGGAACAAAAAATGGTAAAAGAATTGTGCTTGGAGAGAGAGAGAGAGAGAGAGAGAAATTACAAAAATTGGTGACAAAGGAAAGCCAACATCAAAATGTAAGGCAATAAAGTCTGTCTCCGAGACCAGTTGTCCGCAAAAAGCGTAGCAAAGCTTTCAAAGCCTTCTGGGCTCACAATGGGCTCAACCAATATCCCAGAATCCTGTGTTTCGGCAAAGGCCGATCATCCAGTCTATCCAAAGCGGCAGTTCGTTCTTGTCTTTGCGCGTTGAAATGGGTGCACTCACATAGAAGGTGCGCGATAGTTTCTTCGCAGCTGCAGTAAGTGTATGTAAAAAAGCTGGCCATTCCATTGAGATAAGAGTATGCGTTCGTGAAGACCACTCCAAGCCACATGTGGCATTGAAGAGTCTCCTCAGCTCGAGATATTCCTGAGGGAAGACGAAGCTGCCGATCGGGATCCAAGTTACGCTGGCGCGCGTTTGTGAATTCTGTCGAGTTCCACTGTACCAGCGTGAGATCACGTGCAAGCGAACAGAATCTTGTAGCTGCGTCGGCTCTTGAGAACGGGATGGCTGTGTATTCGGTACCATCGTATGCAGATCTAGCAGCCTCATCTGCGTGGTCATTGCCATATATACCGCAACCACCTGGTATCCACTGATACACTATGTGCTGTTTTTCGATAGCTTGGTGACGAAGAAGCCTTATTTCAGCTACTAACTGTTCATTAGGTCCATGGCGAAAGGGCGACATAAGACATTGAAGAGCTGCCTTCGAGTCCGAGACGATAGAGCAATTTCCAGAAGGTTCTTCAACTATAAACCCAAGAGCTGCACGTATGGCGGCAAGTTCTGCAGCTGTTGACGACGTCAAATGCGATGTCATGAATTTATTTGTGATGTGCCTCGCAGGAATAACCATTGCCCCTGCTGAGCTTACAGAAGACACATAGTCATCCGTGTAAATGTGAAGGCGTCCGTTATGTTTATCTTGCAGGAAGAGTAATGTGGCCTGTTTCAGGGCTAGATGCGATGACTCCTTCTTATTTTGGATGCCAGGAGTCGTAAGAAGGGCATTGAGACAGTGTAGACACCATTATGGTAACGGTGGTCGTGCTGCATGCAAGAAGTGCAATGGAACCTCTGCGCAGTGCTAAGCTACAGTTGCGCTGAACGCCGAGTGTAGCGTAGAAGTTCGAAGTGAGGCGAGGTGATGTGATGACAGCTGAGCGAAATGTCTCAGGTGCATTCTCAAAGCATCAACACGAATGTATGCTTTGACTGGATAACCAAGCGCAATGATGATTGTCGCTGCTGTAGACGCGCATCTCTGGAGACCAAGGCATATTCGCAGTGCTTGGGCTTCGATCGACTGGAGGACGCACAAGTTTGTTTATCGGATCCCTCAAAGCACGGGCTAGCTGTAGCGCATATAACCGAGGAACCGAACAGTGTGAAGTTGAAGTATTGCTCGTACTGATGCACTCCTCGTTTTTCCAGCAAGAAACCTCAGCACGTGGGTGATCATGGTGAGTTTCGTTTTCATGTGGGCGATGTGAGGGCTCCAGTAGAGGCCGTGATCAACAATGACTCCGAGGAATCAGTGGGCTTTCACGTAGTTGATCGTGTGTTGGTTGATTTTAATAACATATGGGCTCATCACCTTATGCGTGAATGCTATAAGCGAGCACTTCTCTGAACACAGCTCTAGTCCCTGTTCTTGCAGTTGCTTTGTCGCTAGTGTAGCCGCTCTCTGTAGCCAGGCGCGCAAATGAAGGTGTGCTACGCCTGACGCCCAGATGCAGATGTCATCTGCACCTATTGATAGATGGACTGATTCTGTAAGTGTGTCAACCAAGCCGAAAAACGCTAGATTGAAAATTGTGGGGCTAGAAACAACACCTTCAGCCACACCACGATGGATGCAATGATGCGTTGTTGTGCCATTCTCCGTCTGTACAGAGAGCATCCGGCCTTTCAAACAGGTGTTCATCCTTGGTAAACCCGACCCCCTGATTCAAAATTTTGCATGATATCCAGAATGACTTCATGTGATACATGATTGTATGCACATTTGACGTCAAAGAACAACGCCGCAGAAAAGCGTTTCAGTCTTTTTTATGTTGCCCAGACAAGAGCAGGTAAATAACGTTATCAATTGCAGACCGCCCACGCTGAAGGGGCGTCATAGCATAAGGGTATACCTCGTGGTGCTCGAGCTACCACTCTAGGCGAGTCATAATCCTGCAGCGACTGGTACGACGCTGCGCACAACGTACTTCATAGCACAACCAATGGATACCTCGTGTGTCACCACTGCCGAACAGTTTTTTTGTTTCTTCTACCCATATATCTTTCTCTGTAAATGTCGCAGGGTGATGATATCTTCCTCACGAAACGACTTTGACAAATAGTTGGAGTGACTCCGAGCACTTCGACCCTAAACGGAGCGTCCATATCGGCGCACGAAATCAATTGACGATCTTAGGGCAGCCAGGAGGATGCAAAAGAAGATTCAGCGTCGCATGGATAGATCACCGTCGAAACAACGGACAACGTTTTGCCAGTCACTAGACCCTCGCAAGCTACTTTCACACATTTGGAAAACGGTGCAATGTCTGCGTCACCCTACGGATAAGCATTTTCCATTCAAAGCGCCCGCGCTCTTTCAAGGGCGGCAAGACATCGATGTTGCAGAAGATTTCTGTGCGCAGATCGCCAACCAAGCCACTAGTCCAGATTCTCCACTGAGAGGTGACGTCCTCCGTTCCCGTAATTACCACATGGACCTCCCTTTTTCAATTGAGGAGCTCTAGGCGGCACTAGCTTTCTGCAGGCGTTCAACTTCTCCGTGTGCAGATGGTATTTCTTACCGAGCCTCGTGTAACCTTGGGGAACGTGCAAGGAGAAAACTGTTGAGCCTTTACAACATCTCGTGGTAGGATGGCAGTGTTCCTGGTGACGGGAAAGTAAGCCGCTTGGTGCCCATTTTGAAGCAGGGCGAATCTCCACTCAAGTTCGCTCACAACCGCCTAATAGCGCTAGCCAGTTGCATAGGAAAGATAATGAAAAAGATGATACTTGGCAGCCTGGATCGGTATCTTCAATACTACAAGATTTATCCGAATTCCATGTCTGGTTTCCGACGCGACCACTCTTCCACTGACAATCTCGTTGATTTTGTTTCGTAAAATCAGCATGAAAAGTACCGTAAGGGATTATATACCGCTTTGTTACTAGATGTGAAAGGTGCGTACAATAATGTACTACATGAGGTCATTTTGAGTGCTCTTGCCTTGGTTGGTATTGGTAGTCGAGTGTTTTGGAGGATTTCGAGTTACCTGTCTGCATGGTCATTCTTTGTGTTAACAGAAGACGGCCCAACTACGCGACGCTATACTTCCAGGGGTGGTCGTAGGCGGAGTTGTTAGCCCAACGTTATTGAATCTTGCACTTATTGACCTTGCTGAATACCTGCCAAGTACCATTAAAATCTTGATATATGCAGACGTCATCTGTGTCTGGACTTCAGCAGTCACACGTCCTCAGATACGTGCTCCGCTTCAAAGAACAGCAACTATGATTGCCAACTACTTGTTAAAAAAAGTCTCAGCATATCACCAGAAAAATGCGCGCTGGTGGCCTTCACTCGCAAAACAATGATTTGTTATGTCATTTCAATCGGTGGAAGACCCATCTCTTAAGCCAGAACTGGCCGGTTTCAGGGCATGATTATTGATAGGGACCTCTGCTGGAGTCCGCATGTGGCCTATGTTGAAAAGCGCCTTACCGTTATTTCCTCAGTGTTGAAGTTCCTAGCAGGAACGGCGTGAGGGGTGTCAGTAGACAAAATGATGGAACTCTACAGAGCCCTGTTTCTCGGTTTCTTGAGACATAGCTTGCCCATGCTAATCAATACCTGCAAGACTAATGTTTGTGCTCTACAGGCAGTACAAGCCCAAGCACTGAGAGGGCCCAGATGTACGTCACCAAAGGGAACAATTGCAATTCCTGGTGACTATGCAGTACAAACTCACATTGCTGTCGAAGTCTTGAGAACACACATCAGACACTTTACACGTGCTCCCTGTCATCACCTTGCACTGTTGCTTTTAGACAGGCGCCAATCATCGTTCGCTAAAATGATTGTGAAGTACAACAAGATTTTCCTTGGGCTTCACTCCTGCATCTAAACCATCCATACCCCTTGGCGTATTATTCGACCCACAGTGCATCTTAGTGCACCAGAGATTAACAGAAAATCTGAGCTTTCATCTCCCGTGCTGAACCAACTGTCTCTGCTTCTTTTGCACGATAAATATTCAGACAGTGCACATGTTTATACTGAAAGCTCCACGAACCACCAATGTTTGTCCGCTGCAGTAGTTTTCCCAGCAAGAGGTGTTACCATCAGCTTTAGGACTGAACTCTTCACAGCGTCTACAGCAGCGGAACTAGCTGCTTTGCGCGCTGCCCTGTGTGTGGTCAATCGGGAGCCGCTGTAATAATGGTCGATTGTTAGCAAAGCAAGAGCTGCTTTACAATCTGTGCTCTCAGCACTGCGTCGCCGGCCGTATGAACAGTTTGTTTTCGAGATTAGATGCCATCTCCACATTTCACAAGAGAAAGGGCACCATGTGACGTTTCTGTGGCTACCAAGCCAGTCCGGCATCATAGGGAACGAACATGTCGGTACTGCCGCACGGGCAGTTCTTGAAGGTACACGAGAAAAAGCCACTTTCGTGGACCGATGCTGCCAGTAATCATGAACGGCTAGTGCGTGAAATCACGTTTTCACTATGGTGCACAGCAAGCAAACAGACCAGCCAGACGAATTTTCAACACCACCTGTCCTCTTTGATGGCTCTCCACATGCCCACTGGGCTCCGTCGAAGAGAAGCTATCTTCCTTCATTGCTTATAGCTATGGTTAGCATTTACGAAATCCTATTAATTTATCATACGAATGGCCGACAACGCTCTCTGCGATGCCTGTCGTTGCAAAAAGACGCTACAGCACATTTTGTGCGACTGTCCGTTGTATAACAACCAGAGACAGTCACTGGCATCCGTTGTTGTGTGCATCGAGAACAGCCAAATATCTGTGGACACTATTCTTTCAAGTGCCCGAAAGAAGACATTGCAAGAGAAGGCGACAAAAGCAATGTTGAAACTTCTACGCGGCACGGACTAGAACAAGCAGCTGTAACAGCAATGTCACAAACCACGAAAGACAAGGCTGGGCTATGGCTGAGAGTGCACAAGTGTGCTGCTTAATGTGCTGTGTTTTTCTCTCTTCCTTCTCTCCTCTCTTTCATCTCCCCCATACCCCTCCCACGTGCAGGGTGGCAAACCGGCTCTCTATAGACTAGTTAATCTCCCTGCTGTTCTTTTTCTCCTAGTTTCCGTCCTAGTGAGCTGTATAGCCCGAGTGAGTCCGTTTATAATAATTTTTTTGTGAATATGAGTCTGAGTGACAGCTGTGCAAGAAGATGCATGGTTGTGCTATGTTTTTTTCATATTCGTTTGTCCTATCATTTTGCTGAACCTCAGAAGATTGCTGCTCACGCTTATTCCACTTTCCCACCGCGTGCGATGTTATACTATACATTGCTATGAAAATGATTTATCTCTTTCTGTAAACTTGTGTTCTGCCTACCTAAGACCAACTTACGAGATCAGACACTAGACGACCGTCCCAGCTTCTAAAGTGCAAGAAACATTAAAGAATGAAATCAATTGGAATATTCAGGTACATGGTTGTGTTGCGAATTCGTGAGTCTCCGTATTATGGGCATGTTCATGGAGTGCTTGTCTAGAAGCATCAAAACTTGCAACTTTATTTCCTTTCATATACATTCAACAAAATAAGCTTTTGAAACGAATACAGAGTGCTTATTGCTTAGGGCAGCTTCGTGTGGAAACCTTGGGCATCAAAGCACCACATTTTTTCAGGAAAATTTTGTCACACTGACTAGTTGGTTTTGATAGCCTTGAGTCCCAGGTGAATTGTTCACAAATGTTTTCTGCAAAAAAAAACACTTAATTAGGCTTTTCTTTTTAAACTTCAATTGATGTTATTCATTTTAAACTTTCTATCGTTTCATGGAACCGTTTTCTAATGTCTTTTAAGGGTCTTTTTGTTTTGCTGCGAAAGTAGTCCACTAGCAGATAACAAGCTATTGAAGTAAAAGGCCGCCGCTCACTTGGTTGGTAATATAGAAAAGTTGATTGTCCTAAAAAGGTAATGAAAGCGTAGTGTTTGTATAAAATGTTGTATAAAATGTTGTATAAATGTTTGTATAAAAAAAGAAACCAAAATGTTCTATGACAACTTTAGGAGAGGCCGATCAGCCATTGACGGGGTCATCAACCTGGTCTCCGATGTTGAACAGGACAGATGTCGAGGCAGATTAGTGGCTGCTGTTTTTCTTGACATTAAAGGCGCCTACAACAATGTCTTACATTATGCCATGCTTGATGAGCTTGAGGATCTAGAAATCGACGGACGACTGTATGCGTGGATCTTGAGCTACCTTAGCGACCGTACCGTGTATATGTCAACAAGCGATCAAGATACAGACCATTATAACATTCACCGTGGTGTTCCCCAAGGGAGTGTTCTCAGTCCGACACTTTTTAACACAACCTTGATTGGACTTGCTACTGAACTTCCTCACACGGTGAAGGTGGGCACATATGCGGACGACATCTGCATCTGGGCTTCTGGAGCTACGCGCCCCAAACTGCGTGCTCGACTGCAACGTGCAGTGACCATCCCAGCAGGGTACCTACGTCGTCAGGGTCTCGCACTGTCAACTGAAAAATGCACAGTGCTTGCATTTTACGAAAACATACGACAAGATACCCACTAACTGTGAATGGAACGAAAATTTCTGCTGTTTCACAACACAAATTCCTGGGTGTTATCCTCGACCGGAATCTATCGTGGTCAGAAAACGGCACAGCCTTGAAGTCAAAGCTCAATAGTTTTGTCCAAGTTCTTCGGGTCATGGCCGGAGCAAGATGGGTCCATTCGGAGGCAGCTCTCCTGCAACTGTACCAATCTTTATTTGCAGGGTACTTACGATACAGCATGCCCGTGCTTCAAGCATGAAGCCCAGTTGTGCGAGCACGCTAGAAAGCATCCAAGCTCAAGGGTTGCGCACATGTTTGGGCTTACCTCAATGCACATTAACCAAGGGAACTCACGCCGAAGCTCGGGCTTGTCCAATCAAAGTATATGTGCTTTTCGAGCCTCTTCGAGTCTACCTTCACCTGTTGGCTCGACATAGGCAACATCCCCTATTAGCGCTACGTGCCAGCCACCGAGACTGCAGTTATTCAAGAGCTATATCGCGGCTCGAGAACATCATACCGCCAAGATTCTCTCCCCCACGTGTTCCCGGGACACCTCCGTGGCTCATGCCTAGACCACTTGTCATACCTCAGATTCATTGGATTATGAAGAAGTCCCTTGTATCAAAGATCGGCCTAAAGCAGCTTACACAGCTGTACATTTATACTACGTACGATGGTGTGGCGCACGTATATACGAATGGATCTACCACGTCGCGTACCTCCGCCGCAGCCTTTGTGATCCCGCAGATGAAGATAGCTCGACGTTTCAAGATAGATCACAAGACCACATCAACAGCCGCGGAACTTGTTGCTATTCGGGAGGCAATACGTTTCATGTCGACAGAACCCACTCGTAAATGGACGATACTGTGCGATGCCAAAGCTGCTCTTCAAACCATCGATGGCTTCATGAGACAAGGTGCGTATCGTGCTTTATCGATTGATATTGCAGAGCTTCTTAGCATTGCTACAAAAATGAACATCATGTAACATTTCAATGAATACTTGCTCATTGTGGCATAATGGACAATGATTAGGCGGACGCTGAAGCTAAGAGCGCTTTAAATAGTGCTCCGCAAGTGTGCATCGCATTTTCCCGACAAGATACTAACATGCTACTTCGACCCTCAATGCGCAACTCCATCATAGAGCACTGGCAGAAACCAGAACACCAGCACAAGCAGCAGCACAAATGGGACCCGGAAATGAAGTTCCGTATTCCTCACCAGCTAAAGCGAAGCATCTCATGCATTATCCACCGCATTCGCCTCGGTGTGGCTTACACGAGACGTTACACCCACTTATTGGCTATAATGACACAGGTCCCAATTGTGGTCACTGTCGGTTGCCATAAACGCTCGAACATATATTTTGTGACTGTCCAGCGTATGCAAGCGAACAACAACAACTGATATCTTCGATTGGCCGATATATTAGTCGACTATTAACCCATGAGTATGTGTTAGGTCCTTGGCCCATGCCAGCAGCACACACGTGGTTATACGAGCCGTCATCGCTTTCTTAGAAGCCACTGGACTGGATACACATCTGTAGAGTTACCCAGCCTAATAAGAGCATATCATCCCTCTACCTTACAATCGCCCTTCATCACTCTTTCACTCCCCAGAGTAGAGTAGCAGGCCAGAGCAAACTATAGCTCAGACCGACCTCTCTACCTTTCTGTAAATAGATTATCTCTCTCTCTCTCTCTTGCTTTTCTTATGTACAAGTCCCTTTATATTTATTCCAACACCACAACTGCTAATGTACGCTCACATGTCTTGTCAAATAGTAATATTTACTATACCTAAATTGCATGGCAAGATTTCACATCTGCAAAATTCTCAACACGAAGCCGTTGGTAGCATTCCGGTGACGTGTTGATTGAGTCTGATGTCATGGCTACATTGTATGAAGTATTAGAGTGGCGACACCGAAAATATGATGTAGAAGCCAGTACATTCTTGCTCCGCTTATGATGCGTTCAAATTACGGCCCGTATCCAAATTTTTTGTGAACGCAAAGCGCTAATCCGCGTGTGATATGCCTACAGGCATATGCGCAAGCCAAGTGCAGGGTAATTGAAATAACAGCCGGATTTCTATGCGTTTATCTGCAATCGCCATCAGCAGACCGGTTTGACAGTATTCAACAAATCGGAGACCGTCAAAAATTGAAGCTTTTCGAATGTCGAGCATTGTCGAGGCCTTCAGTTCGCATCGGTTAAGGTGCGGTGTTAACAGAATGTCTGCGTGCCAAAAAAAAAACTGTTTTAGAGAGAAGAGCTGGATGTGAACCTTGCTACCGTCGGCAATGGGACCCTGAATAAGAAGGAAAGATATAGTGATGCGTAAGCCGATAATGGCACTTTCTTAAAATGCATCTATCATGGATAACGAATAAATACAGAAAACATTGCACTGGTGCACACAAGGTTTTTTTCTGTTGGTTAGCATGTTTCCGTTAGAATCAGTGTTCAGAGATGGGTCGCGTTCTGAGAATCGCTTTCGGCAGCAGCACCACTTTGCCTGCCGCAAAATCCTCGGTTTGCAAAGATTAAGCGGCAACTTACCCGCTACTCTCAAACCGTTCGAACAACACGCAGTATACAAGTGACAGGAGTCAAGAAGGTGACCGTCAGTAAATAGGCCCCAGAAGGAAGCTTCTGGAGCCAGCGGAGTCGAAATCAATGAACAGAGTCTATATCAACGTTGAGGACAGCTGCACGAAAAAAGTGAAAAAAATTGCAACGGTTGCCAGCGCACTTGACCGCTTAGGCTGCGGAGTACCACCGCCGCAATCGCTATGTGAAAGACTAGTTAGGATAAAACATCCACGAGTCACGCGGACGAGGTGCAGATGAGTAAAATCGCCGATGTGATGTCACGTGACGCGTAGTGAACCCCTCCAAATCCAGATGAGGTGTGTCATGTGAATGCACCATTAGCGCCCGACCTCTACCGGAACGTGCCGCCACGCCTCCCATCGACAAAATCATGTCGTCGGACTAATCTAACCATGGGCCGGACGTAAGAAAGTAACAGTGGAAATTGATTTGTCAATAAAGGGGATATTCTTTCTAGCGATACCTAACATTTTTGTCTGTCTGTCTGTGACAAGCTCCCGGCTGCAGCAGCTGCATTTCCGATAGAGGCGGAAATGTTGTAGGCCCATGCGCTCAGATTTGGGTGCACGTTAAAGAACCCCAGGTGGTCGAAATTTCCGAAGCCCTCCACTACGGCGTCTCTCCTATTCATATGGTAAATTTAGGACATTAAACCCCACATATCAAATCAATCTGTCTGCCACAAGCTACTCGGTGAGTGTTTAAAGGGCCAGTCAACAGGCTCCGGAACGCGTAGGAATGCTCGCACATCTTTCGTACGCCTGAAAAACCTTCTTTCACACGCAGTGACGTCGACTCTTTACTCTTTATTAATTAAATTACTCTTTATTTACAGCTGGTTTAGACCAACCGACGAATTGCGTGCTACGTCACGTCACCGATCCCTGAGTTGACGTCACTGTGCGTTGAAGGATGTTAGTAACGCCTAGGAAAAATGCTCGAGCTTATTCCGCGCTTTTCGGAGCTGTTAACTGGCCGTCTATCCCAATGCTCGAAGCCCGCCCATCTTAATCTGCTGGCTGCGTTCGTAAGTGTGAAGAATGCCAATAAAAACGCCCAAGCATTTCCCCGAGGGTGAACATGGTTAAGTGTGAATGCACGGGGTGATGCTATGAGGGGTATTTATTAATTCGCACTATTATATTTACTAATCACACTATGGTGCCTTTATGGTGTAATGGTTCCTGGGAATCGCAATTTGATCACACGGGGGAGTTTACGTTAACTCACTGGCGAATGCCAACGGATTTTAACTTTACTCCCCCTCATAGCATCACCCCGTGCATTCGCACTTAATCATGTTCACCCTCGGGGAAATGCTTGGGAGTTTTATTACTGATGATGATGAGTAAAGTGTAATTAATGAAATTAGGTGTTGTTTGTCATGAAGCATTTGTACACAGATACATTATATACGAAGTATTATTTATTTACACTTCACGACGCGTCCGGACGAGCAAAGTCCAGGGCTCGCACCCTCTCTCGCGCGGCACGTTCACTGACTGGAACGGCTTCGGGAACGTCCACTCGCCGTTGACGATTGCGAGCGGCGTCTTGATGCCGGCCTTCATCGCCCTTCTCCGCCTGACGCTTGCGTTGTCGTTCCGCTTCTTGGGCCGCGTTCGCGGCTTGATGCTGACGCCTCATCTCGGCCTCGCGAGCGCGCAGTTCATCCGCTGCACGCTTCTCCCGCTTGTCCTCGGCCTCGCGAGCGCGAAGTTCGGCATCCTCTGCACGCTTCGCCCGCTTGTCCTCGGCCTCGCGAGCGCGCAGTTCGGCATCCGCTGCACGCTTCGCCCGCTTGCACTCGGCCTCGCGAGCACGCAGTTCGGCATCCGCTGCACGCATCGCCCGCTTACGTTCGGTCGCACGAGCCCTTAGCAGCGCCGCCTTGTCTTCCAACGTCGGCGAAACCACCACGGTACCGTCACCTCCAATGACGGGTGCAGTGCTGGCATTCGGTTGTACTGCATTTGTTGTTGATGGTAGCGTTGCTCCGGGACATCCATTGCACGACCCGCTCTCGACGGGAGACTGAGAGAGAAGGCGGGCGCGAGAGAGAGAGCGGTGCGCGCGCCGCTGCAGCGAGCGAGGAGAGCGGAGGAGCGAGCTAAGGGGAAGGGGGTATAAGGCGCGTTGCTTACACCGATATCAGCGTCACGTCCGTGGCTTATTCGGTAGAGCGTCGCGCTGCGGCCCACCAAGTCCTCTTTCTTTTAAAGATAGAGTGAAGACTGCGGACGCCGCCGACGGCGGTGGATGGTTTCGGGTAGCTTATAAAGTGTATTCACACTTAAAAAAACGAATACTTTTCATGCTTGAGGCGCATTATCAATACTTGAGTATTTGTCAATGTATACACTTATGGTGTCATTCATTGACAGATTCAGACCACTTCCGGTAATACTTCTTTCTGCTCTATTCGGAGCAAGTTTCTTTCATTGGCAGATTGAAAGTCCTCCCTATATGTTTCATTGGCAGGTCTGGAGCAGCTCCTTGGTGAGATCCACTCCACGGAGCAACGATTCATACTACACAAAAATTGGCGAATTCGACGTGAAGTCAAAAGGGGCCGTGCCTTGAAACGGTTCCAACTAAGTATGCGCCAACAGACGCTGATAGAGTCAGTTGCGCCTCGTGTTCGACCTCACGTTTTGCTGGCGTAGCGTCGCTGTGCCCTGCGTGCCCTCGCAAGCAAGAAGAGAGACGTGCACGTCGCGTTCCGTTTTGACCCTGCCATTTGCCCAAGAGGGAGTGCGTGTGTTCCACTGGTAGATTTTCTTCTGTTACCCTCCACCAGAGTGAAGTGCTCCGACCCAGAGTTAGTCGGCCGCTCCGAATCGACCAATCGATGACACCATTATTTAGGAAATATATATACGTAAATATAGAGACGAAAGCGCTTATTACGCTGCGCTGAAAATGGGTGGTTCTTAGATTTCACTGAAAATTCAGGGGCTTCAAAGAAATGAACCCGATGATTTAACCTTCAAGTGGCTTTGTGTCCTTGTTTTCAAATGGCCTTATCTTACGCAGTGCCTTAAGAAAGAGAACTATTGTCATTCAACCTCTTTCGTAGCAAAGTACAACGATACGCGGCCAGGTTCATCATTTCTATTTTTTTGTACGATCGCAGCAATGGAAAACTACAGCACTGCTAGCTTAAGATCCAGGCATTTTGAACTGGTGAGTGAGTTCATACTTTATACCATTTAGAACAGCTTTGATTCTGTGAGGGCTCACCAGAAAATAATATCAGTGCGCCACAATTTTTTCGGTGCGGCCGTCATGACGCTGGTACTTTTCAATAGGAGGAAATTACAAACTGACGTAATCACCCACCGATTGCTCCAAGACACTGGGTGAATGATGAAAAGATGCCTGTCACGGGCTAATGGGCCGGACTATGTCCACAAAAGACGTTTGAATTTATGCGAACGACACTTACTTCCGAGTGTCTGGTTACTGGTCAAATGCTCCGTGATGAGAATAGCGTAGAGTGGTCATGCACGCAGAAAGAAATTGTAAGATTTTAGATTATGACTGAAATGAAAGTTTATTACTATTACTATGACATAAAACATTACTATGAAACGATATTTGTCATCCCAACTTAATACCGATTCCGGCAGTTCAATGCCTCGAAACGACGATACGATTATGACAGGTGCTGTAACGGATCGGTCAAAAAATTTCGACCACCTGACGTTATTCAATGCTCACCTGAATGTAAGCTCATGCCCCTCGGCAATTTACGGCTCTTTTGAAAATTCCGCCACCTTGGCCGGCATATAATACAACGGCTTTCGGTTCAACAGCCGAGGACCACAACCCCTAAACCATCGTGGCAAGTTGCCATACCAACATTACCGCTCGTATTGAGTGAAGGTGTGAACGACAGGTTTCCAATCGTTTTATTTAATAAATAATAATACTAACCTGCAAACGTTTTGAGTCGCCTCAGTGCGTTTAAAAATTTTGTTTTTTAAGATGTCAGAAGCAGCAGTGTCGTAACCTCCAGATTTATCTCTTGTTTTAATACGTTTAAGCTACAGTATTTTTGTTGTTGGAGGCAAGAACAATTGAATTATTTTTTCTTCGTACAAGATGGGAGCCTTCGCGTGAGAATGTTATAATACATATTTATAATCAGGGGCTGAGTGCATGCGCTGAGCAAGCAACAATTCTGAAGACGCACCTCTACAATGTGTACTTCATTAGATCTATCTGAGCTCTACCAAGGATAAACAGTTTAGAATAATTGAATTGTAAAACCAAAAGCTTCATGTGACACTTACCTTGGTCACGCTTTAATATGAAACATTTTTCAGATGCTGACCAGAACAACAGCAGGTACGTTTGCGCTTCATGTACTATAAGAGAGACCATATGTCACGCGCTTAAAAAAGAAACAAACACCGCCACTAATCAAATGTGGGTAAAACATTCTTTGTGGCACACAGATATTCTAGATCATCTCACAAAAAACAGTCCCTATCATATTTTCCTCTTCCATTTATTAGCTATGCCACAAAGGTTCACGTATATGAGGCCACAGAATAACAAGCAAAAAAAAGATTCGTTAGCTCCGAAGCCGTGGAAAGCACCCATGCAGTCTCAAAAAACATGAATCATACTGCAAGTAATCACTAGCAGTGTAGAAATAAGTTAAGCTTTAATGTATTCTGTCTTGCATTACATGACAGGCCTAATTGTCGGCAAGGTTGCGCTAGTGGATTACCAAAAAAAAGATAATCCCAAAGTGTTGGACATCTCTCATCAACCTATGGCACATTATCACCGCCAGAGGAGAGTTTTTGTAATTACTGGATAAATCCTCACGGATAAATTTTGCTGGGAAAATTCTAACTTGAGTAAACCCTCATGAACTGGCAAGTAAGGCTGTCAGCATAGTTTTGAAGCACTGAGCCCTACCAGAGGTTAAAAAACATTGTGTTCACCACCAGCTACCAACATTATTATTACCATATCTTGAACATGAGAACTGTCGTCGGGTTTTTTACAACCTAAAAGGCGTTAAAGCGAAAACTGAGGACTATTTTGATGCGTTGCGAAGTAATTATCTGAAACATACAATTACATTGAAACATTGCGGAAAACGGCCAAAGCTATCTGCCTCCAGCAAAATAATGCTCGCACACATTGTGGTGAACGAGCCATAGAAGCCAGAAAGCATTACAAAAAATCTAGAATGGCCCGAAAACCCGTGATACACACTTAACGTTTCTGCAAGCGATATTCGTGTATTTAGACCATTGAAGAAAGCGCACAACGGAAGATATAAAACCGATCCAGCATTTACTGATGTGGTTCAGAAGTCGTTACAGGTGAAGACAGAAAACAACTTTCCAACTGAACAAATTTTTGACGAAAGTGAGAATCAATAAAACTGATGGCATCAAAATGGAATTTCATATGATGTAAGCCCGGAAGCTTACTCTCGTGCATCGAATTTTTACAAGTGCTGGTTGAAGAGTTCTCTAGAAGCTAAACGCTTTTTGCGTAATGAGTCCTCAGCACACTGAGCAAGCGTTAAAATCACATGTTTTCAGCCTTCTAGACAGTGCGTGCCAGCGCTCGCAATCAGTCCTCTGCATACGAAGCAAGCACTAAAAGTACAAGTTTGCGGGCGTTCTCCTAATGCATGTGGAGACACCGTGCGCCAGCGCTCGCAAGCACGCCCTTACGTGCAAAGTTCGCTGGTCGTGCTTGAGCAATTGCCGCCCACCCCTCCCCATAAGCACCTCATTCTCGTCCTCAACGGGAGAGTCTATTTGCACCTTAACAGCTTGGGGTCACGTGACCCAAGGCAAACGTCTCATATGACGCCATTGGTAAAGCAAACGGCTTCTAATGGCACTGCAAATGGCTACGTCTTGTCAAGCGAGCTTGACGTCACGGGACAAAAAAAAAGATGCGTTTTGTTTACATCATGGTTCGCTTGCATTATTTCAAATTTATTTTACACCTGGTGGTCGTCATTCACGCTGCCTACTTCGTTAACTTGGCGGCTTGATTTATAGTTTCCTCCATTGCGCCGCGGTACCCCATTTTTTTCTGAGTTGCACCGATTCACACCTCGTCGCAACTTGACTGAATACTAATAGTAGTCAAGAGTTTATAATCGCAAAAGTAGATCAGATATTGAAGGACGCGATTGTGAAGGACTGCGGTCATTTTGACAGCCTGGAGCTCATACTGACTCCCAAAACATGGGTTTCAAAACATATTTGTCTCCATCGAAAATTCTGCCGCCTCGGACTGCTTCCCGCGACCTTCGAATCATCTAGGCAAAAGACCAGAGCGAGTGCTCGTCTTAGTGGTGAGTCGTGTGTTGTCATGTAACGTGGTACAGTACCAGTCATAGTCAGCACATTTGTCTAAAACACCAAAAGTGCGTTTTTTTTACTGCACTGACTGCATTTTCTGATTGTCAGTAGTTCGAAAGTGCAAAAATTACTGCATATGCAAACGCGCCAAGGCTAAATGTTTACGTGTGGGCTATTGGAATACAGGTCACCAAAGGGTGCTTGGTCCTGCCATTATGACGTTCGAGACAAGTTTTTTGACCCCTGTAGCTATCGAATGCTCACTGCTTACTCGAGCCTACTTTTTAGCCTCGAGGGAGACTCCGGGCTGCACACCTCAAGACTGTAGTATATTCCTAGGTTGTAAAGTGTGTCGCAGTAAAAGTCGTATCAGCAGATGCCGGAAAACATGTTCCAAAGTATGTTAGCCGCCACACAACAGGATGCCTACATGACCGGCCGTTCATGTAGGCTTCCCATACACAACAAGCTTGGCGGTCCCCTCGATAAAACTCATTACTCTCATACCTACACAACAACACATGACACGTCCATGGCGCCACAGAAGAGTGACTTTGATCACGTGGGCTTCCTTTGCCGGGCTGTTTATTCCGACAGGGCACGCAGTGACGAAGCGTAATGATGGCAACAAAACGCGCCTTCCCCGCCTGTTGTCATCTCTCCCCTGGAGACGTCTCCCAACCCTGTATTTTTTTGTTTTTTGAACATTTGACCTCAAGTTTGCCTGACAAGGCATAGTTGAAGTCGATTGCTTTCCCAATGACGTCATTTGTGACGTTTAACCTAAGGCCACGTGATCGCGAGTTGTTGAAGTGAAAATAGACTCCCCCGTCCTTCATGAAGCGTTTCCAGACCTCTTCACGAGTCATCGACGCCAGACCTGGCACGTGAGGTATGGTATCGCAAATGTCATTCGTATGACTGAGAGAGTCTGCTGGCTTCATCTCTAGTCCATCCCCAGCACGCGCACAATTTTATACTAAGAAGTAGATCGCACGAGGTATAGGACCACGGCGGCTGGATAAAAAAAGAAGGTGCAGCTTGCTGCGTCGCGTCGCCGTCGATAGGCGAGGACGTCTGGGCAGAGTTTACAGTTTCGGCCGGTTTTTTGGGAAGGTGGACACTCCACACGTCGAAGCGGGTGGCACATCATGTTTCAATGTGGTTGCGTGAGGATTTGTGCGTGTTCGTGTGCTTTTTCGTGTGCTTTCTCATGTTTATTTTGTATGTGATCTTGTGGGGGGGGGGCAGTTTCCCTTGAAGTTTCCTGTTATGCATGGAGTGAAATTCTTTGGTGCGCGCGTGTGTGGCAGATGGTTTTTTACTGGTGTGACACAGCAAAGCTGTTATGTGGTGCTGAGCAGCTCGAACGCAAAAGGAAACGGTACATTGAAGCATAACGTGCTACTCAGCGATATACAGCTTCAAAAATCATATCGGAATGCGCAATGTTCGTAACAGAGCACTTATTTTTGTCACAAACGAGCGCTGAAGCAGAAGCACGCTGCCACCTCAAAACGACAACATCGAATCAGCCTGCCAAACGTTGCCTGCGCGAGCGACATATGCTTTCGTGGTGCGTTATGGTGTGCCGATACGTCAGCCCTTGGAATCTGCCCGCCAATTGCCTCCCCAATAGAATCACTAAGCGTTTTCATTCCAGGTGAGTCAACCAGACATTCATGAGGCCTATACTTGACAAATGATTGGCCCTCCTAGGGAAAACTGTTCACATATGTGGCGTAATAGCTACTCCTAATAATGATTAAGAATCGAACCTGTGATATGCAACTACAAAACGCTTTGTTTATGGCCTTCTGTACGCGTAGAAATGCGTGTGAAAGCGTTTTTTCTGAAAGAGGCGGTGGCGCCAGAGCGGACTAGAGGTGAACTAAACGCCTGTCCCACCGCTTCGGCGGCACACAACAGGCAGCACCTTGTTTTTGGCAGCGTCTCCTGCTCCACGCGGCGCAACAGCCAGCCCTACACAGAAGTGGCTCCTGTGCCGCACGGAAGTGACGTCACTTTAAAATTATTACCTGAAGCTTTTTAAGTGTCTAAATTATTATTCTATATTGCGTTTAGCCTACAAAAATTTTACTTAGCAGTTGTATGACGAGTCAATCAGCTTATATTTGTCAATTAAACAGATATTACAAGTATTTTAAATACAGGTGGCGTCATGGGCGCTGCGTCTGCGAAAGGTAAACAGTGCGTTATAGTAGATGCCTGCGATGTGTGTTGGTGGTGAAAACTCCAACAAAATTATGGCCATGGCCTAGGCCACCCCCAATGAGCACCGGAGGCGCTGTGTCATCGCTGCTTCATGCGATTGCTGGATGCCCAGTTGAGCCTGAAGATCGGAGCAAGCGCGGTCGTCCACCGCGCCGCAGCTTCATCATAATGTGTGCGCCATGAAGTATTTGAGGATGAAGTGCGGATTATTGTTGTTGGACGCACTGCATTTTGGATATTGCAATGCCAAGCACGGTGTTGTCAAGGGTTAAAGTGTCCTTGCTGCCGAGTTTTGCTCGTTGCGAAGGGCAAAGTCGACGATGAAATAAATGCTTTTGCACAGTTCGAGTGTGACTGACCAAACACACATGCATGAAACCCTAGTGCGTCTGCGATGTGTTCTTACCTTGAATGGAAACAACTTTATTGTAGTGTTCTTATGAAGACTGTCCTCTCCGAAGGCCAAAGCTACTGCATTGCCGGCTGTTTTGTTAAGTGCGAACACGTACGGCCGTTCTCATCCGTTGCTATGTAAATGCTGGCGTGCTGTCACAGGTCGTGCGTGTTATTCAGCAAATCAGACAAGCGCTTTTGTAGTTAAATAGGCTAACACCGTCGGCACTTCCTCTTGGGCATCGTTTATCAAGTGCTGATTGCCTGGACAATTGCGATGACACGTTGAAGCGGCCTGCCGGTTACCTCGTCAGGTGATGGTACACTGACCGACATAAAAAAAGTTTCTTAAGACCATGTTGCAGTGCTTCTTGTTGTCATCAAAATTTTGATAAACCGTGGAAACCAACATTCCTTACACGTGTGTCTGAGAAACCAATACAGCCAGCTGCATTAGTTTTTTCGTGTCCTTTTGCGTCTGGCCGATGAAGAGCAATAATTCGCAAAACATTTTGTCATAATAAATATAGCCGGTTCTGCGGGAGTCGTCAAACATCCTATATCAAAGGGCTTGTGCACAGGACTACCACCAGCAGCAAGTCAGGCTGACGGGAGGCTGATGAGGGGGCGTAAGTGTTAAAAAAATACATGCGCGAACAAAAAAGAGAGAAAAAGTAACAAAGATTGCAATGAGGCTCAACCCACCGACCTCACCAGCTCTTACTGTGCCACTCTAACCTACTACGCCACAGCTGACAATCGGTGCAGAACGATTAACAAGCCGGTTTTGTATTGTTGTCACGCTGGACCTAACTAACACTTTTTTTACATTTACGTTTAGACGTAACTTTTAATGCTTCCATTGTTACTTGTAGACGTACCACTGAATACTCCGACTATTCAAATGAAGCGCCTAACTGGAAAAGTGCATGACGTCACTTCCGTACGGCGAAGCAGCCGTTTCTGAGTGGGCGTGGCTCGTGCGCCGCACGGAGCAGTAGTCTCTGCCCTTGGTTTTTATCCAATGGTCGTGATAGGGCGATGTTATCAATCCGAATTTTAAACAAAGCATCATGACGACTACAGAATGACGCCTAGACTGGCCCTTGTTCTCTAACTTCGCCGATCGAACCCCTGTCCACCTAAATTGCTGTCGCCATACAAACTTTTTAAACTTTGCGGAAGGGGTGTTGAAGTGAAGGCAGACTAGACAAAATAATTGTGTATTTTTGTGTTTTATATATATTTTTGAGTAAGATCGTGTAAGGAGAAATATGCAGTAGTTTAAGTACGCACTAGAAACAAGATATTGCTATCGCTTTCTACTCTTGAAGGCGAAGATTAAGGGCCCACGAATATTTCGCAGCAGTGAATCATCACCGCCGGTTTGACTGACAATCATCATCGTCCTCGTATGTGTGCGTATGGGCGCTTAATGACAGGGTCTGCGGCTCTCGTTGACTCCCAAGTTTACTGCCAAATCGATGTTAACAAAGCCAGGCGCCATACGTAGTGGAGTTGGATTTATGTTTACCGGTCCTCTTATCGACCCGTCTACTCACTGGAGCTTCATTCGCGCTGCCGCGTGCACCCACTGTCCTCTAATATATCATAGAACGAGTGGGCCTAATCCCATATCACTCCATTCCCTTCACCGCCAGCCTCGCCTCTTTATGTCAGTAACCACCAGCGTAACCACATGTTCTTCGCTGGTCCCGGTGGAAAAGATGTGGTGGACATGCATGACGACCACCTGCGAGCAAGAGGTTCTAATCTGAGGGGCGACCCTCACAAGCTCTGTCACCTCACCATCTATCTCACGGGGGAAGCCGGGACATTGTTCTTTAAACTTGACATTGGGCTCACCAACTGTCCTGGCTTGAAGCAAGAGCTGGCCAAAGTATTCCGCATGCCTGATCAAGGCCGCCTGCATCGGGCGCGCGCGGCAGTAATCCTCTGGCCGTCTCATTCGGACGGAGGAGGCGTGAATGGAAAAGGGGCGGGGCCGCTACATTCGCCGCATGTTGGCACGTGCCTACTACCCCTCTTTTCATTTGGTGTCTATGCAGGAGGGTTTGCGGTGCTTGAAGACGTCGCTCGAGAAACTACGAACCGCTGGTTAGCTGTACACCGTATTTTTCCTCGCCCCCCAACCACCTTAAATACAACAAATAGAATAATTGATTGTGGCTGGCGCTATATAATTTCTTTTTCTTCATGCCCCAGCTGCTGTTATGATGATAGTGACCGAAGCCAACACATCCATGAGCCAGTTTTTTAAACGTTTTTGGTGCCGTCCTGTGCAGCACATGAGTAGAAAGTACAAAGGAGAGTAAACTCACCCTACTGATTTATTATAAATAGTCTTGTTGACTGCTTTAAGAAGACGCAACCAATCCAAAGAGTAGCTGGGCGGCATCGCGGATGTTGGCAGTGCAACATTCAGATACTGAGACCTACAATGCGCAAGCTTGCCTGCTTTTCTCGCAGATCACATTTTTCGGCATTGAAGGGAAAGCTGCGGTAGTGGTTCTTCCTCCAATATTGCTCCCACGCGAAGAAGTCCGGTTTGGCGCGCGAATTTTCTGGAAAGTAATCGCTTAGCGCAACCAGCGTTAATTTGCATACAGACACACACGACGCTTAGCGCTTGCTGTACACATCAAAGGCGAGTTTTTTTCACGCGTGGAAAAATGCAGTGACACGAAACACACAAAGAACACACAAAAACACGCACAAACGAACAAACACGCGCACAGACAGACGAGCGCACTTGCATACACACACATTCGCACACACTCGAGCGCTTACAAACACACATTCACACGCACAAAAGAACACACACGCGCGAGCGCGTGCATTCGCCCACACACACACGCACGCGCGCACATGCACGCACTTTCGCAAACAAATGCACTGGAGCACGCACACACAACGCACGCATTCATGTACAAAAGAGCGCACACACGCGCGCGCGCCCTCGACCACACACACAAGTGCCCCCACACAGGCAGATGAGCGTGCGCTCTCACATACACACACATTCACTCATGCCAACGTACGGAAGAACAGACACACACACAAGGCGCGCGCGCACTAGACCCCATACAAGAGTGTGCGCACACACGCACATAAACATACGCACTGACTCACGGACGAACGCACACACAATCGCCTGTCCAATCGCTATCACAAAACACTCACTTCTCGGCGGAGAACTACACTTTACCGTAAGAGAGGCCGAAGTACAAAAATCACCTTCATTGCATCTACCTGGAATTTTCGCTCATGGCCGACGCAGCTTTTCCGCTCATGCACCGATGCCGACAACATAATTTCTGCAAAACGAGCTCTCTAACGATGTCGCACGTCAAAACAACAAGATTCGCTTAAGCGAACGAAAGTCCTTTGGTTATGGGGTGACCGATCCTTCTCACCATTTAATGCGCAGGCTAGTAGCATCGCCCATCATTTTCACGTTCATAGTTACTTCCATGCGGTCTTCACTTAAATGAAAAATTCACATTCGCAACACCGTCGTACTACGGGAACTCGGAAATTCGAAGTGTCGTGTCCACAACAAAATTTCGCTGATCATCGGGCAGGGGAAAACCACTGCATCATTACCAGCACTACGTTTTAGTTTTCCAGCAATGTGATGCTGTGACGACAGCGCTGGAGCCTGGACTGCGTAACATAGCTAAATATGCCTGGTCGACAACGACAAAATGCATTCCTGGCACAACAAAGCCACCTAAATTGACACGCACCGATTCAGGCGGCAGCGGGAGAAGCGATCGCTAAAGCAAAAAAAGAAAATCGCTGCAGATCACGAGGTGAGTAAGCTTAATAATTGCGTTATTGAGGCGAGACTTGCGAACAAGTTGCGCCGGACACAGTCGCCTCATGCTGCTTGGATTTGTCTCAATCACTGCATGCTACAGAGAACAACACTCACTGTGCCAAGCCCAATGAAGAATACATATAAGCGTTCGTTTATTCCAGTCACCACGTGAACGGCGTCTAATGTACTTTTCTCCAAGCAGGTCTACGGCGCGGCACCCTCGGTGTCGTCTGCAGGATGGATGGATGGGTGGATGGATGGATATGGCTGTACCCTTTAGATCGGGCGGTGGCTAGCGCAACCAAGCCGTAATACCAAATGAACCAAAAACTATATTTGTTTTTTTCCTTAAAAAGTGAGTTTGAGGATTCGTACTTTGCAGTGAAGAGTTTATTTTTCACTCGTGCCTTGACTTTAGCCACCAATCAGATAACCTCCTTCTAGTTAAGTCTACCCGCTTAAAGTTTATTTTGCCCTCCCGGTCCCTAAACCCCAGTGCTTTGAAAAACTCTGCGCCATCATCCTGAACTATAGAGTGAAGCCCTTTACAGAACATTATCAAGTGTTCGGCAGTTTCTTCTTTCCCTCCACACGCACTGCATACTGTGTCTACCCCTTCGTATTTGGCCCGATATGTCTTGGTTCGCAGTACTCCCGTCCTGGCCTCAAACAGTAGAGAACTAGCCCGAGTATTATCATAGATCCTTTCCTTGGCGATTTCCTGCTTAAAAGTTCGATAGATCGCTAGTGCGGACTTCTTAATCATGCCCATTCTCCACATGTCAGTCTCCGTTTCCTTCACTTTCTTCTTAACCGATAGTTCTTTTTGGTTTTGCCACCTGCTGTTTTCTAAGTATTTACCAGTCAACTTCCTGGTTCGCTTCCTCCATTTTGTATCGACATTCTTCATGTACAAGTAGCTGAAAACCTTCCTAGCCCAACGCTCTTCCCCCATTTCTCTCAATCGATTCTCAAATTTTATCTTGCTGCTAGCTTCCGTGCCCTCAAATGATGTCCATCCCATATCACCTTGTACTCCCTAATTTGGTGTATTTCCGCGAGCTCCTAAAGCAAGCCTACCTATTCCACGTTGCTTAGTTTCTAATCTTGCTTGAACTTCTGATCTCATGCACAAGACCACATTGCCGAACGTCAGCCCAGGACCCATGACCCCTTTCCATATTCCTCTCACAACAACATACCTATTGTAAATCCACAGTGCCCTATTTTTCATGACTGCTGCATTCCTGTCACCTTTAGTCGTCACGTATATTTCGTGTTCCCTCAGCAACTCGGTCCCATTGTTTATCCATACGCCCAGATATTTCTATTTATCTGTTATCCCTAGCGTGACCTCCTGTATTCTAAGCTCACTACCTTTGTTGTCATAGAAAATCATGACTGCTGATTTTTGCTTACTGAATATAAAATCTAGCCTACCTCCCTCAATACCGCAGATGTCCATCAATCTCTGCAAATCTTCCTTGTTGTTGGCCATTAGCACTATATCATCTGCGTACATTAATGCTGGTAGTGCCTGATCAATAGGTTTTCCTTGTTTGACTAAAGAGAGGTTGAAGCCCAGTCCACTTCCCTCTAATTTTGTCTCTAATCCTTGTAGGTACATCATGAATAATGAGGGTGACAGGGGACACCCCTGCCTAAGCCCCCGTTTTACCTCTGCAGGCTTGGATACCTGTTTTTTCCACTTTATAATTACCTTGTTGCCTTTATAGGTATCCTTTAGAAGATTAGTGACTACATCTTCCACGCCTAGTGTGTCCAGTATTCCCCACAATTTCTCTTGAACCACGCTATCGTACGCTTCCTTGATATCCAAAAATGCGAGCCACAGGGGCCTGTGTTCCTTTTCTGCTATTTCGATGCACTGCGTCAGTGAGAACAGATTGGGTTCAAACCTCCTGTGTTTCCGAAACCCATTCTTCAGTTCCCCGAGCACCCCCTCACCCTTTAACCATGCCTGCAGTCTTTATAATCTGCATCGCCAGCCTGTGAACCGCTGATGTCACCTTTATAGGACGGTACCTGCTTATGTCAGCTTTGTCCCCATTTCCTATATAGATCATGCTCATACTGCTAAGTTTCCATCCATTGAGAACTTCTCCGTCGATTATTATTTTCCTCACTGCCTCTCTCAAAGCCTGTTTAGACTTCGAACCTAATGTCTTTATCAGCCTAATTGGAATGCCATCTGAGCCTGTTGATGTACTACTAGGAACCCTTTTCTCAGCCCTTTCCCACTCTTGTTGTGAAAATGGAGCCATTGCACCACTTGATTCGTCCTTGTCTATTGTGGTGCATAAAGTACTTTGTTGAAATTTTTTGTCACTCTTGTTCTTATATATTTAATAGCTTTGTCCCCTTCTAGCCTAGCACCTTGGGCTGTAGTTATAAAACTCTGCTCTAGGCTCGTCTCATTTCTTAGGGAGTTTAGATGGTTCCAAAGTTTCGCAGCTGCCTTTCTATCTTTTTATGTACTGCTGCCAGCCACTGAGCTCCCTTCCTTCTAATCTTTTCATTGATCACAAGGATGCATCTCTTCTACAGCTTAGAAAGGTTGCCCATTTTCTTTCAACATCATCTGTCGGTTCACCCCGCTGCTTAGCATGTCTGTGTTCCCTAGAGGCTTCCTGACGTTTTGCTGTGGCTCTCTTAACTTCCTCAATCCACCAACGTTTGGGTTTGGTATTCTTTTCCGGGGTGACTTGTCACGCGTCTTAGCAAGCTCTAGCACAAAGAGTCTAATTATATTCGTGTATGTCCACACTGTCTTATTATCCTCCGTGATTACTTTCTCAATTTGTTTGGTGGCTATTTCAATTTGCCTTTCTGGATAAAAATTTTCCTGTAGTTGCTCATCTTGTCTCCTTCCCACTTTCACTGCTCTTCCAAAACTTAGCTTGATACGTTTGTGATCGCTACCCAGACTTCTGGAGCCACCTTCATCTATGTGCATTCCCCTGAGCTTATCATACATCCTATGTGACATCAGTGCATAATCTATCGTCGACTGAAGCCTTCCTACCTCCCATGTTATTTGCCCTTAACACTTCTCGGTACTGTTGCAAATGATCAAATCAAGCCTTTCACACAGATCCATGATCATTTTGCCTGTTCGGTCGGTATACCCATCTATATCTTCTATGGGCGCATTCATGTCTCCATTATAATTATCTCGCACTCTCTTCCTAACTCCTGATTGTCCTTTGATATACACTCTACCATTGCCTGGTTTTCCTCCCTGGCCTTTGCTCCCATCCACAAGTACACGAAACCAAGGAGTGTCATTTGACCTGCCACTCTCCCTTTTATCCATAAATGTTCCTTGCACTCCTGCTTGACCCGTTGCCAGTCTGCACTTTTATGAATGAATGCCCCATTACCACCCCCCTTTCTGCTGCCTTCTGTTCTATTACAATATTCCCACGCGTAGTCCGGATTGTTCGGAGGTTGTTCCATGTCCCTGAGATGTCCTCTCTTCCCTTAGCTGTTCTTCTATCTCTTCCCACTTCAGCCTGTTCCTACCACCCTGCTTGTTAATATACCCTATGTCTGAATTGGCTCGGCGCTCGTGGCTACATCTATTTATGCCCCGGACTCTACCTATCTTAGATATTGGTGCCTCTTTGGAATCTTATCTGTCCATACCACCTGTCGAAGAGTCTCCCTGGTTGTTTTCCTCGTTACTAGCTATTCTGCACCCCGAAGGGCTCGCTTGCCCCCCAAAAAAGCTACTGCGCGTCCTGCAAGTCGCCAACCAACCTCATGACCTAGCCGCCTATCGAAGTGAATTCTGTCTTGTTGAAAACCCCCCCACCTCTGCACCTCTCTGTTCATTTCCACCAGCTCAAAGCCTTTCTCTCGACTCATACGCCATATCTCTTGGTTTGCGTTTACCACCGCTCTTTGCAGGTTGCTATCACGCATCGGTACCTCCGGTATCGTGCATATCACTACCTGTACCTTAGGAGAAGTGGCGCGCATGTCATCGACGCCTTTTGCCAGTGTGGCTGCTAGCCCTGCTGCATCTTCATTTAGGACATCGTTTAAACCGCCTGTAATTATCACGAGGTTTCGTCTATCAGCTGTCGTTTTGAGCTTTGTGCTCGCTTGCCTCATGACTGCTTCCAGCTTGCGTCCTGGGAACGCCCCTACTGCAACCCTCTTGTCACCTCTTACCCTCTCTTTGATGGCTTCTGTGCATCGATTTAAATTCGAGTCCCCGGCGATTATCACATGCTGTGACTTTTCAGCTGGAGCGTTCTGCACCTGGGGATACTTGCCCCTGTGACGCCAGCTGCTTTGTTCCCTCCCTGCCCCACCACTCCCTCGCTGAAGCTGGGCCTTGCGACAGTTGAACCGGCTAAACCTGTTTTTTCCAAACTTGCTTGCTTTTCCTTCTCCACCGTTCTGGTTGTCGGCTCCCTAATGTTCTCTCGGTAGGTCGCTTCTTTGTTCAGCTTCGCTAGCGCTTCCTCGGCGGACTTCAGTCTTTCTCCAATTGCCCTGGTTTTCTCTTGCAGGGGTGAAGGAGAAGAGTGCCGCGTAGCGGCGTACGGTGGAACTTCTACGATTACTATTTCTTAAAGGGGAGCACACCGAATGAAACTGCCGTAGTAACATCGCCACGCGCGCCCGATCCAGGCGGCCGTGGCCTGTTATTCAATCAGCTCTGCCAAAAAGAATCCTCGATGCTCGCACACAACATCGTGGCAAGACATTCCAGTCATGCATCGCGGATGTTCTTGCTTTCTGCTCGCGTGTGAATTTATTGATGACCCAGTCAGAGAAACTACGCCACATTCTAAAAAGTGTCGGTACTGCTGCATTTGACGCCCTCACAGTTCAGGATCACTCTAATATTCGTGACGTCATCAACATGGGTCAGCCCCTCGATGAGCTTTACCCTGTCTACAACCGAGTACTGATGAGCAACCTTTTCGCGACGGACTGGGACCTACGAGACGTTATAAAGGAGACTTTACGGGAAGAACTCCAGTCAATGGGCATCTCGGCCCCTCCACATTTTTCGCGCATTCTTCAAGGATGGCCAAGTGAGATATAATCAGGGAGGAACTAAAACTCTTGGAAACATTTCGGGGCGCACAGAGTAGACAGGAAAACGTTTTCTTCTCATGGTTGTTTTTTACGCACATGCGCTCTTAAGCTACCTTGGGATATATATTTCCTGTGCTTCTTTCAATAAACTGAGATCTGAGTTCGCGCCTATTTGTATTCTCTGCTCTTGGTTTCCTGTCTACTGTGTTTGCGCTGCATTGTTCCTAAGATTGTCCTCAAACCAACTGACTCAACGTTTCATACTAATACAGGAACTAATATTCATGGCCGGCCTAATGCACGTACCACCACCAGACCAAACGGCGCTGTATTCCTGGGTTTTCTGTATTTCTCTGGCAAGGTGGTCATTTTATTAGCTGGCATATCTCGAGAAATAAACAGTTCCAAAACAGCACACGTCTTGTCTATGAGATTCTGCGTAGTTCTGTGTGGGCGTGATATTTGTGCATGACGATTGAATCTAGGTATGCACCAACCAGTCGAACAGCTTTCACTACTGAAAGCAAGCTCGTAAAGGCAAATAAGAAAGTGTGCGCAAACTGTCGAATCACTTCTAGCCTCTTGCAACGTAATCGCACCCATGCACATGATGAAGTGTTCTTTTTCTTTCATACCTTTCTCCCAGTGGGCTCTGATTTTCATCACTGGACCATTGTCTGAGTATTCAATCTTCGCATGTTTATGTAACTTCCCTCTGAAAATAGATCACACGAATTTTGCTTATGGTTCAGCACAACTACATCTTTACGCAAGCAAAACAGTTATGGTTCTGTTAAAACAGCAAATTACTGCTAAGCTCACAAAGTATTAGTAGCGGAGCTCTTTAAGGCGCAGACGAATTCCTGACGATACGTCGGCCAGACGTCATAGCCCAGCTTTGACAGCGAAGCCTGAGAAGAACGAGAGCATGGTAAGCTCAGGTTAGCGAGAGAAGCGTGGTACAGCGAGTTTTACCTCGTTAAGATGGGGTATCGACGTAGAAAAAATGAAGCGCGGTAGACAGATTGAAAGCAAAATAGAAACTATCGTGAGAGCCGAGGAAGTGGCTTCGAAAAGAAAGCCACCTGATAACCTCCTTGCAAACACTAACGGTCTCGTATTCATTCTCGAATTAACGGTAGACGCCAAAGTAAACCTCACGGAAATAGTTTCTCGATTAATTGAGGCTTCGTTTTTTAAAGCAGTTAAAGGTGCAAATAATGGTATTTACTAGAGCGTAACTTACGGAGTGACATGAGTAGCTAGTTATGGAGCCAGTATAAACTATACACAATATTAAGGTAAAAACACAGACAAAAGCAACTAACATGAGTCTGTAAGGGCTCACTCTCATTGCGAAGTAAAGACCTTCTGTTCGTGTTACTGGGAAACAAAGGAAGCGTGTAAAACAGAGTTCGCTTATGGAAAATGTTAGGAACGATGTGGATTATGTGAAAATGTGCACGTCAACCGGTGGCCCAAAACAAATGCCTCACTATCTTTGACTATGTAATTGGTAGACAATTCCAGAACCACGTTTCGAGTGAAAGCAGCAAGCAAGTAATTGCATAGGAGTTTGCATTGACGCGCAGGAACCTAATTGATCATGTAATATATGCAATACCAAATGTGCTGGACGTCAAGGCCCACCGGCAACCAGGATGTCTTGCAGGAAGGAGAGGTGGCACGTTCTAAAGTAACGCTTTTTAGTGGACCAATGAGAAAAGATTTTCTTCGTGCCCTCGAGTGAGCGGCAGCTCGTGAGGTACTGCTGATTGGGTGAGTCGGCGAATGATTAATTGATATTGCTTTAGCGCAGCTCAGTTTGAGCGTGAAGGAAAGACACCTTACAGTAGAGAAGAGGAAAAACAGACGTCAGTGTGAGCGACAGTGTGAGTTCACGAAGAGCTTTTACGATGCTGAGGAAGGTCTTCTGCTAGGCTCATGAAGACGAAGTTCCAACATCTTCTCGCGCCCAGCAGATGGCGTCACTCGACTTCCACACATTTAGGTTGACTGTGCACATGATTACAACATAGGAACAGGGCAGATAACTTATAATTTGCCCGGCCAACAAAGATAACATCAATAGACGTTTTTCACGAACAGCTCTACCCTTGCCAATGAGAGACTGCAGATGAGTTTAACCTTGCTGAGGCCATGGCTTCCTTCCTGACTGCATGTCAGGTTGTCAATGAGGTGTCTTAGGGTATATCCAGTCGCGTTCAGACTCTTGAAATTTGTAAGCTCAGAAATTTTTGATCACGTCGGCTATTTTTTTCTTTTCTTCTTGCATCTCGTCAGGCATGCTGTGATTGCCACAACTTTGATGTAAGAACTGAAGCACTTGGCATCACTTGGTCGATCTATATAATATTGAATTTGAGCTAACAGCATTAGCATACATTGTGACTGCACGTTCTAGTTCTGCCCCTCATTCGTTTTGACCAAAGTATTCCTACCACCTTGAAGAATCGCCTCTATATTTTCCAGTATCCCACCACGGTGCTCTGTGGTGTACTTTATCAGCTGATTAGCGTCTTACTGATGAGTCAGTTGCATTCTCTTTGTGTGGAAACGCTACGCGAAGGTTTTGTTGGCGCATTAATTTTGGCCATTCGGTTTCTGGTGAGGGCCTTCCTTGTTCAACGCCCAATAAGTCATGTACTTTTGGTATCTGTAAGCTGTTGCTTTGTCGAGGAACATACTATTGACTGTTTCGTTCTTCTTAAAGAGACTGCGCTCATTGTTGAAGCTTTCATTCAAAGTTCCATGACGTCATCTAATTTTATAGCAGCTGTCAACTTTAGTGAAATTTAGGTTGCAATGTTGCTACTTCAGTCTGCTTCCCAACAGAGATTCGTCATCGCCTCTAGCACGTAGACTTGTCGGATTGCCACTTTCTGCGACAACATCCCAAACAGCATGTTTTTCGAAGCAGGTTTGAAGTACTTTGGCGGTTCAGCAGTAGGTTATTTCTCCTGAGAGAGGCAGAATCTTGCACAGTCCAACCTAGTTGAGTGTGCAAAGCTCTTAGATCTTACCACTTGCTGCAGATGCTTCTCGCATCTTGAGTCGCAAAATACTAGTAGTAGCTGGATCCAACTAATAATGAAACGGAGTTCCCGTTTTCTTCTTTTAGATGAAGGCCTTGCGTGTTCAATTCAGTCTGCTCCATTTTCTTGTCACGTCTTCGCCTCTAATTGAATTGTGCTCTCCGCAAATAGCCACCACTTCCAGAACTACGATCTATATGGCTTTGCCTGTCCTTACTGGGAATAGAAGTACACAGACTCTTCCAATCGTTTTCTCTATGTTGTGACCGCCCAATGCTTCGATGCTGATCGTTTATTCTTGCAACAGTTTACAGCCAAGTCGGCAAGACGCTTCGATGGTAACGAATCTCCACTCCCTTCCTCCGTCAAAGGGTGCCAAGTGGTTCTTTGACAATATCGTTCCGGTTATTCTGGGGGTCAAGGACGGCAGTTGTATTCCAGGACTTTTTTGTGAGAAATAAAGGTCGAATGCGTTCGCAGATGCTTCGTTTACCATTTTCTGAAAGTTCAGGTGACAAATGGAGGCAGCATGACGTTCGTAGAATACAGCGCATTTCTCATTACCTCTTCGATGTCTTGCCTTGTGACCTTGCTAGAGACATCGAAAACATCACCAAGCCTTAGTGAGAATCATATTCTTTTCTCGCAAGCTCACTTTGTTGTCGCAAACACCGGCGCAACGCCTCCATGGTCGTACGCATAGACAGAGGACATTCTTCCTTAACACACTTGATAGAGCCGCTGCTGATAACAAGGTATAGTGTCCTGCTCACCGTGGTTTCACAGCAGCTTCCTGACCAACTTCCGGCCTTTTCGGGCACGCATACGGTTTCATGGTTTCTCTGCAGTGAAGTTCACGTTTGTGGAAGCCCATAGCATCTTCGCACTCTTTCCCACATTAGGGCTTCCTGTCTTTTGGGTTCCTTGGCGCCTGCATTGTGGGTGCCGCAGTGATCGTTGCAGACGGTGTGTGGACATGCACACAAACGCTGGCACAAAGTTCTGCCTTTTTCATTTTTCAGTGCTACCCTCTGGTGCTTTGGTCGAGTTTTTTTAGGTGCCGGGGGAACTGTCGGCTATGGTGGAACAAAGGCCTCCAAGACCAGGAGCCAGTTCGCGAAATTTTCGCGAGAGAAGGGTGCATTCACTGCAGCACCGTAAAAAAGATGCATTTCAGAACATCCACACGACACATTTCATCTCTAGCAGCAGCTTTTAGGCGATTTATGCCGGTACTGTGGGATTACGCAGCATTTACTATTTAGCAGGCTTATAGTTTAAAATGTGTTTTCTACACATCAGAGTGCGTCCTTCGCTAGCTTAAATGTGAATCATCAGGTAGCACCAAACTTCTTTTCCAAGGTAGTCAGTAGAACTAAAGTTACCCTAAGGTTCCCTAGGGAGTCTGATGCTTGAGGCGAAATATACTGTAACATCTGTAGAATATCTTGCTGCAAAGGTGGCTTAGTAAGTTAAAACTGCTAAGAAAGTTCCCCTGCTTAGTGAGGGAAAAGTTACGAGCTGTGCTAGCTGCTGGAGTGGAAAGGCGCACCGCTAAGGTACTGTTACGAGAGGCCCCATGGTCTTTTGGGTAGCATGTCACGACGGCCAGCTCTGGGGCAGGGAGCATCCAGGCAGGGGCAAGGCAAAAGGCTGCCAGAGGAAAGAAAATTCGGAAGATCCCACGTACCTGGGAATCGACGTTATGCGAAGCATGTGCAGGGAAGGTGACCATGTCGCAAGTTTTTAATGAGGGACGCGTCATGAAATACGCTAAATATATGTACAAATGTTGCACGAACAGACATATGTTGAAAAGTTGCAGACGTTTAAATAACCAGTTGTTTGCACTTGCGCAACGATGTTAACAAGAACATGCGTATTAGCGACACCAGATAGCTGATAAGAAGCGCGAATATGCTGGCCTTGGATAATCCTCATAACTCCACTTCAGCGCGTGACACCTAACCGCAATTAACGTTAACCCGACTTGGCGGCTGTATCACAGGAGTACAAGTGCAATGTTTATAAAATTGGGTAGGCAGCTCTACAACTACTGTTCATGTTTCACGAAGATTGCCGTCTGTTTGAAAAGTAGTTGCGAGACCTGACGTATAGCTCTGTGGTAGAATTCTTGACTGCCACGCAGAATGCTTGGGTTCGATTCCTGTTGAAGTTTATCATTGGCATTTGTCGGGGGGTCAACGCTTCTTATGGCAGGTTTTTCCTAACGTCAACATTTATTCTTTGCATTCCTCCGGTCGACGCTACCGATGTCGGGTATTTCTTGACGCTCGAGCTTTAAATTTGTCGATATGTGCTCTCTCCATTCCTGGGGAGGTACTAAGTCTAAATCACCCGTGGCACATACCCGCATACCAGCGGCACATTCTCGCCCATGAGTATGTGCCACTGTCTGGCGGAAAGTGTTTGACGTCCTAGGTAACCGGACTGTGACAATATTCACGTCTTCAACAGCGCGTCATATTTGTCGAACCATCTTACCTTATTGTGCTAATTTTGGTTCACACGAAGTTCAGGGGGCGTCCACGAGAGCACCCAAATGTAAGCGGCTAGATAGATAGATAGATATATAGATAGATAGATGGATAGATAGATAGATAGACACGCTCGATGTCGCCGAAGTTTGCTGAAAAATGCTTCGCATTTAAAACATTTATATTGCTACGTGCCAGTGCATGGGGACGAAGAAGAGAAGCATATAGACTGGCGCGAGCTTATCTCTGTTGCTGACGCTGCTCGCTTAACCGGCTCAAAATACATCTGTGACTACCCTCGGAGTCGGTCTCCTTCTCGTAACATATTTGGTGGAGGTGCTGGGTATCGATCCCAGTACCTCTTGCACAATATCTACAACGCGGACGAGGAAGCAGCCAGATGCTATACTCGGCGACAACTTTCGGTGGCAGCACAGCCAAAGCTACGGGGGCGGATCTTCTGCACAGGTGTTACTACGCCAAGTATTCTGTTTTCGTCCGATTTCGGTTTCGCAACCGCATCCAACATCTCACAGTTGTTGGGGAGAAGACAAATAAAAGGTTCACTTGTTAACGGAAAGAACACAAAGCTTCTTTCAAGCATTGAGATTTATTTCCGAAAAAAAAGGTACGACCGAGCAGGTACGGGGCGACTGGAACAGCGTAAAGCCGAAAAATGGCAGATCCCACATACAGAGGGAGTCGATGATATGCGAAGCACGATTGAGGAAGGTTGATATGTCACTTTAAAGGGCCCGTAAACCACACAGAGCCAAATATATAGATGTGGCGTTCCAGTTGTGTACTAGTCTGTAGTGAACGCTGGTGGAATTCCACGCGTTTCCACATATCACTCTTTCCTTCACTAGGTTGAGTTCGTTGGCTCATTTGACCACCTTCGTCCACGTCCGAGGTGGAAACGCTACAGGCGCGTGAGTAAAAACAGGCTTTCTTTTGCCCAATGACAGTGTCTCTGGTACGTAGCGTCATTCGTATTGTACGCAGCATCAGTTGACGTCATGTCAGCTCTTCCCGATAAAAGAAAGGCATGGGGAGTGGCACGGGGCTGTTCGTTGGTGGTTTGCGGGCCCTTTCAAATCAGTCCAATTAACGTTACAGTGGGGACTTAAATTATGCCGTACATGTCTTCAATGTCATGATTATCATGTTCGGAAATGTTGTTAACCTTCGTCGGCTATACTCGTCCCGTGATACCAAATTTCGCATATGTTGAACTATCGAAACGGCCACGAGCACGCTATCGGCATATCTTGTAGTCATGTTTTACATGACACGCGTGTAAGATTGTCGTATTTGAGTATATCATTTTCATTCGTCGTCTTTTCATGTCACGTGATATCAAACTTGGTATATGTGGGGCTAGTGAAACGTACGCAAGTCTGCTAGCGGGCGCAGCATGTAGTCATGTTTACATGACACGCATATCATGATTATAATGTTAAGACGTGTCATTTACCTTCGTCGTCTATACACATCATGCAATACTACATTTGGTATATGTGGAGCTAGCGAAACGGTCACGAGCACGCTATGATTGTAGCATGTAGTAGTCATGTTTTTCATGATACGCAAATTATGATTATAATGTTTCCACGTGTCATTTATTTTAGTCGTGTATTCACGTCACGTGATACGGTAAATGTGGAGCTAGTGAAACAGCCGTGAGTGAGCTATTAGCGTAGCGTGCAGTCATGACATGGCACTTTAAAGTACCCCAGGTGGTCGAAATTTCTGGAACCCTCCACTACGGCGTCTCTCATAATCATACGGTGGTTTTGGGTCGTTAAACCCCACATATAATGAATTTTTTACATGACACACATGTCATGATTGTCATGTTGGAACGTGCCATTTACCTTCGTCGTCCACTGCCATCCTGTAATACCAAATTTGGTATTTGTTAAGCTGGCGAAACAGCCGCGAGTGCATCATGAGTGTGGAATGTCGTCATGTTCTTACATGACACGCACCTGAAGAATATCATGTTTAAACCAGTCATTTACCTTCGTCATCCATTCACGTCCCGTAATACAAAATTTGGCTTATGTGAAGTTAGCGAGATGACTGCAACCGCACCATGAGCGTGCCGTGTAGTCTTGACTCAAGACCCACATGGCATGCATATCATGATTTGCACGTTAGAGTCTGTCACTTATGTTCATCCTGCAGTCATGTCATACCGTACCAATTTTGCAAAATGTCATTAGAATGAAATCTTCATCGCAAAATGAGCAACATCATGAAAGGTAAATCAAGATAATAATGACACAAATGTCATAATTTTCATGCTATAACTGGTCATTTATGTTTGCCATACAGTCATGCTATCCCATACCATTTTTGGTATTGATATCATTATCCAAACAACCAGGACAGCTAAAAGACCTAGGTGGCTAGATAGATAAATAGATACGCTCAAATTTCGCCAAGAAATGTTTCGCAATAAAAAAACATTTCCTGAATTTCAGTGCAAGTTTTGGTCAGCATCATTGTTTTTTCCCCTATTTTAGAGACGCAAGAACTTTCTGGTGACACTCACGTAATTTTTTTAGGAGACCCGAAGACAGTGATGGGGAAAAGAAATCTTGGCACCAATCAGTCATGAGCGGGCGTCTGACATTAGTTGATCCTAGTGGGTGAAACACAATCTTTACTCGGCTGAAGGCTGGGGCACCCCGGCGACTAGCAGTGGTCGCACGACCATTCGCGACTGGCGACCAAAAAGCGACTCATGTTCACACCGGCAGAGGCCAAATGCGAGCGACTGGAAGTCGCAAAACCGGAGAGTCACGTCCTGATCTCATTATCAGCGAGAACTCTGGATGCCGGCGCCGATCAGCTGATCGCCGCCATTATATAAGTGAGCGGAGCAAACCGAACGCGCCGCATTTATTGTTTTCGTCCATTCTCGTACAGCGTTCCCAACAGCGTCAAGTTAGATTCAAGTGAAGAACAAAACATTGTCATGGTACTGATGCGCTGTGCCATGGTGTCAGCGCTGGCATCACACTCTAACGAAAATAAGCCGGTAGTGGGTGTGACCAACCTTTCGATCGCGGGAATTGGCCGGCCATGCAAGCCGCCTTCCTCCCGAGCTGCGCTGAGGCGACGAGAAGTATTTCCGAGAGTTGTATGCATTCAGAAACGGTCCTTGAATTTAACTTGACTTGCCACCTCCGACAATGCAGCACAAACGCGTTTCAAACGTGGTGTCTTAAGTTGTTGCCAAAATATGAAGCACAAACGCGTTCCAAACGCGCTGCATTGAAGGCGGTGGCAAGTCAAGTTCAACAAAAAAAAAACGTTTCTGAATACGGGGAAAAGATAGTGCACAATTTATTTTATGTTTACTTTGACGGGGTTTAGCTTTTTGCGAATTGCGCCACGTCAATTTGAAATTTTGCTCGAGCTGCTGCGCCCCGCCATCTCCAAGCCAAGTATTCCGTGGTGGCTATGGTGCCAAAGACCCAGAGGAACGCACTTGTTTGCATCTGGTGGCAGGAAGCCAGCACAATGAAAAAACAAACACAAAAAACAGAGCAACGCTGATTGGTTCCAGCAGCTTTGCGACCGCAGTAACGCGATTGAAAATTCGGTCAGGAAGCGACTAGCCAAAGCTGTCGCTTTGCGACCGTTTGTGTTTGTTCGCGACTGTTTGCGACCAGTCGCAAATGGTCACGCGACCGCTGTTAGTCACCGGTGTAGACCAGCCTTAAGAACGCTGCTTTTGCACAGTTAAGGGCCGAACCTCCATAGCGCGAAATGCACGCGACAGCGACGAGCGACGCGACGTAGACCGTCTTCGCGCGAATTCCACTGTTGCTGGCATGAGGCCGTATACTCGCACCATTAAAACCGCGTAGGGAACGGTATGTAATTTAAAAATTAAATATATTGCTGTATAACGGAACGGAAAGCGTTTATGAATACCTTGCAGCACTTTTTTTATATGCACATGCGTAAACATTGCGTTATTTCTTGTTGTGCATACGTGCCTCGGGCAGGGTCACGTGCACCTACGTAGTCTTTGTCTTTTCCGGTTTTTCGCTATTGGCTGCTTGAGCCCAGCACTTCCGGGCGATGAGCGACGGTTTCCAAATCTGGAGAACCGAGCTATCGTGCGAAAACGAGCACGCGACACGTCGCGCGAGCGCCCCGTTTCGTCGCTCATAGCATCGCTCGTCACTGTCGCGTGTATTTTCGCGCTTATGAGGTTTGCTCTTAACAGGATATTATACATGAACGCGTCTGTTACTCAGGCAAAGTGCAAAGAATGACTCCCTCCATAGGCGCCGACGGGAGCGATGTTATGGTACGCGATCTTCAGCGTTATTGTATCAACAATATTTAACAGCTGGCCGAAAGATCGATCACGTATATAACGCAATTGAGAAAAAAGGTCATCGGTTTTCCTAGAGTTTCCAATCACAGGTTTTCTTCCAAGCAGCGCTTGTGTTCCTGGAGACTGGCAGGTCACTGGTGTCACTTTTGAGGTATGGCTAAAAGGATGAGAGTCCCACTCTCACTGAAGATATCAGTCGCACACAAGCTATCCGTGTTTAAATATGCGGAAAAGAAAATATTTCACGACACATCACTGCCTTCGTTTCTTCTGCTCGATGAATACAGATAATTTAATGAACTCACACTCATGCTCGCTAACAAGGTTTGATGTGAACTTGCTGCAACTGAGTGATGCCATGGCTGTTTACCGGAGCAAGGAAAAGGTGAAATGGCACAGAAAACCAGAAAACTGGAAACAGCACTGAAGGAAAACTCTACATGAGTGATCCTTTACAATAATATAGTGAACAGTGTTGAACGTAAATCCTGTCTTTTATATTTATATTTCTCATTATGCTACACAGTATGCAAAAGCTAGCGTTCATGAAATACATGCAGAGGCGTAGTAAAAAAAATTGGCAGATCCCACGTACAATGGGAACCGATGATATGCGAAGCACGAATGAGAAAGTTGATATGTACTTTTCAAATCAGCACAAAGTTACGAGGTAAAGGTAAAGGATGCCGTACATGACTTCCGTGTCGTGATTATAATGTTTGGATGTGTCGTTTATTTTCGCCATCTGTTCACGTCCCGTGATGCCAAATTTAGTATATTCGGAGCTCGCAAAACGGCCGCGAGCATGCTATGAGCGTAGTGTTAGCACGTTCTGACATGCCACGCGTGTCAGAATTATCATGTTTGCATCAGTCATATACTTGGTCATCCATTGACGTCACGTAACACCGAATTCGGTATATGTGGAGCTAGCAAAATGGCCGCTAGCACATCAAGAAGGGCCCAATATATCCAATGTAGCGTTGACGCACGCGCGCGCTGGGCACAGCAACGGTACGTTAGCAAAACGAGAGCACTCTATAGTTTGACGACAAGCGCGACCAGAGTCCGTCGGCACGGCCCGACGGCAACCGGCGCGAAAGCCCCGCCGCGGTAGTCTAGTGGCTAAGGTACTCTGCTGACCCGAAGGTCGCGGCATCGAATCCCGGCTGCAGCGGCTGCGATTTCGATGGAGGCGGAAACGTCGTGGGCCCGTGTGCTCAGATTTGGGTGCACGTTAAAGAACCCCAGGTGGTCGAAATTTCCGGCGCCCTCCATTACGGCGTCTCTTATAATCATATGGTGGTTTTAGGACGTTAAACCCTACAAATCAATCAAACCGGCTCGGAATACGACAAGCTGCATTTAGCGCCGATACGTTACCCACAGAACACAGCGTCTCCCTCTTTTCGAGACGGAGGGACGCCGGAAGCGCTGAAACGTGCATCCGTCAAAGCAACACAGTGCGGCGGGCACTTGCGAGTATAGGACAGCACCGGCAACTGGCGTGGCAACACCGGCGTGACGGAACAAAACGAACGCCGGCGAGCACGCGCACCGTGACACGGTTCGCGCGCTCGCCGTTCTTATTAGCGCCTCGACTGTGGCATGTAGTCATGTTTTCAAATGACACGCATCTCATGAATATTGTGTTTTGCACCTGTCACGTACCTTCGTCGTCCATTGATGTCACGTAATACATAATTTGGCATTTGCGAAGTTAGCGAAACGGCTGCGAGCGCATCATCAGTGTGGCATGTAGTCATGTTGTTAAATGACACGCATAACGTGATTATCATGTTTGGATGTGTAATTTACCAATGTCGTCCATTGGCATCGCGTAATACCGAGTGTGGTACATGTGAAGCTAGCGACACGACCACGAGCGCATCATGAGCGTTGCTTGCAGTCATGTTGTTGCATAAAACGCATCTTATGTTTGTCATGTTTGCACCAGTATATCATACATTCGTCATCCATTCACGACCCGTAATACCAAATTTGATATAAGTGAAGCTAGCAAAACAGCTGCCAGTGCATCATGAGCGTGGCGTGTAGTCATGTTGTTACATGACACGAATCTCATGATTATCATGTTTGAACTAGTCATATACGTTCGTCATCCATTCGCGTACCGTAATACCAAATCTGGTATATGCGACGCTAGCGAAATGCCCACGAGCGCATCAAGGGCTTGGAATATTGTCATGTTGTTACATACCTTATATGCAGATTTTAATGTTAGGGTCTATCGCTTGAGTCGCCATGCAATCATGTCATACCACACCAGTTTTGTAACATGCCATGTGAACGAAACCACCGCAAGAGCTGCACGACCAGGAAACGTAAATTATGACATTCATGACATACATGTCTTGATTTTGATTTCATGACTAGTCAGCACGTTCTTCATACAGCCATGTTATGTCATACCAAGTTTGGTATCGGTTATAATATTGGAACGGCCAGGAGAACTAAAAGTCGTAGGCGGCTTGATAGATAGATAGATAGATAGATAGATAGATAGATAGATAGATAGATAGATAGATAGATAGATAGATAGATAGATAGATAGATAGATAGATAGATAGATAGATAGATAGATAGATAGATAGATAGATAGATAGATAGATAGCACTAAGTCGCCGAAGCTCGCTGAGAAACTCTTCGCATTTAAATGTACGATCGAACAGGTACTGGGCGATAGGAACAACGCAAAACCGAGAGGCCATCTCCGAAATTTTTAGGGGCGAAGCTTCTCATGGCGTGGCTTGTGCGTCCCTCGTAGTACGTAACCACCAGTGGCACATACCCGAAATAGTGGTCCTTACGATATTGACCTCCAAGGAGGTTCCGGTTAGAGATTTCCTCTGTGCGTTAATGAGCAATAAAAGATAGTGCTCAATGCACATGTTAATGGCTGCTGAGGGGGAATTAGAGACAGGAGCATTCGGCCTTTAAGTAACGCGCACGCTGCGATCCCCATTAGCAGCTATTGGCATGTACATTGAGTACGACCTGACAAAAAAGGGTTGCTACGTTGCACTCGCTGGGTGTAACCTCCTTGGTTTTAGAAAGGTTTAGCGAGCGTAGGGCCGCATAGCCATGAATACAGTGAACTAGTATATACCATGAACTCGAGGTGGTTAAAGGTGGGAAGTAAACCCGAAGCGGAAGCCGTAAGAAAGTGCATGTGCCACCTCCCGTTTAGTCTTTGAAATGTCCGCTGGATGGCGGAGCTTCTATATGGAGAATATCTGATGAAAGATGCGATATGGTGGTACTTAAAGGGCTGAATAGATGGACGAACGGACACACAGACAGATGCATGGATGGACGCAAGAACGGACGCATGCGCGGATGCATGGACGAACGCAGGAATGGACGCACGAACAGACGCACGCATGGACGGGTGGATGGACGCATGGACGGTTACACAGACGTACGCAGGAACGGACGGAAGCAAGAACGAATGGACGGACGAATGCTTCGCCCCACTCCCCATCATTCACTCTGTGGATATGCTGCCATTTTTTTCTCCCTCCCCCCGCCGGTCCCTTCCTCCTAGAGATTTCGTCGATACGATGCTTCAGAAGCATTTCGGATTGTTACGTCTGTTTGCTTGCAGTGGTATATAGTACGGACGGTTATGCAGGGGCGCATCGATTACACTATTCTATTGCTCGCACTGGGTTCAGCCGGAAACGATCATTCTTCGCTGGCTCGACTTTTTGTTAGAAGCGACACGACCATGAGGTTGTAGAGGGTGCACCGAATCAGTGTGTTGTGTTGTTAGGGGCGTTGCACGCGCTGTGAAAACGGTGTGCCGGTGTTGCCGACGCCGCCGCAGAGGTAACGGTAACGCTGTTAAATATACAAATTGGAGCACGTGTATAGAGTCACGAACCGATTGATTGCGAGCTCCCTTTCTTCAACCGACACCGTTCACCTGTTTCACTGTGTGGTTACGTGAAAGGCGGACACCGTTTGCCATTTCACCGTGCGGTAACGCGCAAAGAACACTAGTTCGATCCGTTTACACAAACAGAACGGGTGCCATGCATGGCGGCGACCTTTAGGGACATAAACATACCACCGATACAATGGCAAGATCAACAGCGATATTTTATGGACAACGAATTGATTTTATATGCGGAGCATCTAATACTCGAGGCTTGTAGTGTGGCGCCGTCCGCAAGCTTCCTCCTCCTTCTTCCACCATCTGTGCATCCCTTCCTCCTCTACACACCGCGCGCGCTTCACTCCTCCACCATCTGTGCACCCTTCCTCCTCTACACACCGCGTGCGCTTCTCCTCTTCACGAACATTCGCTAGCTGTATAATGTAGCGCGCATGCGCCGTCACGCTTCGAGAACATCGGCAGCTGACGCGCGCGCATGCGCCGTCGCGCTTCGAGAACATCGGCAGCTGACGCGCGCGCATGCGCCGTTGAGCTTCTCCCCATTCTCGAACATTCGACAGCTGACGCGCGCATGCACCGTCACCCACCATCTGTGCCGCGCGCGCTTCTCCCCTTCGAGAACATTCTACAATTCTCCTGATTCTCCAGTGGACGCGCATGCGCCGTCGCGCTTCGAGAACATTCAACAGCTGACAGTGCATGCGTCGTCGCGCTGTATATATACTCAAGGTCGGCGCTCGCTCGCTCAGTTGCCGCTCGTCGGTTGGTTTGTAGGCACGTCGACGTCCAAGGTCGCGGTGAAATGAATTCCAACGAATCCACAAACACAATGATCGACGTCCCTTCGACCAGCGCCGCCCTTTCGCATACGTGTGTACGTGTTCACTCATTTAACACCCCCTCCTACAACCAAGTTAACCAATTTAGCCATCGACCCAAGTAAGTCGCAATTTAACACCCCATTTCAGAACCACGTTAACCAATTTAGCCATCGACCCAAGTAAGTCGCACTTTAACACCCCGCTAACCAATTATATGCTCCACATCCTCCTCAGTGTTCCCCCGAGGGAAGCTGCGGGCAATCTTTTTTCTTTCTTACGTATACATACCCAGCTGAAGTCGGTCGTTCAAATGTATAATTTAGCAAAGCTATCACACAGCATTTGGTGGCTTCGTGCCACAAACAGATGGTTGTCTGATTTCCATTTCATAGCAAAGCTTCATTACGTTCGACACATTTTGATACATTCTCTTTCGCCGTAAAGTGCTCGTCACCATGCTGTGTATGACGTTAACTGCTCTACCGTCATTGATACAATATTAGATGTGAGCACTGTACAACTATTTCTTATGTCGCAAAAGAAAGTGTAAACACAAGGCCTCGTTTCCGTTGTTAGGCACTATAATAATGAAAATATTTGAGAAGGCATTACTGAAGAAATTAAGAAACCCTTGCATCTTTGCCTGTTCTTATGAACATTTTTACGCCAGTTTTTTGTCAATTACCCAATACCTGCAGAGCGCTCATTGCGCTTAGGTTTTCCTCTTTCTTTTTTGTTTATACTCGGTCAGCATCGTTTCTTTTTCTTTCTTTTAGTGACGCAGGTATTTTCTGGAGACACTCACGTTATTTTTGTACTGATGATGCGAAGGGAGCAATAGCAAGCAAAAATCTTGACATCGATTGGTCATGATCGGGGTCGGAAGTTCGCGAATCGAAGTCGCTGAAACGCAATCTTTACTCGGCCAAAAACGCTGTTTTTGTATAATCAACAGAGCAGTATACATAAACGCGTCTGTTACTCAGGGAAAGCGCAAGGAATGGCTCCCTTCGCACACGCCGATTGTAGCGGTGTCATGGTACACGATCATCAGTGTGATCGTACCAACAATATTAGGCCGCGGCAACCCCGACCACGTATGCGACGCAAATTAGGACAAGGGTGATTGGTTTTATGGGCATTTTCGAATCGCCATTTTTGTTCTTAACAGGTGGTGTTGCTGAATACTGACAGGTTGCTTGTGTCACTTGGTCATTGCTTGCGCAGGAAACAAAATATTTGACGCCGCACCACTGTCTTCTTTTCTCCCTGCTCGACGAATAGAGATCGCCTAACGAATACGCACTCATGCCCGCTCACAATCTTCGATGTGAACTTGCTGCAACCGAGCGACGCCATCGTTGTTTACCAGCCCAGAGAAATTGTGAAAGGGCACCAGAAAACTAGAAACTAGAAAGAGAATTCAACAAAAAATCTACATGGTTGATCCTTTTGTAGCGAAGCCTCCGAACTCTGAAATGGGTCGAACACTTGAGTACCTTCTAGTGGGGCTACCCAACAAGGACGCCGCTCGCGCTGAGAGCCACTGCTTGCTGTACGGAAGGCACCCGTCGCACACCATGGACACGATACTCCCGTACACGCCGGACCCATCTGAGTGTACACCTATTTTCGAGACAGCCAGGCTTGCTGAAGAGTGTCGCGAGCTTGCCAAGACTTTTACGACGCAAGAGCAAGAGCGGCAGAAGAGTATTCGTGATGACTCCACCACTTCTGAGCCCACGTTCCTTCCTGGTGCGCTTGTATGGCTCTCGATCCCGACCTCTGCAGCTGGCCTCTCTTCCAAACTACGTCCCAAATACGAAGGCCCCTACCGAGTCATCGAGCGCACCTCACCCGTCAACTATCGCATCGAACCCATTGAACAATCTTCGGACATGCGCCGCCGTGGGCGAGACATCGTCAACGTGGAGCGCCTGAAGGCTTATTATGACCCGCTCATAGTAACAAGCTGTTAGGTCGCCAGGCGGCTCCCTCTTCGACCCCGGGGTATTTGTAGCGAAGCCTCCGAAGAAATGGGTCGAACTCTTGAGTACCTTCTAGTGGGGCTACCCAACAAGGACGCCGCTCGCGCTGAGAGCCCGTGCTTGGCTGTGACTGTCGCCATTGTATATTCTCGCTCGTTGCCGGCTTATAAACGCCTTAACACTTTATAATAATATTTCGAGCAATTTGAGCATAATATTCCCAACTTTTATGTTTATATTGCTCATTATGCTAAGCACTATGCAAAAGCTAGCGTTCGTAGGCTACATGAAAAGGCGTAGTATTAAAAAGGGTGAGCTAGGGCTTCGCAGTCTCGGCTGTGCTGCCACAGAAAGTTGTCGCCGAGTGTAGTAAGCGTTGCGCTACGTACGCGGAAGCCTTTCAGTCGGCGGGCTGCAGCACCTTGTAACAGTAGTGAAGTAAGCTAGAAACAAGTAAGTACATGCCTTTAACAACTTTCAAGGAACATTTTTGTTAGTAACATGTGGCCTAGGTGTATTACACTTTGTTCGCATATACCCATTGTTAAAGGGGAGATGACACGGTCACCGAAAATATTGCGGTTTTCAGCAAAACACAGGACTGCAAGGTTTTCTTCTGCCTCTACATACATCAAATAGAGAATGAAAATCACAATTCATCGCAATGAGATCCCTAGAAATCGCCGCCGATAAGCTACGCTCAATGCCGCCTACCACTATTTTGCCATGGCGCATGGGGCGTCAATGTATCCTTGCAATGAAGAGACCTTTGCCTCTTTAGTATCAGCCATCTCATAACCCTTTATTTTCAATGCCAAGCTGAAGATAGCTCAAATAGCCGAACCGTATTTGTGGTACGCGTCGCGCATTACGAAACGAAACCCATTTCCAAAAACTAGATGCTCGCAAAGCCGAGTGGCTTCTTCCACCACGGGATACGGAGCGCCAGTGTTGCCAGACACTCGTGCTGCTGGCGTCTTTAGAGAAATATTGGGCAGGATTTATGCACTCGACCAAATTCGCTCATATTTATGGTATAACTATAGTTTCAGCGCACGAAAAGACATGGAGGAACACAGGTCAAGCACTTGACGTGTGTTCCTTTGTGTCTCTTTGTGCGTTAAAAGCAAAGATATATCATGAATCTCAACCAACTAGCCAAAGCGTCGATTCTGTCCTGTTGTCATTTCGCAAGCTTCCTTGCGAACACCCAGAGCCTAATGTACAAAGCAGAGATTATGAATTAAAATTCGGCGTCATGGCCTCGTTCAGCGTACCGTTTCAAAATCTGGTTTGACACCAGATTCTTGGCGGTAAGTTCGTTCTATCTGACAGAAATCAAGCGTGGCATAAAGTTGCTGTGTTTCCGGAATTTTAAAAGTTCCGATTGAAACACAAGTCTGTGTTCATGCATCGCTTCGATTTTATTAAGGCTCAAGCCACTTACAATGGCCCCACCACGGTGCTGTAGTGGCTAAGGTACTCGGCTGCTGACCCGCAGTTCGCGGGATCCAATGACGGCTGCGGCAGCTGCATTTCCGATGGAGGCGGAAACGTTGTAGGCCAGTGTGCTCAGACTGTGGTGCACGTTAAAGAACCCCTGGTGGTCTAAATATCCGGAGACCTCCAATACAGCGTCCCTCATATTCACATGAGGCTTTGGGGACAATAAACCTTACAAAGAAATCAATAAATCAAGTCACTTACAATGCTCCTCTGCTCCACTGACCTGGCCTCGGTAGCCTTCGCTCCCAGTAAAAGAAGTCGTAATCAGTGCTGTCCAGCCCGTTGTTAACCCAGTAGATGCAGTTCCGCCGTGGATTATGGTAAGTGCGCAACGTCATCCAGATTTTTTCTCGAGTGCTTAGCATCTGTATGGGTATAAAAAGAGAAAAGTCATGTGCACACATACGTAAGCAGTAACTGGTGTTGCAAGACCGACAAGGTGCCGCACATCATGACAGTTGCGTGCACTTTTGCAGCACGAAGGCAGTCTTATGCCCTTTAGAAACGGGACTGTGTTCAAGCTTTACAGCCGGAAGCCTTCTAGGGTGGTTGCACTTTGGTTGACAAAGTAGTTTTGTTTAAACCGATGTTTTTCAAACATACACTTTAAAAGCTTCCCGACAGTGAGTGACTAGTTCTTAGATGACACGACCCAATGCAGTCATTTTGATGGGTAAACGCAAGCATTTTCCTAATCGGAAAGTGCAATATAAAGGAATGCATTTTTGTTTCGTTTTTTGGCTACTCTAAATGTGGGTTCTGGTATGCTGACTCACTTGATTTTGTACAAGAAATAATGACGTTGCACCGAATTATCAAGCTACAGTCATGAGAAATCTTGTAGCGGGCATACCAAAAGCATTACCAAAGATACGGGCCCAGCCACTCAACCATTTACTATAATTTATACTAAAAACGATGGTTCCGCAACTAAGTTTGACGTCATTGTAATAAGTAATTCTCCAATAATTGATGGCGGGCTATAGGAACAGATGTGCTGAATCTCTTACTAAAAATCAGTTGCATAAAGAGTCCTGGTGCCGATAACATTCCAAACAATTTTTATATATGTATGCGGAGTTGTCTACTAAATAAAACCACCATAAATCAGTCCTCACTTTATTCTTGCTGCTTTTCCATCATCATCATCAGCCTGACGACGTCCACTGCAGGACAAAGGCCTCTCCCGCGTCCCGCCAGTTAACTCGGCCCTGTGCTTGCTGCTGCCCATTTATATCCACAAACATCTTAATCTCATTATCTGCCAACCTAACCTTGTGTCTCCCCTAACCATCTTGCCTTCTCAGGGAATCCGTTTAGTTACCCTTACTGACCAGCGATTGTCCTGTGTACGCGCTACATACCCAGCCCATATCCATTTCCTCTTCTTGATTATAACTAATATATACTTAGCCCCCTTTGGTTCCCTAATCCACTCTGCTCTACTCTTCTCTGGTAAGGTTAAACCGACCATTTTTCTTTGCAATGCTCGCTGCGTCGTCGTCAATTTAAGCTGAACTCTTTTTGTAAGTCTCCAAGTTTCTGCTCCGTAGCTAAGTACCGGTGAGATACAGCTGTTATATACCTTCCTCTCGAGGGATAATGGCAATCTACCTGTCATATTTTGAGAGTGCTTGTCAGATGTGCTCTTATTCTTATTCTTCTAGTTACTCCAATCTCGTGGTTCAGCTCCGTGGTAATTACCTGTCCTAAGTACGCATGGTCTTTTACAACTTTACCTATCTCTGTTGCTTTTTATTGGCTTAGAAATATGCGAAAGTTGTGCCTGTTTCTGAAGGTGGTAATCAGTTGAATGTTAGTAACAAGACTTACTTCCTTTTTTGTGTATGTTCCAAATTGCCTAAACACATTGAATAATGCAGTTATTCTTGTGGCTACATCAATTCATTATCTGAAGCGTACGTAGTGCATTTGCATAGTGATGTAACGCGATTCTACCCAGTGAAAGGTCAACAAGGAGTGTTCTGGAGCTAGTTGGTTCATTACACGAGGAAACTTGGTGTGGCGCGAAAAAAAAAAGAAACCAAGTAAACGTGTAAACAATAAATCTAAACGAGCTAGGCCAATCACCATCTTTAACCCAGTTAGGGCCTGTGTGCTTTTTAAAATGCACTTCATATTCGGGATTGAAAGAGAAAAACATTATTTTGATTTCGCTCATTGAAATTACGGATGCCTAGCGCTTCAGCAATATAGAGCTAACTTGGTCTGTTGACTTGGTCATATTCTTTCTGTGCTATAAAATTTTAAACTATAGGGAGACGAAAGCACTTCTAACGCACGAGGTCACTATTCTTTTTGCTAGATTTGTTTCAAGTTTTCGAATATGTGCGTTGAAAAAACGAATTCCTTGTGCTTTATAAAAAACGATGTAATCTCCGCACTGCACGAAAACTGTAAAGAGTGCACAGTTTTGCTCTGAGACATTGTCACGCCTGGCTGTACTTTTCGGGCCAAAGCTTTTTAAAAAGTCACCCGTTCGCCCCTCATAGTAGTGACTAACATGTCTTACGCTTTGACCTGCAAGATTGTGCTGGTAGGGAAATTCTCCTGTGCGTTGCTGAACAATAAAGAATTCGCAGCGTGCGCGTTACCTAAAAGCCTAATTCTCCAGTCTCTCACTCCCCATTAGTAGCCATTGGCATGTACATTGAGCACTATCTGAAAAGAAAGGGTTGCTACGTTATACCCGCTGGGCATAACCTGCTTGGTTTTAGAAATGTTTAGCGAGCGTTCGGCCGCAGTGCCAGGGATACAGTGAACTTGTTTATACCATAAACTCGAGATGGTTAAAGGTGGGAAGTTCACATAAAGCACAAGCCATAAAAAACTTTGTGTGTGCCACTTCTCGTTTAGTCTTCGAAATGTCCGCTGGATGGCGGTGCTTCTATATGCGGATTATATGATGAAAAGATGCTAGAAGGTGGTACTTAGAGTGTTGACTAGATGGATAAACGGACACACAGACACATGAACGGACGCGCGGATAGCTGCACGGACGGATGGACGCATGAACGGGCGCAGGGGCGGATGCATGGACAAACGCAGGGATGGACGCACAAACAGATGCACGCACGGACGGGCGAATAGACGCACAGACGGTCACACAGACGCAAGAACGGATGGAAGCACGAACGAATGGACGGATGGATGAATACAGTGAACTAGTATATACCATGAACTCGAGGTGGTTAAAGCTGGCACGTAGACACGAAGTGCAAGCCGTAATAAAGTGTGCGTGTGCCACATCTCGTTTGGTCCTTAGAATTTCCGCTGGATTGCGGTGCTTCTATATAAGGAATATATGATGAAAAGATGCGAGATGGTGGTTCTTGGAGTATTGAATAGATGGACGAACGCACACACAAACAGATGCATGAAAGGACGCATGGATGGCTGCACGGGCGGATGGACGCATGGACGGACGCAAGGGCGGATGCACGGACGGACGCAGGGACGGACGCACGAATGGACGTGCGGACGCAAAAACAGACGCACGCACGGACGGGCGGATGGACGCATGAAAGGTCACACGGACGGATCCATGTACAGACGGAAGCAAGAACGAATGAACAGATGGATGAATACAGTGAACTAGTATATACAATGAACTCGAGGTGCTTAAAGGTGGCAAGTAGACACGAAGTGCAAGCCGTAAGAAAGTGTGCGTGTGCCTTTTCTCGTTCAGTCCTTGGAATGTTCGCTGGATGACGGTGCTTCAATATCAGGAATATGTGATGAAAAGATGCGATATTGTGGTACTTGGAGTGTTGAATAGGTGGATGAGCGGACACACAGACAGATGCATGGACGGACGCACGAATAGCTGCACGGACGGATGGATGGACGCAGGAGCGGATGGATAAACGAACGCAGGGACGGACGCACAGATGAAGGTGCGGACGCACGAACAGACGCACGCGCGGACGGCTGTATGGATGCACGGGCAGCCACAAAGACGCACGCATGGGAGGACGGAAGCAAGAACGAATGGACGGACGGATGCTTCGCCCCACTCTCTATTATTCAGCCCGTGCTTATGCTGCCGTTTTTTATATTACAACGGGACTTCGTGGGAGCACACACCTGTATAGCTAATATTGTGTGGTGCCTCAGAGATTGAACACCATTTAAAAGAATGCCGTCTTTTTGTTTATCTGTGAACCACGAGGCTGCGACAGGCACCACTGTAATTATGCGAGAGACCGTATAGGTTTCCATTGTCACTTTTCACCCTAACGCAGGCACTTGGGAGAAAAAGGGAATGACGACGGTGTAAAGGGTGTAAAGCTTGCCAACAATGAAAAGTATAGAACAAAAAATCGTAGCGAATATACTTCATGTTTTCGTAGCGGAAACATTTTTTTGTCAAGCCCAAATACACAAGCATAGTTGCTATGCTGTCGAACTTCAACAGAGTAGTTTTTATGCTAGCCCCGCCGCGGTGGTCTAGGGGCTGATGTACTCGGCTGCTGACCCGTAGTTCCCGGGAGCGAATCGCTGTTGCGGCGGCTGCATTTCCGATGGAGGCGGAAATGCTGTAGGCCCGTGCGCTCAGGTTTGGGTGCACGGTAAAGAACCCTGGGTGGTCGAAACTTGCGGAGCCCTCCACTGTGTCTGTCACTGAGCCACTCCACGGTGTCTGTCATATTTATATGGTGAATTTGGGACGTTAAACCCCACATATCTATCAATCAGTTTCTATGTTATCCCAGGCAGCACGCTGGCAGGAGACCGATCTTGGCAGTATTGATGCCATGTCGGCTATCCGGCGTTGGTCCGATGGTGGCTTGGTAGCATTCTTCCGATGTCGTCTGGTCGGCGTCAGCCCGAGACGGGCCTGCCGTTATTTAGCTGATGACGGCAAGCCGTTATTAGTGCTAAATAAGCTGGCCCACGCTGGCACTTAATTGGCCTCGCCTATGTAAGGATTCACCAGGGGGACCGCTTGCACCAGTTATCTTTGTCGGTTACCATATATTTAGTAAGATAATCTGTTCTGTGCGTAGCTAGTTTAGATGGGAGCACCAGCGGTAATTGTTCGAAGCGTACAGTAAATTAAGTAAAACCTGACACGTGCGTTATCAAAATGGCTGCGTTGCGCCTATAGTACTTCTGTAATACTGGAGTTGCTGTACAGTAAGTCAGCAGCGCTAAAGAAGCCTATGCGCGGATCAACAGTTTGCCAACGCTGTCTCCATATTTGTGAGATGTTCGCACTTACAATTGCTGCCCCCGGGGGTTTGTAGTGTACATTTAGAACCATGAAAAGTGAAAATGACAAGTCAATATTGTCTCCAAGAGACCTATAAAGGTTAAAGGCCTGCTGCATTAGCCACGTATGCGCCTAGGCAATATAAGGGCAACACATTTGCAAAGTGATGAAAATAAGCTCTTTGAACTATTTTTCCACACACATTAAGTTCCAGAATAATGATTCTAAAAACGAGCACCTACTCCTTCGAAGATACAATATCCAACATCTAAAAATGTATACTACAGACACCATAATCTTTAAGAAAAGCACAAAAACATACTTAGGAGCATGATCACTGGCAGAGTTACAATCTATAGCATTGTTTTTCGCGGCACATCGATAGTAAACATTTAAAAACATGGAACGAGAAAAGAATTGGAAGAAGTTTAACAAAGAATACCTAAGGTATTTGCGTTGTGCTAATGATATCAGTCTTTTCAGCAATGACAGTGATTAAGCACGGAAGAATTGTATAGATATGAACTTAAAAGGCTAGTAAACAGGCTCCTAAACGCTCAGAAAAGCCCCACCGCGGTGGTCTAGTGGCTAAGGTACTAGGCTGCTGACCCGCAGGTCACAGAATCGAATCCCGGCAGCGGCGGCTGCAGTTCCTATCGATGCGGAAATGCTGTAGGACCGCGTGCTCAGAATTGGGTGCATGTTAAAGAAACCCAGGTGGTCGAAATTTCCGGAGCCCTCCACAATAGCATGTCTCACAGTCATATCGTGGTTTTCGGACGTTCATCCCCACATATCAATCAACCAATGCTCAGAAAAAGCTCGCGCATCCTTCGTACGCCTGACCAACCTTCTTCCACGTGCAGTGACTTCAACTCGGCGATCGGTAACGTTGACTTCATTACTCCCTCTTCAGACTTGCTTTAGACCAATCGACGAGCTGCCTGCCTGCTGCGTCACGTCGCTGGTCGCCGAGTTGACGTCACTGCGCTTATAGGGAGGGTGGTCAGGGGCAGAAAAAAATGCGCGAGCTTTTCCGGGCGCGTTTCGAAGCCTGTTGACTGGCCCTTTGAGGAACGTTAACGTGGGAGGAAAGATGGAGACAAAGACAGTTTTAGGTGGCCCCACCAAAAAGCAATATGAATAGTGGAGCCTCTATTTTATGCCATTCGCTGAAGTTAAGTTATGATGCAGTGTACAAGGCTACGATCTTCATGAACACCAGCACATTATATCAGTCCATTCACACGAAAATTCTGTGCAAAGCCAGAAGCTGCAGAACTCCTACCCGATGCAGGTCGTGTTGTTTCCCTGAACGGCGTGCCCATCATTCACGCATTGCCAATATCAAGGCCCTCAAAAATATCATCGCGAAAGCGCTGGAACGTTCGTCGGTATTTATGAAGGCAAACGGCATGTATAAGAACACGATCAGGTCAAAAGGTGTCGCTATCGCGGTCGTCGAGACGCCCTCCTGAACCATGAGGATTTTATTGTGAAGCAGTCAACTTTGAAATAAATATTCGCCCTAGTGCAGAACGGTACCAGGTTGGACCAGCTGGCACTGGTTTCTGGTTCAAATTTCTCCCCTCCACCCCCTCCAGGATAAAAAAAAATACCAGTGTGTTCACACTATGTAGGTTGTCTGTAAGAAGCGTAAAATAACGGCTAACCGCTTGGCACGGCTGCATCGATGAGGACTCAATAGTTTCATTAAGGCAGCAATATTGCCAGCGTGGACATTGGTAGAAGTGTTGCTAAGTTACCACTCCGGAGTCGGAAAAAATCCGGAATTATTCACCACTTTCGCGACCCCCGATTGGAATAGGAATGTAAGTGGGTCTACACTAGGAGGAATGCAATGGGAATAAAATTCAGTGATTTTCGCACAAAATGCAATGGTATTAAATTTGCGTCTTTTTTTTCTTAAACTAAGCGGGTTTCTTCAACGCGCTGTTTTTCAAACTTAAAGCGTCAGTACGTCTGAGCCTCAAAATTAAATTTAAAGCAGTATTTTAAAGCAACTTGACTGCTTACAAGTGTAGCAGACTGATAAGCAACGCGCCAACTAAAATTTTGTCAGTTTATAGACTGTGCTGGTCCAAATTTTCTCTTCGCGTATGTATACGGTGGAGCTGCGTCCCCCACCGCCTTCCCGCGTTGTGATCTTTTCCGCTAGGTAGTGATCTCACCACCCATCACTATGTTTTTGATTTGTTCGCCGTCGATGGCTTGCATGCGTACCCAAAAAAGGCACTGCTTTAAAGATGTACTGTCACAAAATTTCTCGTTTGAGATAACTTGTGGGATTGATTCCTATGAACACGCTTATATCACTTATAAAATATCAACAGCAAATATACTTTATAAGATATTTTGCATTAGTGTTGAAGTTCACGTCAGCGAATGACTCCATCGCGCTTTTGACACAATCAATGAGACCTTTAGGTACACCCTAATTTCCAGACAGAACGTTAGGTGGGCAGATGAGATTAAGAAGTTTGCGGATATAAAGTGGCAGCAGCAAGCAAATGGCCGAGCTTACTGGCGAAACATGGGAGAGGCCTTTGTCGTGCAGTGGACGTAGTCAGACTGATGATAATTAGGATGAATTTCCCTGACGTGACCTCGCTGCAGCACGCTACGACGGCGTCATAGCCACCGTACTTATTCGATCACGTTTGCTCGCTCCAGTATAGTCTTTTTCGGCAGCTGCTCTCGAGTCCATCGCCGCGGCGCACGAGTTGGAAGTTTTGTGTTTGAATACATTACCATCCCGTTTCCTGTTCAAAAAACTTCATGATGTGAAGCGCGCGGAAAGCGTCAAGTTCTGTCTGCTAACATAGTGGAGCGCTGAATCTGTTAGGTGGTGACAGTTCTACCCCTAGTTGTGTGGAAAGCACAAGACCAGATTAATTGGCGCATCATGGGAGAGGCCATTGCCCTGCAATGGATGTATTGAGGCTGATGATGCTGACGATGATGATGATTAGCACCTCGTGGCTTGTCCTTCTCGAGGCCGAAACTGACACTAGTTGGTAGCAATGAGCCTGTAAAAATTATCCGTCACGCGCTGACGAAACATATGTGTAATGTTGTGCCTAACAGGCCCCGAGCGACACATTGCAGAAAAAAAAGAACGAGAGGCCGAAATTTTTTGTCAGTTTTCTTTAAGTTGTAGTGCGTACTAACCCGAGGGCGATGCTTGTACTCATAGCAAAGTTCTATATGTCACCTTGCGCTCCACCACACCTTATACCGCTATCAATATGCAATACTTGACCCCCTGTCTACACGCATGGGCACCTTTGCAAGAAAAATTTGTCGGCAAAGGTCGTTAACTCAGCGCAGCACACAGATGTACATGACAATTTGTAGGCTCTCTTCTTTCGCAAAGACAGAATAGCCTTTTGAAAGCAATGGCTCGGAAATCCAGTGAAAGCACACACAGCCACGGTCACCATGGCGCCTTCCCGGGTCCCTAAGCCACGATTCGCGGGGAAGAAAGCTCTCGTTCACTTTGTTTAAGGATGCCGGGAGGCCGGGTGGCACCGGCGTCTGTTAGCGACTAGGAAAAGAATACTCTAACCCACTATCACATTGAACCCTGCGCCCAGCGGCTCATGCATGCAGTAAGTTCGCCAAAGTGGCACACTGTAAACATAATTCTGAAAATGTACGCGGTATAAAACAAACAACCTGTACGCTGTAATATTTGGTTGGACACTATAGATGCTGCAGTCAGGCGTTTCATCTAATTCAATTTGGCACCAAAAAATCGAGCTCTAGTGTGAGTACAGGCAACGAGTGAAAAGGCTGGCAAGCTAGCCGAAGATAACGTGTGCCTTCACCTTTGGGTGCTTAGTCTTTTCGCTTACTCTTGCAAACACAATTTTTTTCTGCATTAAAAGACGCTTGTCATTATTTCGCTTTAACACACTGGAACGCAAATAACCTTAGAACATCGTCATTGCTTCACAAATGCTGCCCATGAAAATACTACATGGAGCGGGACAAGTGCCCCTAGGGTAATTACTGGTATGGTTGCGCAAAATATATTACCAGATTGAGCAGGCCCCTACCCATCGACTTTGGTAACATATGTCGCGTATTTTTGTCTTAATGCATGTGATGACATCACCTTCATGGAGCTTCAGTTATACCTCGACAAAACTACAAAGATGCCTTTCCTACGCTGAAAAATTATAGGATTGGAATACAATTGCCCAGTCACACCCGAAGTGGGAATCGAATAGGTTTTTTAATTTCGTGGAATTGAGAGGAATATAATTGAGGCAGCTCTATTTCCTCCGAAATGAAACTCAAAAGAATGGAATTGAGGCGTCCATTTCGCAACACTGGTCGGTACTACGTATAGTCGTGGCATCCAAGAAGCAGTCGACGGCCACATGGTGCCGAGTCCCAATTCAGAGTCTGTTTTCTTGCTTATTGCAGCTTGTACGGGGCAAAGCAGTGTGTACGTGCGTAAAGTGGTGGACCTGTGGCAGAGATGGGAAGGATCGTGCTGCGTTTGACGATAGCTCGTCTATGTGGCGGTGGAGTAAATTCGAAGAACCCAAGAAGAATGGCTGTAAGAAGAGATGTGTCTGGTTGTCACTCTTTTGACGACTCAACGAGGGTTACTAAATGGCCTTCCAGATACTAGTCTTTGAGAGAGGGGATGCTGTATTCGCAATTCCCAAAGACTGTCACGTTGCCAAGCGAAATTATGGAGCCTCCTCTAGAGAAGGCTCAGTAGCCGACACTGCCGTCACAACGAAGACGCTGCGTTGCAAGACTGTGCTTGCCTCATTGTTATCGTGTTAGCAAGAAAAGAACACTGCGACTATGCATATTTTCAACATTGGTTAACAAACAGGGCATGCTATCATACGAGAAACTTGAATATTTCTTCTGAGACGCGTAGTTTTTGTGAAAATACGCAGGAACTTGCACTTTCATTGACAACCTACAGAGCACGCATATCCGCTGCACGAGGTTTTCCGTAGCCACATATGTTGTTATCATCTGACGTATCGGCAATTCTTCTGTAGTGCATGAATTCCTTAATGACCTTGTACACGGAAGGGCAGGCACGCGATTCACACTTTTATGACTGAGAAATCTTAAGTTAGGCAAAGCTACGCTGCTTGTTTTTGTACGATTGCAGGTGGCAGCGCACTGCCAGTGATTTTCTCGTTGACTAGTTTGAGCGCAAGATGTTACCCACTCCCAGATGTCATTCATAGTGTAGATACAGTTAGGCGAATCGGCCCAAGTAACTCAGCGGAGGAAATTCTTCAGATTGCTTTCAGGTGCGATATCGGGAGAAAACAACTTCCCGACGAGCACTTTTCACTGGACGCGAAAGGCTGTGGAGGCACCTAGTGCAACCGGGAATTAAACCCTTAGCTGTTACCTCGTGATGAGCGAGCTGCTTTTTACGTACTCTTGTGGATTTATGATTTTTGATGGTCGTAAAACATTTTATTGTTCACTATCTTTGAGCGAGACCTAAACAACAGCAAAGTTTTTCGCATGCATGGCTGCAGTATAATTAATGTAGAAAATATTACATGATTATTGAATGATATGGGAGGCTTAACGTCCCAAAACCACCATATGATTATGAGAGACGCAATGTTACATGACAACACTAACTGAGTTGGCTGCCATCATAAACATCGCACACAAACGTCATGGTCTTCCAATTTCTCCAAGACGCCTTTTAAGATATGTTGTACTGTACACTGATAATTGCAGTGAAAGGTAGGCAAGGCAACCATCGCCGGCAAAAGCGCCGACGCGGCGCGTCTGTGGGGCCGCACTAGAAGGCGCGTGGCAGCGGATGACGTCACGACAACGCTACCAACGACGCCACCGACGACGGACGACGTGACGAGATAACCAGCAAGGTTGTGGGACTATCAGGCGAAATTTGGTGCGTAACGTCCACTACTTTTCGACAGGCGCAGTATGGGCACGTGGAACGACAAAGTAGCTTCTAAAAAAGGCCGGCAATCGGCATTCGGGACCAGAAAAGAAAAAGGAAACCTGTTGAAAATCATTCTTCACGGTGTCGCTCGTCGTAACGGTGCTTCTGCGTATGTTGAGAATGCTTAAATCTGTTGCGGTCAAATTAACTGGCGTGGTCAGCGCGAGCGATGGTATTGCGAGCGTATTCGGTGGTCCAGTCTGCAGAAGCTAGAGAGAACACATCCAGCAGCAACATATTGTCGTGAGAGCAATGTTTCGCGGAAAACCTTGTTCTTTTTCGGCTACGTATCATCATCATCATCATCATCAGCCTGTCTACGTCCACTGCAGGACAAAGGCCTCTCCCATGTTCCGCCAGTTAACCCGGTCCTGTGCTTGCTGTTGCCAATTTATACCCGCAAACTTCTTAATCTCATCTGCCCACCTAACCTTCTGTCTCCCCCTACCCCGCTTCCCTTCTCTGGGAATCCAGTTGGTGACCCTTAATGACCAGCGGTTATCCTGTCTACGTGCTACATGCCCGGCCCATGTCCATTTCCTCTTCTTTATTGCAGCTATAATATCCTTAACTCCCGTTTGTCCCCTAATCCACTCTGCTCTCTTCTTGTCTCTTAAGGTTCCACCTACCATTTTTCTTTCCATTGCTCGCTGCTTCGTCCCCAATTTAAGTTGAACCCTCTTTGTGAGTCTCCAGGTTTTTGCTCCGTAGCTAAGTACCGGCAAGATACAGCTGTTATATACCTTCCTCTTGAGGGACAGTGGTAATCTACTTGTCATAATTTGAGAGTGCCTGCCGAATGTGCTCCACCCCATTCTTATTCTTCTAGTTACTTCAAACTCGTGGTTAGGCTCTGCGGTTATTACCTGCCCTAAGTGGACATAGTCTTTTACAACTTCAAGTGCACTATTACCTATCGCAAAGCGCTGCTCCTTTCCGAGGTTGTTGTACATTACTTTAGTTTTCTGCAGATTAATTTTAAGACCCACCTTTCTGCTCTCCTTGTCTAACTCCGTAATCATGAGTTGCAATTCGTCCCCTGAGTTACTCAGCAATGCAATGTCATCGGCGAAGCGCAGGTTACTGAGGTACTCTCCATTAACTCTTATCCCTAACTGTTCCCAATCTAGGCTTCTGAAAACGTCCTGTGCGCACGCAGTGAATAGCATTGGGGAGATTGTGTCCCCCTGCCTTACACCCTTCTTTATTGGTATTCTGTTGCTTTTTTTATAAGCACTATGGTAGCAGTTGATCCCCTGTAGATTTCTTCCAGAATGTTTATATATATTTCATCTACACCCTGATTCCGCAGTGTCTGCATGACGGCTGATATTTCTACTGAATCAAACGCCTTCTCGTAATCTATGAAGGCTATGTATAGTGGTTGGTTATACTCTGAGCATTGCTCTATTACCTGATTGATAGTATGAATGTGGTCAATTGTTGAGTAGCCTGTTCTAAATCCTGCTTATTCCTTTGGTTGATTGAATTCTAATGTTTTCTTTACTCTGCTAGCAATTACCTTTGTAAATAGCTTGTATACTACAGAGAGCAAGCTGATCGGCCTGTAATTCTTCAAGTCCTTGTCATCTCCTTTCTTATGTATTAAGATGATGTTAGCGTTCTTCCAAGACTCTGGTACTTTTCCCGTCAGGAGACACCTCGTAAATAGAGTGGCTAGTTTTTCTAACACAATCTGTCCTCCATCTTTCAGCAGATTTGATGTTACTTGATCCTCACCAGCAGCTTTGCCTCTGTGCATGCTCTCCAAAGCTTTTCTGACTTCTATCATTACCGGTGGGGTGTCGTCTGGGTTACTGCTAGTTCTTATAGTATTAAGGTCGTGTTTGTCTCGGCTACTGTACAGATCTCTGTAAAACTCCTCCGCTATTTTAACTATCCTATCCATATTGGTAGTTAATTTGCCTTCTTTGTCCCTTAGTGCATACATCCGCCTTTTGCCTATCCCAAGTTTCCTCTTCACTGCTTTGACGCTTCCTCCGTTTTTCAGAGCGTGCTCAATTCTCTCCATGTTATACCTTCTTACATCGCATACTTTACGTCTATTAATCAGCTTCGAAAGCTCTGCCAGTTCTATTTTGTCTGTTGTACTTGACACTTTCATAATTTGACGCTTCTTAATTAGGTTCTTCGTTTCCAGGGAAAGCTTGCCGGTGTCCTGTCTAGCTACCCTGCCTCCAACTTCCACTGCACAATCCGTGATGATACTCGTCAGATTATCATTCATTGTATCTACGCTAATGTTGGTTTCCTCGCTAAGAGCAGAGTACCTGTTCTGCAGTGACACTCTGAATTGCTGTACTTTCCCTCTCAGTGCTAGCTCATTGATTTGCTTCTTGCGTATCAGTTTCTGTCGTTCCTTCTTCAAGTCTAGGCGGATTCGAGCCCGTACCATTCTATGGTCACTGCATCTTACTTTGCCAACCACTTCCACATCCTGCACGACTCCTGGGTGTGCAGTCATTATAAAGTCTATTTCGTTCTTATTTACGCCATTAGGGCTCCTCCATGTCCACTTGCGGTTTTCTCGTTTTCGGTAGAAGGTATTCAAAGTACGCAGATTAATGCGTTCTGCGAATTCTACTAGTAGCTCGCCTCTGGCGTTTCTAGTGCCGATGCCATAATCTCCTACTGCCTGGTCTCCAGCCTGCTTCTTCCCTACCTTTGCATTAAAGTCGCCCATTACTATAGTATACTGTGTTTTCACCTTACTCATTGCCGATTCCACGTCTTCATAGAAGCTTTCAACTGAAACGTCATCATGGCTGGATGTAGGCGCGTAAGCCTGTACTACCTTCATTTTGTATCTTTTATTCAGTTTAATTACAATGCCTAGCACCCTTTCAATAATGCTATAGTAATCCTCTATGTTGCCAGCTATGTTTCTGTGAATTAGGAACCTTACTCCCAGTTCTCTTCTGTCTGCCAAGCCCCGATAGCAAATGACGTGCCCATTCTGTAGCACAGTATAGGCCTCATCTGTCCTCCTAACCTCACTCAGCCCTATTATATCCCATTTAATGCCTTCTAGCTCCTCGAATAATACAGCTAGACTTCCCTCACTAGATAACGTTCTAACGTTAAACGTTGCTAAGTTCAAGTTCCAGTGGTGGCCTCTCCGTATCCAGAGATTCCTAGCACCCTCTGCGGCTTTGCAGATCTGACCGCCGCCGTGGTCAGTTGCTCCGCAGCTGGTGGGGACTGAGGGCCGTGAGTTAATTGACGAATGCCTACGGGAGGGGGTGGCCAGATACTGCACCAGGGTGGCCAATCCTTCTCTGGTGAGATCATCGGTGCGTACCGCCTTTAAGCCGGTACGATCAGACAGTAGTGGGAATGCTCCATGCATGTCTTCCTGATTGTTGTTCAGCAGCGTTGGCGGCCACCCACCACGGAGCCCAACGAGGGGACGCTACAAGGTTACAAATGCTGAAACCTGCAGACGCCAGCCGTACAACGCCACTATAACCCAATGCGCCTAGACCAAGGTAGGCTATTTGCACAGGGTAACCCTAGCCGCCAGGAAGTTTGGAAGTAAACGGAAGAGAGTAGAAGACAGGACAGATAAATAGTAAGAGATAAAGACGAAGATGTAGGGAGAGAGAGATAGGAAAAGGCGACTGCCGATTCCCCTGGGTGGGTCAGCTCAGGGGTGCCGTCTACATGAAGCCGGGGCCAAAGGGGTGTGTTGCCTCTGCCGGGGGGCCTTAACGGTCCAATCACCCAGCGTCGGCTCAACCCCCAGGATCCCCTTTTCCTCGGACACGGCAAAGCCACGCACGGCTAGGCGTGGGAGGGAGTCGAAACTCCCCCGTTAGCTCGGCTTCGTGGTGTCGCTACACACCAAACGCCTACTTGCGCAGGCGCCCCTGCGGCTACGTATGGAGCTTGTTATTTGCCAGACGCCCTTGTTAGCGGCGCCGTTTAACTTGTCTCGGGGAGCGCGCCTTGAGGAAGAAGGAGTGAACAGAAAGGGCTGCGTCTGGTCGGTCTCTGTGCGCTTGGCGCCAAGGCAGGCACCACGCCGTGCTTTGGACCAGACCGCAGAGATTGGGTGCTTTTCTCCTTCTTATAACCACTGAGCTCCCACGCTTCAAACGAACGAGCCGCCGTTTCAGTCCTCCGGGGACAAAGGGCACCTAAATTTGAGCAGTCGCTAGCGCGTCAAGGCCGTTTCGGAGAACGTGCCCGTTTCAGAAGCTGCCACAGTGTTCTCGCAGACAGGCTGCAAGCAACGACATGTTGAGTTGATTATCCTCGGCTGGCCGGGTTGGTCCGCGCCACTGGGGACGCTAACAAAAAGCCTATTTAAGCAGCGACTCGGTCTCTTTTTGAGGTGAGCGGAGTCGGTGTCAACAGCGGATCTCACCACCACCGGAGACCAGCTATGCAGTCCGAGGGGTATGCCACCATTTTCTATGTTTTGTCTTTGTGACCCAGTGCATTTTGTAAATTGAAGTTGTGTTAGCTAAATAAACCCCCAATGAGTGCTCCCCGAAATCATCGTGTTGACTTCTCATCGATTGCCTCCGCGGAGTTTCACCCACACTTATTCGTCTCCCTGGTCGTCCGATGCGCCTAACTTGAACAACCCCGACGTGTCGCTACAAAGTGGTGGAGGTTGCTCGGTAACGATAGTCCCGTTCTGAAATTATGCCCCGAGTCAACAACAAATATCAGGAACCTACCTCTGACAGCTATACTACGACGGAACCCCCTACCTTCTTGTCTGCTATGTCTACCCTCCAAGCTAAACCATTCGTCGGACCACCAGTCTTTAGAGGCGTGCCGGAGGAATCTATTTCTGAGTGGCTACTTTGCTACGAACATGTAGCGTCGCTTAATAATTGGGACCAAGCCACGAAGGTGAAATTTTCATATCTGGCTTTAGACGGAGATGCGAAAAAGTGGCACACTACTCAAATTCTAACCGGTGCCCCTAATACATGAAAAGAATGGGCGACGCTACTAAAAACGTCCTTTACGAGTCGCCACTCAGTCGAGATCGCCCATTCGCGGCTACAAAACCGCACACAATTTTCGTCCGAAACCCCTGAGCAGTACTACTACGACATCGTGCAGCTGTGTGCTAGAGTGAACCCGTCCATGACGGAAGATGATCGGTTGCGGTACTTTATGCGCGGTTTGCGTCGGGATATTTTGGAGAAAATGATCATCGCAAACCCGGAGAGCTGCACTGCATTCCTCCAACTTTTGCAATGCATAAATCTGGCAGCTTTGATGAGCCGTGCGTCGGCGCCATAACCGATTGGCATTCAGTATTCTACCGGATTGCAGTCGTGAATGCAAAACATCGCGCATCCCGTAGGGTTCGCACCCGTCGCAGCGACAGGACACTCTCCTCCTACGTGTGTCGCCACCTGCGCCGCGGCCGAATTGCGTTGCCCACGGGAGGCTGCCGACCAGAAAGAGACCTGAAAGCGATTGCGGACTCGATCGCCTTGCTGTCTGACCGGCTAAAAAGCATCGAAGACGAGGTGCGTCGCCCCCTAATGCCTTGGCCTCAGAGAGCTTCCCGTGCCAACGACGGGCGTCCCCGATGCCAGATTTGCCGCCGCATAGGTCTTATAGCAAAACAGTTCTGACAGCGGTTCCGAGATGGCAGGAACGATCAGGCGGAGCTCCAAGGCAATCAGAATGTTCAGCCTAATCCTTCGGGAAACAAGAACGGCCGGGCCTAGGGGGCCAGCCCGGCCGCCCCATCGGCACATTTTCGGAAGGTCAGCTTCTCACAGTCTCCACACGAGCCAACGGTAGAGAAACAAAACTTGTAATTGACACCGGCTCGTCCGTAAATGTCATCTCAGAAGAATTAGCTAACAAAATATGTGCTTCATTCAAATCGAGAAAAGACATCTTCAGCCGAGGAATTGGCGGAGGCTTGCTCACCCCCAATGATGAAACTAAAATAAAACTTTAATTTGGCACCACCAAAGTTCACGAGACGTTTTTAGTGGTCAAGGATTGCCCGTACGAGTTACTCGGTGGTCTTCCTTTTTGTCGAGCAGCCCGGCTTCTCATTGATTTTTCCAAAAAAGAGCTGCAACTAAACGGTGAAATTATCCCCGGCTACGTATAGACTCAAGTGCCTCCGAACATAATGATGTACTTACAATGCGGTGCCACGAGCAAATTCGCATTGAACCTCACACAAAAGTCGCTATTGAAGTAAAGGTCACAAGGGACGGAATTCACCTCGTCGAACCGAACAGCACGCTCAGAAACGGACTTCAGGTTGCACGCACAATAACGAGGATCGTGCATGAGAGAAGCCTCAGTCGCATAGCTAATCCTACCATGTTGCCAGTAAACCTGCTCAGCGGAACTAAGCTTGGATGGGCTTCATCTATTCATGACGCACAGCTGGCAATCACGGCCCCCGAGAAGGATCAAGTGCCTCAGGAGTTTGACATAGAGACTGGGGATCACCTACAGCCATCTGAGCGGGATGAACTGCTGTCCCACATTGAGAACTACCGCCATCTATTTACGAGCAGTGACAACCCCATCCGGCAGACTCATGTCGCTGAACATGTGACTGACACAGGCGATTCTCGACCGATTCATCAGCACCCATATCGTCATTCCCCTTTTGAAAGACAACAGATTGAGCAACAAGTAGAAAAAATGCTGCGCGATGGAATAATTAGGGAGTCTCACAGTCCTTGGTCATCACCTGTCGTCCTCGTGAAGAAGCTAAATGGGACTTGGCGTTTCTGCGTCGATTTCTGCAAAGTCAATGAGGTCACTAAAAATATGTGCACCCACTTCCACGAATTGATGACATTCTCTACGTGCTATAAAGGTCAAAATACTTCACCACACTTGATATAACATCAGGCTACTGGCAAGTGAGCATTAAGGAGGAAGATAAGAAAAAGACCGCATTTGCCTGTGGACCCGGCCTGTACGAATTCAATGTTGTCCCTTTCGGCCTGTGCAACGCCCCTGCCACCTTCCAGAGAATGATTAACAAAGTCCTCAGTGGTCTTCTCTGGAGAGTTTGTTTGGCCTACTTGGACGACATCGTTATTTTCTCGAAGGCTATGGCATCTCAATTGCAAGATTTGGAAAGTGTGTTTTTGACTTTGGACGCGGCAAACTTACGACTGAAGTCCGAGAAATGCAGCTTCGCCCGCTAGGAGATCAAATATCTTTAACACACTCTCGCAGGTGAAAGCTTCCGGCCGGACCAAGACAAAGTAGCAGCGATCGAAAAATTCCCCAAGCCACGAAACAAGAAAGGCGTACAGAGCTTTCTCGGAATCTGTAACTACTATCGGCGATTCATCAAAGATTTCTCTCGTATTTCTCGACCTCTGACCAACTTAACCAAAAAGCATGTTCCTTTCGTCTGGGATGCGGCATGCGAAGTGACCATGCAATCCCTCCAAGAGAAGCTGATCACAGCCCCAATTCTGCGTCAGTTTGAGCCGGGAAAGCCGATAGAGGTGCACACTGATGCCTGTGATTACAGCATTGGCACCGTGCTTGTACAGAAAACTGGAACTCAAGAGAGAGTCGTCGCTTATGCCAGCCGCCACCTTAACAAGGCTGCGATGAACTACAGTAAAACTGAGAAAGAATGCCTCGCCGTTGTGCACGCCTGCGGACAGTTTCGGCCATACGTCTTTGGTGCTAAGTTCACGGTCGTGACTGACCAAGCCAGCTTGGCTTGGCTAATGAAAGTAAGGAATCCGAACGGTCGTCTTATGCGATGATCTCTGTTGCTTCAGGAATTTGACATAACGTTGCGACACCGCTCTGGCCTCAAGAATGGAAATGCCGACACGCTTTCCCGCCTTCCTCATGATCCCGCTCCTGTAAGCGAAGGAAACCCCTTACCGTTGCTGGTTCTGGATCAGGTGGATGTTGGAAAAAAGCAGAGAGCAGACCCATCGATGAAACAAATTATGCAGCACCTCGAGCACCCGGATGCGCCCGTTGTCAGGAAAACTGAAAGAACGGCACGGAGCTTTCGATTGATCGACGGTGTACTGTATACATCGAAGGGCGAAAGGGTTTTAGGAGGATCGTGCGGCGCTCGTTGTCCCCAAGTGCTTGAGATCTGAGATTTTAAGGTACTGCCATGACGACACCACGGCAGGCCACTTAGGTGTCAAGCGCACAAGGGAGAAAGTTTGTTGCCGATATTTCGGGCCGAAAATGTTCTCGTACGCAAGCAAGTACGTTCTCTCCTGCCCCGACTGCCAGACACGAAAGCAACCACCGGGGAGGCCGGTCGGTTTCTTCCAACCGATCCCACCTGCAGGTCGACCTTTTCAGCAGGTGGGCATGGACTTCATTGGGCCTTTCACTAAATCCAAAGCAGGGAACCGCTACATCGTCGTGATTACCGACTACCATACGAAATGGGTCGAGGCTGTCGCGTGTCCAGCGGCCACTGCCGCAGAAGCAGCAAGAGTGTTCGTCGAACAAATCGTCCTACGTCATGGTGCCCCGGAGAAAGTAATAAGCGATCGTGGGCAGCACTTTGTCGCCAACTTGACCGAAGAAATATTCCGGCTCGTGGGTAGCGAGCTTGCCACCACAGCAGCATACCACCCACAGGCCAACGGCTTGTGCGAGCGTTTTAACCGCACGTTGGCTGACATGCTCAGCATGTACGTTTCCTCACACCACCGAGACTGGGATGAATTTCTACCGTACGTTCTTTTTGCATACAATTCTTCCACCCACGAGACGACTGGATTCACTCCCTTCATTCTTCTTCACGGACATGTACCGACACTACCGGTGGATGTAGGGTTGGGCGCGCAACGTGGATTCGGCTACACCCTGGATGCAATGAAAGTGGCTCGCAGGCTGCGGCAGGCTCGAAAAATAGTAAATGAACGGGAGAAGCGTCAGCAGGAGAAGAACAAACGCAGCTGTGATGCTAGGCGACAAAGTGTTGTTTTTCATCAGGGCGACTTGGTGTACTTGTGGACTCCCTCCCGGGCGAAAGGGAAGACGACGAAGTTTCTTCACAAATATCACGGACCTTTCCGTCTTGTGCGCCGGGTAGCCGAGATTAACTGGGAGGTGGTAGACCAAACTGGGAAAAACGTGACGTTGTGAATGTGGCGCGTTTAAAGCCCTGCCACGTTCGATTGGGCTCCGATGCCGACGACGCGGACTATGAGTCCGATGATAATCATGAGGTGCGCGGCTCCAATGGTGATGTGCGCGAGTGCAGTGCAAGGAGAGATGACCGCGGATTGCATCGAAGTGTTGTGCGCGGGAATAGTGCAACGAGTGATGAACAGGAATTCTATCAAAGTGATGTGCGCGAGTGTGGCTCCAATGGTGATGTGCGCGAGTGTGGTTCGCGAGTGGGTCAAGAACTCCGTTTGCAACATAGTATGCGCGGGACACAGACCAGTGTTCCAGTACAGCAGTGCGAAATCTACGACACGGACACCGAACTTTACTCTGACTGGAAGACATATTCAAGTAATAACAACGCACAACAGAATTTCAGCGCTTACGAAACGGACACTGAGTTGTATTGCAGTACCGACGAGTGAACCTATATATTTCTGTGCCCAATGATTTTGTTTTGTTTTTTCATCTGTTGTTATTATGTAATTTTTAAAGCCTCTCACCTTTTATACACATGCATAGGTGTCTTTGAATAAGCATCTCACACACTTGTTGAATGCAAAACCTTTTTGTATATTTAGTCTATTTCTTGTCGTGTTTTGCAGATAAAACGAGTGGGACACTCTTTTTCGTAGGGGGGAGGTGTCGCGAGAGCAATGTTTCGTGGAAAACCTTGTTCTTTTTCGGCTATGTATAGAGCTTGTTCTTTGCCAGACGCCCTTGTTAGCGGCGCCGTTTAACTTGTCTCGGGGAGCACGCCTTGAGGAAGAAGGAGTGAACAGAAAGGGCTGCGTCTGGTCGGTCTCTGTGCGTTTGGCGCCAAGGCAGGCACCAAGCCGTGCTTTGGACCAGACAGCAGAGATTGGGTGCTTTTCTCCTTCTTATAACCACTGAGCCCCCACGCTTCAAACAAACGAGCCGCCGTTTCAGTCCTACGGGGACAAAGGGCACCTAAATTTGAGCAGTCGTTAGCGCGTCAAGGCCGTTTCGGAGAACGTGCCCGTTTCAGAAGCTGCCACAGTGTTGTCGCAGACAGGCTGCAGGCAACGACATGTTGAGTTGATTATCCTCGGCTGGCCGGGTTGGTCCGCGCCACTGGGGACGCTAACAAAAACCCTATTTAGGCAGCGACTCGGTCTCTTTTTTAGGTGAGCGGAGTCGGGGTCAACAGCGGATCTCACCACCGGAGACCAGCTATACAGGCCTAGGGGTATGCCACCATTTTTTATGTTTTGTCTTTGTGACCCAGTGCGTTTTGTAAATTGAAGTTGTGTTAGCTAAATAAACCCCCAATGAGTGCTCCCCGAAATCATTGTGTTGACTTATCGATTGCCTCCGCGGAGTTTCACCCACACTTATTCGTCTCCCTGGTCGTCTGATGCGCCTAACTTGAACAACCCCGACGTCTCGCAAGAATATATTCGCGTCGAAAGAAACGCTAGAATGGTAAGTATCCAACAGCGGCGCACCTAAAGAACCCAGGAAAAAGTTTTATGCGATAATAAGGTATAACAGTGGAAGGTCCCGGTATCGGTGAATCGTCGACACATATACACTTTCAATGCATAACTGTCCGGGTCTGGTTTGAGGACCGAGAAGACCTTAACCGACACGAAAGAAATTTTCCAGCTATAAGTAAGTACGCTGAAGATGGGCCGCAAAACGTCTCGATGGCTTCCTGTGACGCCGAAAAACTTCGCAAGCATTCACATAACGCCTCACAGAGCATGCAAGGCCAGGTCCGTAGATGCGGGGGCGCACATGGTCATACGTGTGAAAAGCGCCAAGTTGACGAGTAGTAGATCTGTCATAAAGCTCGTGGCGGACGGTGCAGTGCAAGTACGACCAGCATTATATTGGGACCGGTTGGTGAAAAGCTATGTTGATGTAAGGTGTTATCTCCTTATGAAAACACGTGAACAGGGGTATCGTGCACAGAAAATTGCGTTCTTTGCATTATGTGGCTTAGGTTCGGATTCGGACGCTGTTCGTCGCCAAGGCGAAGCAGGTAGGAAAGGGATTATATGCACTCGAGGGAGTCAGTGGTCATAGAGTACCCGTTAGCCTTGGTGGTGTGATGAGCCATACGTGTCTTGGTGGAGTTTTTCCCTTTTATACACTGAAGTGCAGCTATACTTTAGCCGGTGGAGTGCCCAGTGCGCGAGGTGACCTGTAGAATGTTTCAAACAGACGAGCCAACAAAGGGCATGATGGTCAGTAAGTACTATAATAAGTTGACTGTATATATCCTTTCCTCAAATACGCCACCTTACGGGGAGGTTTTCGTCACCTTCGCTTCGCAAAGAAGCGTGGGATAGCTAGCGCCATCATGAGGGCATGAATAGTGAGCCGCCAAATGCGTGAGTGCTGTGATGTTTGTGTTGGCCGCTTTTTCGACGTATCACCCGCTGTAATCGCAGCGCTTTTTAGCTGGAACAAGCTCCTAGTACTGTCTGATTACCTTTCTGAGCTGCTTCCACTGCATATTGAGCAATATTTTGTACCCTTCAATGGGTTGGACGAGCAGTTTGGCCTATTATTACTGGCAATGCAGGGACCCAGCCTCCAAGAGACTCTCATCGGCTTGCCCTCCCGACGCGGTCCGCATCCTGCAGGAGCGCAAAAGGTGTCTATGTGTTCTGCAAGAAACACGCACCAGCGTCCCTGCAACACACAGCCGGCGTCGTCTGCTACAGAGCCCTTACATCGGCGGAAGACTGTATTTCGCGTCCACGGTGCTAGGGGCGCCCTTTTCGAAAAGGGCCTATAAGCAAGGGCGACATTTCGCAACGACCCATACACTGCGAAGAATTCACGCTCCGTGACTGAATAATCGTGCACCGGGGAAGACCTGTTTGCATAAGTGATCATGTGATTCGATCCACGTTGTCCACGGGTCAGCGCAGTATCGATTCTATGGCCACAGGTGTCAGTGCAGACTTTCATCGGTGCTCAAGGGTCGAGATGGATCAACACAGGAGAAACGTGAGCATAGTGAGGACCTTCGAGAAAGCGGCTGTTTGGTGAGGATCCCAGTTAGAGGGGGTGTCTTGTATGAGCAGGTCCGTGTGTGGTCCAGTAATATCGGTGAAAGCTTTTGGAAAACTAGCGAAAGTAAGTGCAGAACCCACAAAGCTGTGAGCGTACGTGCTTGGTGGTTGTCGGCACATGAAATTCTTTCACAGCTCGAATTTTTTTCTGAATTCTGCTGTACGCCAGAAGCACCAACAATATGACGAAGGATCGCAAAGCGACTCCACCCAAGCCTGCATGTAGAGGAATTCAAAAAATGACCAGCAAGACGGAACACGTCAAACCTAACTGTGAGCGTCGCAAAGTGTGTTGCGAACTTGGGCGAAAACAAAATGGCGTCATTCAAATAACATAGACATGTAAACCAATTGAAGCAGAGTGTATTGTTCGTTCTGATGTGTCCGGGACACACGGAACATAAGCCAAAAGGCATGACCTTGAACTTTTTAGGGACATCAGTTGTTAGAAAGGCTCTCTTCGTCCGGTCGATTCCACTGCACAATGAGCAATATTTTGTACCCTTCAACGAGTTGGACGAGCAGTTTGGCTTAATATTACTGGCAATGCAGGGATCCAGCCTTATATTGGGACTGGTTGGTGAAAAGCTATGTTGATGTAAGGTGTTATCTCCTTATGAAAACACGTGAACAGGTGTATCGTCCCAACAATCTGCGAATATTCGGAACGAAAGTCAATGGAAAGGAAGTACACAACACTTTGCAGATAATCAAGCGCGTCATGACTTCGTGGCAGAGAGTAGGCGTATTTCCTTATAATTTTATACAGGGGTAATCATCCACACTAAAGCGCCATGATCCGTCCTTCTTTTTAGAAGCCCTACCGGAGACGTCCACGAACTGAAGGACCACTGTATATTGTGCTAAATTAACATCATCTTTACTTCCTACTAGATAACACCACTTGCCCCACCGTGGTGGTCTAGAGGCTAAGGTACTCGGCTGCTGACCCGCAGGTCGCGGTTTCAAATCCCGGCTGCGGCGGCTGCATTTCCGATGGAGGTGGAAATGTTGTAGGTCCGTGTGCTCAGATGTGGGTGCACTTTAAAGAACCCCAGGTGATCAAAATTTCCGGAGCCCTCCACTACGGCGTCTCTTATAATCATATAGTGGTTTTGGGACGTTAAACCCCCCCATATCAATCAATCAAGATAACGCCACTTCAGACGCAGACACACTGTAGAGGTGGTGGTGAACAGGGTTGCTTCACCAGTGTTTGTGCGATGCTGGCCACTGGAGTTGTGCCCTAAAGGTTCATCATCAAAATTAAAAATGTTCTCGTAGAGCCCCACAACACTATGAAGGGCTTCAATATGTTGACGTGGAAGGTCAGAAGCGAACATGTTTAAAATTTGACACTGACACAATTTGTTTTTGGTGTTACCCGCTGCGCAGAAATGGCATTCAGAAAGGAATGTTCAACCAGTGAATCTAGCACGAACAGAGGTGGCCTACAGATATGCCTATAGTTGGACCTCTATATTTGTGAAGCGAAAATATGTAACGGATAGCCAGGTTTCAATAGCTATGATGCTGAGAAGCGTGTACAGAGGAGCAATACAGTGCGTGAAGAGGAAACCGGGAATGGGCGCAGTGGAGTATATGTTGTCTAGCACAGTTGGTGAGTATGACGTACTGAGGTACAAAACAATTTTTAAGGCTGTATTGATAAACTAGCTGCAATTTAATCAGCACAAAGTTTGCCCCGGCTGGTCACTGTGGCAGATGAAGGCGTATCACACCGGTGGAACAATCATTAGGCGCAGAATTGGCTGCGTGAAAATGCAGTCCGATATAAGTTCACGAGGACGTTTGGCAGAAACAGTGAGCAGGACGACCACTTGATGACCTTTGACCTGTAAGTTGTGCCGTACACATTCCAGTGCCTCCATCAGTGACCTGTACCGCACTCGTCCAGAGTGGCATGAGGAACTTTTTCAGCGACTTTCAGTGGCGACGAAAATCCGCATCCATAAAAGAAACGTGAGTTTCTGTGTCGATCGAAGCTTGGACAGGAGTGCCATCAATAGAGACTTCACGTGTGTTCCGGGGTAGACGCAAGGGCAAAAGAGGACTTTCGAGTGAGCTTCACGTCCAGAAACTGTGCGGTGGACATTACCCCAGAATCTCAACAACGGCGTAAACGCTATGCAGACACACACTTTTTACCTGCTCTTAAATCTACGTGATATGAATAGGAGGCAGGTGAGGTGCACACCTATTGATTGGCCCTATATCTCACCAATCCGCCCATTGCCCCTTGGTACGGATTTCAGAAAGCCATGATCGCCCTGGAGTCACAATGCAACAAAATTCTTGTAGTAGAAGGTTCCTAAATATACCCATCTAGTATGAGCCGGCTAATCTTACTAGTCATGCGACTTCCAACAAACGCACTGACAAGCATCGTCGTGTTCACCAGTAGTAGCGTCAATTTATCAAGGAAACAAACACGTCGAATCAGGCATGAACGTTAACACGCGCATTATGGAGGTTACGGCGTTGTCTTGCGTGTTTCTATCGCTGATTTGTTAATGACATCCAACTTTGAAACACAGATATTTAAGTGAGTGTGTACTGATCCCTACTAAAATTTAGGAGGGCGCAACATATTTCTAAAATTTCTAAAATAGAGCGCTCAAATGTGTAATTTGTCTCTGGTATCGTGTCTGTTTAACGCTCTTAAGTACAGACAGACATCTAATTTCGTGATAACAGCACAGAAAACATATATTAGACTTTGGAGTTATCAAAGAATTTGCTTTTAGTGTATTATATTGACAACAAAACTTGTTTTATAAAAAACAATACTAAATGACATCAAAAGCGAAAGCACAAATTAAACTGCAGCTTTGCAGCGTACAAGAAGACAACAACTGAAGAATCATAGACGACTGCATAGCAAACACTTCCTCTGACTTCCATTCCAAAAACAGGTACCACTGCACCAGAAAACAAGAAGATAGTATTCCGGTCATAAACAATTTTACCTCTATCAAATCGTCCATGGTAGGTTTCATCGGTTCCATGGAAGTACATGAAAAACGTTCAAAGTTGTTAGCAAAACTGCAAACACTGAATGCAATAAAGTGCAGTGTAAAGAACCTCATCATTCCACTCTCTGTTTGCGGCGGAAGTTCTTGTGAGCAACGAAGACTATGCTTGGAAAGATCTCGCTGCCTTATTTATATCGCAATGAGGCCAGATGACAATACCTAGGTTTGCTTTCTAATATATTTTGCTTAAACCTTGCTATAAATAAAACAATACCTTTCTCTGTAGTAGTCGTCTAAAACTCTCTATTACACGTGTCAGTGTGTTTCGTTGCGTGACATGAATCATGACTGAAGACAACTAAGGCAACAGCATTGAAGACTACGCAAATGTGCTTGGTTAACTACTTCCCTCTTGCTATGAGCTCAACCAGCTAGTCAGTGGGCTTCTTACACTTGATGAAATAGCAGAAAACAAAAAACTGGCAGATCGCACGTAATGTGAGAATCGATAATATGCGAAGCACGAATGAGGAATGTTGATATGTCACTGATACCATTCACATCATGTGATACCAAATTTATCATATGTGGAGCTAGCAAAATGGCCACAAGCCGATCATGAAGGGCCCAATATACTTCTCTGTAGCATCGACGCGCACGCACGCTGGGCACAGTGAAGCTACGATAGCAAAACACGAGAACTCTATAGTCTGACGCCAGGCGTGACCAACACCGCTCGGCGTGGCCTGACGGGAACCAGCGCGAAATACAATATGCTGCATTTCGCAGTAATGCGATACCCAGACAACACTGCGGCTCCTTCTTTTCGTAACGGAGGGACGCCGGATGCGCTGCAACGCGCATGCGTCAAAAGAACGCAGCGCGGCATGCGCCTGCGAGTATATATCAGAACCAGCGACTGGCATGGCAACGCCGGCTTGACTCGACAGAATGAACACCGGTGAGCACGCGCACCGCGTCACGTCGATTTGTATTGGTACCTTGACACTGGCATGTATTCATGTTCTCACATGACACGCATCTCATGATTATCACGTTTGCACCAGACACATACCTTCATCATTGATTGGCGTGACTTAACACCAAATTTGGCATATTTTAAGCAAGCGAAACGGCCGCGAGCGCATCATGAGTGTTGCATGGAGTCATGTTGTTACATGACACGCATGCCGTGATTTTTATGTTTGGATGTGTCAATTACCTATGTCGTCCGTTCGCGTCGCGAATTACCGAGTTTGGTACATGTGAATCTAGTGAAACGGCCGCGAGCACATCATGAGTGTGGTGTCTGGTCATGTTGTTACATGACACGCATCTCATGTTTATCATGCTTCCACCAGTGTAATACCTTCGTCATCCATTCACGTCCCGTAATACCAAGTTTGATAGAAGTGAAGCTATCAAAAGGCCGCCAGCGCATCTTGGGCGTTGCGTGCAGTCAGGTTGTAATGGCACTCATCTTTTGATTATCACGTTTGCACCCGTCACATACCTTCGTCATCCTTTCACGTACTGTATTACCAAATTTAGTATATGTGACGCTAGCGAAACGGCCGCGAGCGCATCATGAGCGCCACATGTAGTCATGTTGTTACTTGACACATATGTTATGATTTTCATGTTAGAGTGTGTCACTTGTATTCGCGATGCAATCATGTTATATCATAGCAGTTTTGCAATGTGCCATATGAAGAAAAACCCCGCAAGAGCTGCATAACCATGAAATGTAAATTAGGACATTCCTGACATGAATTTCATGATTTTTATGTTTTGGCTAGTCAAATACTCTTTTCAGTCATGTTATGCCATAGCAAGTTTGGTATCAACACCATTAACGAAACGGCCTGGAGAGCTAAAAGTCGTAGACGGCTAGATATATAAATAGATAGATAGATAGATAGATGATAGATCGATAGATAGATACGCTCAAAGTCGCCGATGTTCACGAAGAAATGCTTCGCGTTTAAAATCTAGACCATCATTATAGTAGAAACACACTGCACATCCATTTGGAATTGCGTAGTTTTGGGCCCCTTTATAGTTGTCCTAAGTTTTCTTCTTCAGGACAACACCATCATCACCATTGGCGTGACTACACCTCCTGCGGGGCAAAGTCCTCTCCCATGATCCAGCAATTAAACCGTTTTCGTGCTTTCTACCGCCACGTAATATCTGCGAACGTTTTCATCTCACCGGCCCACCTTTCTCTCTCCTCCTTGTGCGTATGCCTTCTCTGGGGATGCAGTCAGGCAGACACGTAGCCAGGAATTTTTTCCTGGGGGGAAAGGGTGGGGGCTAGTCTGCCTCTTAACGGTGTGCAGATTTTCAAGTGACATATAAACCTTCCTCATCCGTGCTTCGCATATAATCGATTCTCACTGTACGTGAAATCTGCCTTTTTTATAGTAGGAGTTCTATAATGGTTGCCAGAATTTAAGCGGGTAAGAACCGTACAAAGTAAATAGACCGTCGTTATTCACACAGCCATCATGTTCGGGATCATGCGCCGAAGTGAACAGCGGGACTCACTGGGCTGGAAAGCGTTGAAATGTCTATCATGAGAAAGATAACGTCCCGTCGATGAAGCAGGATAGTTGATGCTGCTTTAAAGATTAAGCGCGGTGAATTTTTCAGCTTGCTCTGATACGTTAGCGTTATGTTAGCAGACTTCAGTTGAATGAAAAGTTCGTTTGTTCAATCAAACATTCATTCATTCACTTATTTATTCATTCGGTCATTCATTCATTCACTGTTTATTCAGACAAAAACAAAGATTGCCTAAGTTGAATGGACTAAAAGCAGATTACCTCTGTCTGTCTAAGGTCCCTCCAGCCATACCTTTGCTCAATCGAAGTAGAACAAAGTTACAGGTTTTATTCTTATTTTATATGAGGTTACAAAAATATCCAATTCGAAAAGTGTAACTGATCTCGAAATATACGTTTCAAAATTACGAATAACCGTCATCACTATGCAATTGGCTGTACCAGGATAAAAAAATATTTAAAAAACGCAAACCAAGACACATTTTTTACAAAAATACAAGGCATTATTTAGAAATATATTTGAAAACAAAGACAATGACCATTTTTTGTCAAATATACAAAAGTATGGAAGACACAAAAATATTTATGAGAGATAATACAAATATGGCTTAGTACAAGTAAGGAAGTGCACATCAACTTTTTTCTTTACATGTGCACTGTTTTTATTATTACGTTCATTAGAAAGTTCACAGACAGAGCTACTTTTGTGGAGTAGTCAAGGTATTTGACATAATAATATTTGCTTGCCATACGTTTTCCTGAATAAAGGCAATCTAAAACGATCAAAGCGTAGATCATAAGGAGTATCGCTTGGGTAGCAATGCTCCTTATACCTGCCAACTGTAATTTTTTATTTCATTTGGACATATTGGCTGAGTTTAAGAATACATAATTGGTAGACAGTGAGGACGTGATGCTTGTCGGTAAATGAAGGAGTATGTTCTTTAGGTTACAGATTTTCTACGTAGTGCACAGAATTTTTCTGTAAAACTAACAGCCTGTCTAGATCGGTGTTTGTAGTTGTGCCCCAAATTAAAAGAGAGTAACGTAAATGGAGGTGAACTAATAAATAATATCTCTGGAGTTTTAAGCAATTTCACACAACACTTCACTCTCCCTTGTAGCAATATTGACCTGCGTCAACAAAACAAAACTGATAGTTTCTGCGAACCGGGTGTTACTGCGGTGACCTAGCGTACACTGGCTCAGTTCCTTCAACATTATTAATTGTTACTCGTACAATAGGCACCGAATGAAACGCCAACAGCGGCAGGGCGGCTACGATGAGGAGGAGTCATTGATGAGCAGTTGCTGAAACCAGTCCTCAAAACGAGCCTGTCAGTTGCAGCACGGCACGCACAGACGCGGTGCCGTCGCTCAGGTGACATACGAGTAAGCGTGCTCTATTCTCCGCAGAAGTCACTCTCACGCTACTTGATGATCACCTGTATTTGATAAATTGGCCCTGATTAAGCCCACGTAAAGCAGTACATGGCGCTTAAGCCATTTACATTGGCATGTAGTCTCGCCTGTGAAAACCATCCTCGAAAAAGCCTACGGGCAACACTTGAGGCCAACTTCTATGAACTCAATGGTGACGTTTTTATTCACGGCAGAGCTGCACGTGTGTTAGTGCACCTCAAATCACTAGAAGCCTCACAATCATTTGAACGTGCTGAATTACTTCAAACACGAGAAGGAAAAAATGCCTCGTTTTGCTCATTCAAACAATACTGCGCCGCTCACTGCTTGAGGTCGCATTTAGTGTTCAATCATCGCTTTCAAAATAAGCCGATTTAGCTGCCTACAGTTACTCATTACATATGATGAGGCATGCATAAGCAGCGCCAAAAGCAGAAATTGAGCAGAGAAAAAGTCCTGCACTCAGGTTTGCTGTTTGATCTTTCTGTATCACACCACTCTTTTGCTCAGAATAGTAGCATGCTTTCGATAGCCAATCTTTTGCGTCTCGTCGATTACCTTCGTGCAATACACAGCCTATTTGGCATGAAGATATGTTGTGCTTAATTCAATGCTTAAAAATGTCCACCGAGAGATTACTGCTTCCTTGTCCAGGCTGAAAGATTTCTTGGCGCATTTTCATCAGAAACAAACAGTATTACATGCATTACCGGAAAACGCAACTAATTACGTCAGTTCGTACAGTAATAAAATAAAGAACACGTTACCATCCTATGTTACAGTTACCGAAGCAAAACTAACGCATGCTGCACTTCTGTTATTACTCCAGGATCAAAAATTTCAATCAGTGCGTCATCGCTGCAGGAACAGGAAGAAAAGCTTACTGAGCATTGAATTTAAATTTCATATAAACGCTTCAAACAAAACTATTTTATTTCTATTACATTTATAACTAAAAACTTTGCACAAATGCTGCATCTGTATAACAGTGGTGTGATGTTTACCACAGACCTTCATGTGATGGCTTGTAACACCGTGGCACATGGTAATTCGGTTTCTCAAAGTCACAGTAAACACATTAGATTCCATAATCAACAATCTCCCGAAAGAAAACCTCGCTAATATATCAACAAATTTACATTCACTCTGACATCGTGCCTTTGCTAGCGTCCAAAATATATCTTGTACAAAATAAAAAATGCCTAAACTCTTTGGACGCATGAAAAAATCCATTTGCAGCACAGATTATTTGTGCCCCTTTAAGCAACACCAGAGCCACGAAAATGGCGAGTGTTTAAGCGAAGGCCTTCGAGGTGATCATCGCTAGCCCAGGTATTTATCAACATTTAGAAAGCAGCAGGAGGTAGAAGAAAGCTTTATTTTGGAAACAGGATGTTATAAAGTGCTGCCTCATTGCAGAGAAAACTTGCGGGCTAATAGAACTTTTGCAAATTAAGAAGCGAGAGCTCTGTCTTGAAATGGTAACCAAAACAGGCCAATTTACAAATATAAGTAGCACGCAACGGTGCTGCTATATGTGACGCGTTACTGTGGACACTGACAACAAGGCTTGCTTGCGGTCATGACAATTACTACAGAGTACAAGCTCCCTCGAAGCATATACTGCAACATAATATACAAGGTGGCCGTCGCTTTGTTCAGTAGTTCACCAGACCATCGCGGTAATGCGTGGTCTACCCTACACAGGATCTTGTGCGTGCTTGCAGGTTGGTATACCGGTGCATCAAGCAAAGCGAGTTGTACGTTCCAAATGCAGACCAGAAAAAGCGCATCCCTGTGGACATTCGAGAGTCCCTGGCAATCGCGCGTATTCTACGCAATATGCACGCGATATTTCACAGAAGTGGGTGATGTAGGCTCGAGCTGACGCTGTACAAAAAATGTTCAAGCGAGACTCGACCACCAGCTATACCTACACGACCTAGCATCCGCATAGAAACGCATACCCTGTTAGTGTCATATACTCTCGAGGCTGGCCATGCTCAAGGTACGCAACTCAGAAGCAGCCAAAAAAGCGGCTATCTCGCACCACTACGTCTACAAACGCCAAGGACCCCTTCACGGACTACCAAGCCGCTTGCAAGAATTATGCGAAGACCGCATTTCAAGCCATGCACCTAAACATCAAGAGGCCAAGCTGCGAATTCGGTATACCTGCGTATTATGGGTTCCAGAACACGGGGCTTTACAGGGAAATAAAGCGGCTCATGCCACTGCCTGTGAGCAGGTTAGTGAGGCTGCCCTCGGCAACGAGACGTTGCCCTTGGGATACCCCTCATTTTTTGTACCATTCTGTATCTGAGCGAGTAGACTCTGATACCATGGCCACTTGCGCCGGTGTAGCGCACTTGAGGCTGGGGAGTCAAAATGAGCCACCCCTGGTGGTGACTCCAGGAAGGAAATTATCGAAGCGAAGGAACACCTGAAAAAAGGCGCGTTATTTTCTAGGAGATCCGTGCTTGGTCGAGAAATGTTGAAAAAAATGATGACAAAGCGGCAGAAGAGCAAAGCCCCATAAGGCTGCGTACCTCTACTATGGAATGCAAAACGGAAAATTTTTAGACTGGGTGGACATTGTCAGGATTCGGCTCGAGTCCAGTAGAGTCTAAAAGTTGGCCCACTAGTATATTCTGTGGGAGCCCCTGTTGAGCTAGAAGCCTGCACAGCGAAAATGAGAATGGCTGATAGATGAGCTACGCGGTTCTCAAAGTTTGGCGAAAAAACAGGGATATCCTACTGTAACAAACGGAGGTTGACCTACTTTCAAGTCTTACTTTTTGTTGCGATGGAAGAAGGAAAGAAAGCCACTTCGTTCAATATATATGACACCGTGAAGTGCAGTTTTATAGTGTGACTGTAGCCCCAGAACGCAATGCCTAGCGGAGATAAAAACGCAATAATAGTGTCAAGGGGTGACAGAAGACAGAAGGTAAAAACATTTACAAATTGCACAAGGAGTACACAGTTCCCCTCAGCCAAAATGACGGAGCGGTCACAACAGGGGCTCCTCTTTATTTGTCATCTTCGTCGTCTTTATGAACCATTCCTTCATGTTATTCATGGCTTGTATCGTGCAGCCACCACTGCTGGAAGTGCCGGCGCTTAAGAAAGCGTGGGATCCTGCGCAAAAAAGTATGGCTTAAGGCGGGAGGCGTGTACAATATCAGTGGACGGAAGAGACGATGCAGGGAGTGTACAAGGGGGTGATTTTATAGGTGACCTCGGTCAATTGGCCCAAGACTTTGTAAGGTCCCTTGTAGCGAGCGAGGAACTTCGACGACAGACCAACGTGGTGGGAGGGAGCCCAGAGCAAGATAACGATCCTGGGCAGTAAGAAACACCTGGTTGACGGCTGTCGTAGCAATCCTTTTGAGAGAGCTGTGAGGCAGAAAGGTGATCCCGGCCAATCTGCGGGCTGTTTGAGCCCAAGTAGTTGCATGGCGAGCGTACTCGGTAAGAGTGTTAGTATGGGACGGCGAAACAGCGTCAGAAATTGGGGTACCCTTAAGCTTCGCCCGTAAGAGTTGAACGCGATAGCAAAATCTGGCCCTTATAGGGCACCATTCAACCACTAAGTGCATACTTAATATTAGATTTTGTTACATACACATGCACCCACACAAACAAGCACACAGTAGATGGGACCAACGCGCGCTATTATCACCAAATGGGCTCGTTTTCGCCGTGACATCGGTCAAACGAAATGCGTTAAAGGGGCCTTGAAACCCTTCTGTAAGCAACCATGGAATCAATTCACTAGAAAAGCTTATTGTCTAACAAATTCAACGCCGCTAAACTATCAAGAGTCCGTCCAGTGCGAGTGGCGTTACAAGGGTTCGTCGCATGCCGCAATTGCATTATCTCTTCTCTCGTTCCGACGAAAGCGCGGGAAGCTAAGCAGAGAGGGGAGGCAAAGCAAGGAAGCTACCGCGCCTCGTGACCTTGAGCACTTTGTTTTTGAACGCGTGACTGTTTTCAGTGTGATCGCGCGCGCACGCGTGGACAAGTGGTGGCCTCATGCGGCTATCACGGTAACTGAATTTTTCGATCACAGAGGCACAGAAGATGTTTCGCTCACAACCAACGGCGCCGACGCCGGTGGCAGGTTTTCTACGACACGAGCTGTCAAAAGGCAAAGTGGGGTGACAGCTATACAAGGAATAAAAGGGAGAAAATTAGCAGCGTCATGGCGTGATGAGTTTTAGGCGACGTCACGTAAGTCAAAGTGGCATCCCAATCACGATGATCTGTGGAGACATACCTGGATAACATTTTCGTCAATGTGCGGTTAGGGCGCTCAGTGGGTCCATTTGTTTGTGGGTAGTAGGCAGAGGTGAGTTTCTGGCTTGTGGAACAAGAGCAAAGAATGTCGTCCACGGCCTTGGAAAGAATCCAATGACCACGGCAGGTCAGCAGTTGACGCGGCCCTCCATGGTGGTGAATAACGTTGCAAAGGAGGCATCCGCGACATCAGTACCACAGCTTGTCGCTCGCGTGGTGGCATACAATGTCGCGTAGTCTGTAGGCACATTTACCGACTTCTTCCCAGTCAGAGGCGTTGGGAATGATCTAATGAGATTGAGGCCGACATGGTAGACGGGTCTGTTGGAATGTCGATAGGCTGAGTGGGCGCGGTGGCACTAAGAAAGGATGCTTGCGGTACTGGCAGGATTTAAGATGCAACGTATTGGCGTGCAGAGCGGCAAAGGCCGGGTCAGAAGACTCGACGCCGTACGCAGTTACACGTTGTTACAAAAGACGGCGATGCCCACATGGTCCCGAAGGCGCCACTAAGTGCTCGACACGTTTTTCCATTCACCCTAATTTCTTGGAGATTCGACTCTAACAACCGCATGTTCTTTTCCGATTCTCGGATTGTTGCAAAAGCAAACTTTTGCTTACAGTTTATTGCGATGTGCCCTACTTAGTTGCAGTTGTAGCAGATAAGCGGCTTCCGTGATTCAAACGCCCGTGTGGTATCAGTGCGTTATTTGGGAACCTCACTCGATTTCTCCGCTTCAGTTTGGCCATCCCCTACCGTGTCCTTCTTAAGAGACAGGTCCTTCTTAAAATTATGGTGCGTAGCGGGTTTCCGTTGATCAAATTTTTTAGAAAAGCCTTCTTTCATTTTGTCCTTTTCAACGCGCACTGCCCTGCTATGCAAATTTCGGCGAATATATTACTCCTCAGCTATCTCTGCTGCCTTGTTTAGCTGTACTTCACCAAGTTTGTCCTGCAGGCAAAGTTTGGCATCCTTCTCGATGCAGCGGTAGAATCGCTCCAGTGCAATGCATTCTACCACTTTATCGCGGTCGTCATAAACACTTTCGCCCTTGAGCCATTCAATTAAATTGGCTTTAAGACGAAACGCGAAGTCAACGTGTGACTCATTCCCCTATTTAGCATACCAGAACCTATGCCTGAAAGCCTCGGGTGACAACTTATAACGTCTCAAGAGCACTTCCTTAACCTCGTCATAGCTCTCAAATGCTTCCCTCGACAAGCAAGTTATCGCGTCGGACACTTCGCCGGGAAGAAGTGCTAACAGGTTCTGCGCCCAAAGAGACCGCTCCAAAGGATTTCGCTCACAGATGTATTCAAACTTGGCGAGATACTTCGCCATGCCCTCGCCTACTATGAACGGTGGGAGTTGGTCCCGAATTCTATAACCGCTGACCTGAATCATCGAAGAAGGTACGCTGGGCGCCTGTGAACACTGTAGGATTGCCAATTCTACTCGTTTCAACTCGAACCGCTCCTGTCTCTCGGCCTCCTCGCGCTCGCGACGTTCGCGCCTTTCAGCTTCCTCGCGGCGTGCTTTAATATCCGCCCAGGCCTCATCGACTTCCTCAGACGAAACTCCTTCATCCTTCATGATCTCAAGAATTGCTTGCTTTCGTTTCGCATGGCCCAAAGTAATGCCGAGTTCTACACGAATTTTGTGAGTTCCTTCACTTTAAGGTTCTCCATCGTGTACACTAGCGTCTTGCTGTTTGCCCCTGTTAACAATTTACTTGCCGTACCCACTATAGGTCAACTAGCAAGACGCGCAAACAATTTTAACACTGCCGTGTTTACACCCTCCGCATTAACTTTGGTTTCAAAGCGCTCTGACTTTGCTTGAAATGATCAACGCTTACTCTAATGCTTCACACAGCCTTTCTTTGAACTACTATAACCGGTGCTAGAGTATTCTGGTGAACTGAGGGGAAAACATCAGGCACTCACCGCATTGATGTCGCTGACGCCGGCCGATCCCACAGCTGCCAACCACTGTTACGAATGACGGCGACACCAACACGGTCCCAAGGCGCCACCCCACCGGGAAGGTCACACGCCGTTTAATAGCGCAGGTTTCTCAGCTCGCGACTGCTTCTGCGCAGAGCTGATAGACGAGCGGACGATACGATGGTGAGTTAAACAAGATTTATGTACAGCATATGTACAGAGGCGTTACAAATTCGGCACTGGGGCTGAGAGCTTACAGACTCGAAGAGCCGAGCTCTCCTCTCTAACTCATGGTATGTATACCGCCCGCGACGCGCCGCAGGGCTTTTTTATATGCACCGGGTGGATTCTTTGAGTAGCGAAATGTCCAACCAGAAGCGCCGCTCGTTGTGAGGTCAGACTCCTCCAATGGGGTCGCCGCTGGGCCGCGTTATTCTCATCGAATCTGGAGCCGCTGCGCTGCACGTGTCTGCACTCAAGGACGAGTGACGTCACCACGCATTGCGTCAGACTCGCCAGACAGGAAGGCGCCGATTGCTTCGACGGGCTCGCTGGCTGAGGTGACTCACTGTGCATGCGCGGCAGAAAGGCACCGCCACGTGATGACGCCATTGAGTTGTTCGCGTCAGGCGGGCTCGCGTGCTGGCCTTGACCCAGATTGCCTTTTTCAGAGGCATGGACGTTCGCTGTGGACTCGCAGGCATAACAACGTGTGGGCTGCTCACAGATGTCCAGCGGTTAGGGCGTCATGAAGTTGTTCGACTACAGTAGAACGGAGCGTTGCCGCAACTATCAGAAGAACCCTTGGGCCTTCGATGCTTGTGTTGCGTCGGTAGAGAATTCCGTCACGGAGCGTGAACAGGCGAAGAGAATGATCTGAGTGGAGAGAAGCAAGACGCCTTGTCATGAACCGCAAATCGGCAGTCACTCAGTTCTTCAGTACTTATGGCCATGACATCAGAAGTGGCAAAGACAGAGCCATCATAATCTTGCACTGACAGGTCGGGGTGATACACGGGTTGGCGAAATAAACAGTCAGCATCCTGGTGCACTCTTCCAGACTTGTAAATCACCTCATAGCTATATTCCTTAATCTTCAAAGCCCAACGACCCAGGTGTTTAGAAGGATCTTTGTCAAAGATAGGAAAACCAGCACAGGGCGCGGTGATCTGTTACCTAAAACTGGTGGCTGAACAAATATGGTCACAATTTTCTAACAGCCTATAGAAAAGCGAAGCACACGCGCTTAGTTATGGAAAACTTGCACTCGAATAGAGAGAGGACGCGAATTGCGTAGGCCTTTACACGATTTTGACCTTGTTGCCACTGGGCGAGGATGACGCCAATAGTTTGTGCGCTGGCACTGGTGAAAATTTCAGTATACAGTGAAGGATCGAAATGATTTGATTGATATGTGGGGTTTAACGTCCAAACACCACTGTATGATTATGAGAGACGCCGTAGTGGAGAGCTACGGAAAGTTTGACCACCTGGGGTACTTTAACGTGCACGCAAATCTGAGCACATGGGCCTACAACATTTCCGCCTCCATCGGAAATGTAGCCGCCGCAGCCGCGATCCAAACCCGCGAACTGCGGGTCAGCAGCCGAGTGCCTTAGCCACTAGACCACCGCGGCGGGGCTAAAGAATCAAAATGACCGAAGATGGTCGGGGAAGTGAGCAATGCAGTAAGTCTGCGGAACGCATTGGCTTGATGGGGACCCCAAGCAAATGGCGTATCTTTCTTCAATAGCTGTGTCAAGAGATGGGCAATGTCTGCGACATTGTGGACAAAGCGCCACGAATAGGAACAGAGGCCGAAAAATCTATTTACATTTTTCGTGGAACGTGGTGTGAAGAAATCATTCATGACGCGAATTTTGCCGGAATCGGGTTGCACGCCTTGAGCACTGACAAGGTGGCCTCGCACAGTGATCATTCAGTCCCAGCAGGGGCGCCTGCGCAAGTAGGCGTTTGGTGTGTAGCGACACCACGGACCCGAGCTAACAGAGGAGTTTTGACCCCCTCCCACGCCTAGCCGTGCGTGGCTTTGCCGTGTTTGGGGAAAAGGGGATCCTGGGGGTTGAGCCAATGCTGGGTGTTTGGACCTTTAAGGCTCCCCGGCAGAGGCAACACACCCCTTTGGCCCCGGCTTCACGTAGACGGCACCCCTGGGCTGACCCACCCAGTGGATATCGGCAGTCGCCTTTTCCTATCTCTCTCTTCCTACATCTTAGTTTTTTCTCACCTTTAAATCGGTCCTGTCTTCTTCTCTCTTCCATTTACTTCCGATTTTTCCTGGCGGCAAGGGTTAACCTTGTGTAATTACTCAACCTTGAGTAGTTATATTTGGTTATAGTGGCAATGTACGGCTGGCGTCTGCAGCCTTATGCTCTTAAGTGCTTCAGCGTCCCCTTGTTGGACTCCTTGGTGGGTGGTTGCCATTGCTGCCGAAAAAAATGTACACTACTATGGGAACACCTGCATTTCCCCATCTCCTAGATTGTCTTCCGCTTAAGGGGGGACGCACCGATGAAATATTAATTTTCAAGCAACCCAGACAATGCTTTCCGAAATTCAATGTAGTGCACAGCGAAAAGCCAACAAAACAAGCCAGAGCCATATCTCCATTTCTCGTTGCTAAATCTCTGACTGAGCTCTTTGGCCCAGGATACAAGGTTACAAAGATGGCTAGCGGAGACCTTCTCCTTGAGCTGACAGAAAAACACCACTATGAAAAACTTGGCAGTCTCAAAGCATTTGGTAATATCCCAGTATCTGTTTCATCTCATAGATCAATGAACACCTCACGCGGAGTTGTTTCAGAATCAGACCTTCCTGAAATGTCTGAACAGGAACTGCTTGAAGGGTGGAAAGAGCAAAATGTCACGGATGTGAAACAAATCACATCATCAGACGCGACAACAAAGAAATACCTACAAAACATATAATACTCACTTTTGCATCTAGCACACTGCCTTCATCTATAGACACAGGCTACATCAAACTCTCTGTCCGTCCCTACATTCCCAATCCAAGACGGTGTTATAAATGTCAACGATTTGGTCATGGCTCGCAGAACTGCCGGGGTCAGGAAACTTGTGCAAGATGTGGTAGCCACGGCCACCCATCTGATAACTGTGTTACTACGCCTCACTGTGTGAATTGTGACGGGGAACACGCCGCGTATTTGCGTTCGTGTCCTAACTGGAAGAAAGAAAAAGAAATAATCACTCTTAAAGGCAAAGAAAACATCACATTCAAAGAAGCAAGACGAAGAGTGTCGACATTTTACGGCACATCATATGCTGATGCGGCGCGTCAGGGGGCAACGCCGCACCAGCCCTCGCCACCCCTTCGGCCCGCGCAGAGCGAGCCGTCGGCTGTGGCACCTGCCCCCAAGGCGGCTGTAGCCCAGGCTACACCGCCTACTCCCAAACAGAGACCGGAGACTCCAGAGTCTTCGAGTCTCAAGGCCTCCCCTCACCAGGCGAGGCCAAAAATCCAAACTAACAGCCCGTACGTGCGGGCATCCAGTGCCTCCGAGGAGGCAATGGATACGTCGGTGCCCTTGGTGCCGAAAGAGCGGCGTGGCTCCTTGGAGCGCGCCAAGAAAACAAAAAAGCAAATAACAGGGCCTGGTGACGGTCCTGTTAAGTGAACTCAAACTCCCCGTCCAAACAGCCACTCGCTTTTCGTACACACAGCATTATTTTACATTCACCATGAACACTCAAATTATACAATGGAACGTCAGAAACCTTGACGACATCCAAGAACTCCTACACGAACACTCACCAAAAGTGCTGTGTGTACAAGAAACACACCTTAATTCAAAACACACAAATTTTCTTCGCAAATACGTTATTTTTCGAAAGGACCGTGATGATGCCATGACATCATCCGAAGGTGTTGCCATCATAGTGAATCAAGGAATTGCATGCACACACTTACAACTCCAAACATCCCTTGAGGCAGTGGCTGTTCGAGCGGTTCTTTTTTATAAACTGATCACAATCTGCACTATTTACATTCCTCCTAGCTATCAGCTGCAAAAACGTGATTTACACTCTTTAATTGATGAACTTCCGGAGCCTTATGTTCTCCTTGGAGACTTTAATGCGCATAGCAGGCTATGGGGTGACTCTCGGTATGACGCGCGAGGTCGACTGATCGAACAGTTCCTTATCTCGTCGAGCGCGTGTCTCCTAAATCGAAAAGAATCAACCTATTATAATCTCTCCAATAACACCTACTCCTCCATAGACCTAAGCATAGTATCTCCATCTCTTGTGCCTCTACTCCAGTGGAAAGTCGTCAGTAATCTGTACGGAAGTGACCACTTCCCCATAGTTTTGAGCACAACGACAGTAACTGAGTGTCCATCACGTGTTTCCAAGTGGCTTATAAACAGAGCCGACTGGGAACAGTTTTATACTATTGCTTGTCTAGGTTGAAATGACATCTGTACTTTGAACATTGATGTTGCTGTGAACTACTTCACAGCGTTTTTGATTGATGCTGCAACAAAATGCATCCCACAAACAAATGGACACCCTGGAAAACGACGTGCGCCATGGTGCAACTCTCAATGCCGAAACGCGCGCAAACAGCAAAACAGAGCTTGGAGGCTGCTTCGGAACTCGCCGACAGCTGAAAATCTTGAAACCTTCAAGAAAATAAAGTCTCAAGGCAGGAGAACGCGTCGGCAGGCCAGAAGAGAAAGCTGGCAGAAGTTTTTATCAGGGGTTAATTCATACACACAGGAGGCTAAAGTCTGGGACATGGTCGGTAGGATAGCAGGAAAACAAGTACACACACTTCCACTCGTAAACACTCTGGGTGATACTTTGGAAGATCAGGCAAACTTCCTCTGTGCACACTTCGAACAGGTATCCAGCTCGTCCCACTATACTGACACTTTCCAAAAATACAGAACAAGAATAGAAAAGCAGAAACTCTAACACAAACCCACTAGATACGAGGGATATAACCAAGCTTTCAGTCTTGCTGAGCTCCGAACATCTCTAAACTCCTGCAGTACTTCTGCCCCAGGTTCTGACAGTGTGATGTATGAAATGTTAAAGAACCTACCAAACGAAACCCGAAAAACCTTACTTTGTTTGTACAATGCTACTTGGTCTTCTGGCACTATTCCTACCTCCTGGAAAGAGGCTATTGTTATTCCCATTTTGAAAGAGGGCAAGGACCCTTCTTTAGCTTCGAGTTATAGGCCTATTGCACTTACAAGCTGCTTGTGCAAAGTCTTCGAAAAAATGATAAACTGCCGACTTGTACACTTTCTTGAAACAAACAATTTGCTCGACCCATTTCAGTGCGGGTTTCGAGAGAGTAGATCCACGACAGACCACCTTGTTTGTATCGAAGCACAGATCAGAGACGCCTTCGTCCATAAACAATATTTTCTCTCTGTGTTCCTCGATATAAAAAAGGCTTATGATACAACATGGCGTTTTGGAATTCTAAGAGACCTATCCCTCCTTGGCGTGCGCGGAAGAATGTTTCACATAATCAAAAGTTACCTGTCAAACCGGACATTCCGTGTCCGAGTGGGCACGGTTCATTCCCAAACATTTGTCCAGGAAACAGGCGTGCCACAAGGTGGTGTACTTAGCTGCACACTTTTTCTCATAAAAATGAATTCCTTGCGCTTGACCATCCCTCGCTATATGTTTTATTGTACATATGTCGATGACGTCCAGCTTGGCTTTAGGTCTTGCAATCTGGCAATGTGTGAGCGGCAGGTTCAGTTAGGTTTAAACAAGCTCTCAAAATGGGCAGAGGAAAACGGATTCCGACTGAACCCACAAAAAAGCACGTGTGTCCTGTTCTCCAGAAAGAGAGGCATGCACTCAGAACTCGACATTGAACTGAACGGTCAACGTCTGTCTGTTAATACGGAGCATAAATTCTTCGGATTAATCTTGGACAACAAGTTGACCTTCGTACCGCACATCAAGTATCTAAAAACAAAATGTTTAAAAGCCATGAATGTTTTAAAAGTGTTGTCACGTACTAGGTGGGGTAGTGACAGGCAATGTCTCATGCACCTATATAGAAGCCTCATTCGCACCCGCTTAGATTATGGGGCCGTTGTTTATCAGTCTGCGACTCAAAGTGCTTTAAAGATGCTGGACCCTGTGCACCATTTGGGCATCCGCCTTTCTACGGGTGCTTTTCGCACGAGCCCCGTAGAAAGCCTTTATATTGAGTCAAATGAGTGGTCGCTTCATCTGCAGAGAACTTACATGTCCTTTGTTTATTACCTTAAGGTGAAAGCAGACAAGAAGCACCCCTCATACTCTACTATTAATGATTTGTCGAGGTCATTTTTGTTTAAAAACAGGCCTTCGATGAGGCAGCCCTTCTCTATTCGCCTGAAGAGTCTAGCTGAGAAAACTGGAATCATACTAGAACACAGTTTAATGGCTCCTGTAACATATCCATCACCGTGGCAATGGCAGACTATAGACTGCAATGTGTCTTTTCTAGAAGTTACAAAACATGCGCCTATATCCCATATCCAATTATACTTCCTGGAACTTCAACACAAATACACACGTCCTGAGTTCTTTACAGATGCCTCCAAGTCTAACTCCTCTGTGTCCTACGCTGCTGTCGGTCCATCCTTTTCGGATGCTGGCCCTCTACATCCAGGCACAAGTATCTTCACAGCAGAAGCCTATGCGATACATGTGGCGGCTAAACACATCAAGCAATTACAAGTACAAAAACCAGTAATTTATACAGACTCCCTCAGTGTAGTAACGGCTTTGCAGACTTTTAAAAAACACGAAAACCCAGTCCTTGTCTCACTTTACTCCATTTTATGCACACTCTACACACTCAAACAACATGTTGTAGTGTGCTGGGTGCCAGGGCACCGTGAGATTCAAGGCAACGTGAGGGCGGATCAGCTCGCTGCATCCGTCCACAAAAGCACTGCCCCTACACCTATATCAATCCCGGCCCTTGATCTTAAACCGTCTCTCAAACGAAACCTCAGAGTATACTGGCAGAGCAACTGGGATACACACACACAAAACAAACTACACGTTATTAAGCCACACATTGGTCATTGGCTGCCCGTATCAAAATCGCGTTATACAGAACAGTACTAACGAGACTCAGGATAGGACACACATACACGACACACACACACCTTTTGTCCGGTGGCGATCCACCATTGTGTGACAGATGTGGTGAAGCATTGACAGTCCTTCACATTTTAATTGAGTGCAAACAATTGGACACTGTAAGAAAACAACACTTTCCATTACCCTACCGACAACATATACCTTTACACCCTGCAATGTTCGTCGGTAGGGAACCGCTTTGTAGTCACAAATCATTGTTAGCGTTTTTTAAAGATATTCATAGTTTTCATATTATATACCCGGGCATCCCGTAGCATGACCTCTCCAGAGAGGTTTTTGCTACGGTGGTTCCACAAGAAAGCACTTGCCTCACGGCCCTTGGACGCAAGGGTATTAACGAGTGAGGCACCTGTGCTAATGCCATACATATCCACCATCGCCTTTTATTATCACCAACTCTTGTCATCTATTCACACCACACACACCTTTCACGGCATGGTCATGATTTTATTACTTGTATGTTTTTACCCGCCTTACCGCGAGGAATTTTATGGCCCTTATACAGCCGCTTATCGCAATCATTGTCCATTTTTTTAGCAAGATGAACTGGCGCTCTTTGGCCGTGAAATGGCCCTTGCGCCATAAAACATCAAACATCATCATCAGTGATCATTCAGTGACCGAAACGGTGTTTGGAAGAGCCGAGATGTAAGCCTGCCCCACCTGAAGTTTCCAGATCATCTCACTGACAGCTAAGGCGACTTTCGAATGATATTGAAAACACAATGACGACATCGTGGTAACAGAGGCACGTTGATTATTTGTAACCCCGTAGCAGGGATCCATCATCCATCCGGTGTTACTTTTCATCTGGTGTAACAGATGCAGTCTTCTCATGGTATAAGTTATCGACGGAAATCTGCTAGCACCCTGAACGCAGGTCAACAGAGGGGAAGTAGGCAGACCTGTGCAGTTATTTCAAAGGCACTTTCTTTTCACATGAGACAAGTAACTCGTAGGTTACCTTGATCTTAAGAATCGATATTACAACACAACTTCGGGGAAGAATGTGACAATGATTGTCGTTCCGCTAAGTTCTGTGGATACAAAAACGTCAGGCATGTGATATAATAACATTGCCTGATCTGAACAACATAAAAGAGCATCTCTCTGGTTTCTTCACAGCAAGAAATGACATACTTGGTTCATAAACATATCAGACAAAGAAATACCTAGCTTTTTTAACTTGCCCAAACAATTTCTTTCATGTGCACTTCCACGAAGGCCTCCACGTGATTGCACGCGGAAGGTTCTCACTGCAGATTAGCTCCCTAGCGGATTACTTTATTTGAAACTGCCACCACCAAATGGTCATTGCCATGAAGTTTGCATTGTTTGCTCGTGGAAAAGGGCAATTATTTCAGCGCACTGTAAACACTCAACGGCTGTGTATGGCTTGCTTGCCAATCGCTTCATGCGAAACTGCGACGACTCCCATTCAATTGGCTGCTTTCATTCATCATCATCATATTCATCAGCAGCAGCCTGACTACAGCTATTATAGGACTAAGACCTCTTCCATGTACCGCCAGTGAAATCGTTCCTGAATTCGCTGCTTCCTCTTTAGACCCGCAAACTTCATAACCTAATCTGCCCATCTAACATTCTTTGTCTCCTTCACCAGCTTAGCCTTCTCTTTTGATCGAGTATTTCATCCTTAACGTCCAGCGGCAACCTTACCTTCGCGTTACGTGCCCTGTTCATGAGCATTTCTTCTTGATTTTGACTATGATCTCCTTAATATGCGTGTGTTTCTTGATGCACTCTTTTCTGCTCTTCTTCCATAGGATTGCACCTATCATTTTCTCCACCAATGCCTGCTGCGTCGTCCTCAACTAAAAAGTCACAGCTTTACCGAAAAGACGAAGCAACGAGCGCGATAGCAACAGATTGGAAAGTCTTGTGCAGAATGGCAAGCAGATCTAAACGTGCCCCACGTTCCGCAGGAGCAAATGATGCACGAAACGCACTCACAGATGAAAATTAATGCAAATAAGCGTCTTAGCTGGTACTTTGCTGTATCTGAAAAGTTCACCCTTTCAGCGAACTCAGACTGTGCAATGATTGTCGCGACTTTTGTGCGCCCAATAACTCCAACCGAATCGTTCCAGTGAAAGCCCAACGTCAGTCAACAGGTACGATCATCCCCATCGCGAGATAAGGGCGCGGAAACAAGTGTCGACCCTCCTCCTCTCCGCGGGCAAGAGTACGCGTGGCTTATGATAGCGCGCGCTACCGCATCGTGACAATCTGGTGGCGCTAAGGCTTCAGACAAACTTGTTTTATCAAGAGCGCGGAAACAAGTGTCGACACTCCTCCTTTCCGCGGGCAAAAGTACGCGTGGCGTATGATAGCGCGCGCTACCGCATCGTGACAATCTGGTGGCGCTAAGGCTTCAGACAAACTTGTTTCATCTAGGGACCTTTGGAGACGCGCCTTCATTGCGCCATCTTGCTGATAAGGCTGAAAACACAATCATTCTTTTTCCCCCACCCGAGATGCACGTCAACAGTGGTAAGTAGCAGATATAAATAGCTTGCCGTTCGAACGTTTAAGGTCACGCTCCTTGGTGGCTTAGTGGTTAACGCCTCGCATTCATGACTCGTAGCTCCAACGTTCGATTCCGCACACTGCAGTCTGTTTCTCGATTATTTTTCTTTCTCGCCTTCACATATACAAAGATACGCATAAATATATGGTGAGTAACGGCGACACCAACGTCGAAAATGGCAGCAAAGTCCAGCGAAGAGTGTCTATTTAATTGCTATGGTAATAAAAATTGAGTTCTCTTTGTAATCTTTGAGGTATCTGCGGCGTAGGTAAACACCGGTTAGATGCCAGTGTTCCACATCTTGGCCTCGACCGATAGTGGCAATCTACTACTCAAGATTTAGGAATTCCTGCAAAATGTTTCCGATTCCAGCTACGGCGGCTGCATTTCCGATGAAGGCGGAAGTGTTGTAGGCCCGTGTGCTCAAATCGGGGTGCACGTTAAAGAACCCCAGGTGGTCGAAATTTCCGGGGCCCTCAACTACGGCATCTCTCATAAACATATGGTGGTTTTGGGACGTTAAACCCCACATACCAATCAAATCAATCTGATTGTGTCCAGCCTATTTATGTTCTTATTCATTTATATTTACGTCCACCTTATGGTTCGATTTTTCGTTACTACCTGTCTAAGGAGACGTACTCTTTCACAAATTCAAGAGCATTGGCACCTTTATTGAAGTGCTGTTTTCTTCCGAAGTTGTCGCACATTACTGTCGTTTTCTTCAATAGATCAGGCGTCGACAACACAAGCAGAAGAAGTTGCCATAGCACTCGCAATAAAAGAGGGATGGACGCGAAACGCTCCATTAACAATCATTTCAGATTCGCAAAAGCTTGCAGAAACTATCTAAAGGGCAAAATTGGAGCACAAGCGCTCCGTATATTGGTTGGGACAGGATGGGACCCCACAGTAAAATACGTACAGGCTGTGACTCGGGCACCGGGGCACGAGGGTGTGACAGGGAACCTGCGCGCGGATGAGGCAGCTCAAGGCTTCACAAATCACCGAGCCACTCAAGCCGATGCAATTGATGACCCTACACCCCTGGACCCTTGCTTCGCAACAATTTTAAAGTACTACAGAGAAAATAGGCAGCTGTATCCACGTCCTCACAGCAAGCTCAGCCCTGCGGAGGCAACAGCACTAAGAAAAATACAGACTAACACTTACATGAATCTGCACACTCTTCACCTGATCTACCCACGGCGTACAGAGATATGTGCCCGTGGTGTGGAGCCACCCCAACACTCTTTCACATCACGTGGGAGTGTGCAGAGCACGACGAAGAGCACGAAACCACTGGCACGTGGGAGGAATGGGAGGCGCTGCTGTCTAACCCAGCCCTAGTGGACCAGCTGTGACTGATCCAAAGAGCTGAACGGATGGCTCGCGCCAGTGGGGCCCTGGAATAGGGGCACCACCCTGCCGGACAGATTTCGCTCTCCACCCCATATATTCTTCGGGGCACTAGAGTTCGAGACTGTCTGGATTATGTATATAATAAAGTTTTGTACTACTACTACTACTACGGAATATTTTTACGATGAACCTCTGTGCTATCGTTGTCGAGATCAGTAATCACAAATTGCCATTCCTCGCTGGAGTTACTCAACAGTGCAATGTCCTCGATGAAGCACTGGTTACATAAGTACTTTCCAATAATTCTCATCCCTAAATCTTTCCCTTCCGTGCATCAGAACACGTTCTGTAAAACGCTGCAAATGCCATTAGAAGAAATGTATTTTCTTGTAGTACAATTTTAATAAGCATTGATGACAATACCAAGAAACAACAAGCATAATTGCAGAGTAAGGCACCATGAGCAAGGCCCCACCATCTTCCTCGTCCTGTCGCTATCTCGAATCTTCCAATTGCCTGTTAGGTTCGCCTAATAAACCTCTTTACACACTCTTCTTTATTGGTATTCCGTCGCTTCCTTTGCGGAGCCTTACGTTGGTAGGTAGTTCGCTGTAGATTTCTTAGGATGCTTTTAGGTACTTCGTCGACAACCTGATTCCGCAGTGTCTGCATGACTGCCGACATCTCTGCTGAATAAAATGCTTTCTCGTAATTTATGAGGGCTATTATTATTGTCTGGCTACGTTCTGTGCATTTTCAATCACCCAAACGTGGTAAATGATGGAGAACCTCTGAACCTAAACTTGGCAACGTTTGTGTATTACATTTCATATCTGCAGTATTAGAAGCTAAGACGTATACGCTTTGACTTACGCACTTTTTGATAGCGCATTCTTTTCGTTTTGCTCTATACGTGCCCACAAAATTGAACATAATGGAAGCGAATGAATCATTCAATGGGTGGGAAGTACGGATAGTGTTTCATTTTCATTTCAGTTTATTTTACCCTCAGGACCTAAGTATTACAGAGGGGAGTGATTAACAATACATACAAAAGTAAAAAAAAAGAAAGCAGCAAAAGTGGTTACTTATTACAAGAAATAAATGGTCAGATAAATCCTAGAGTGATGACATGCGTAATGGCCAAGCGAAACTTTGAGTGGCCATTGATAGAAACAATAGTGCCGGGAAGGTGGTTCCATTTTTGAGACGTCCAGGGAATAAATTACTCGTGACAGGTTCTGGTATGGCAGTGCATTATTCCAACCTTATGGACATGATCAACGCGAGAAGAAATGTAAGAAAGAGATGATAAAAAGCTTTCACGCAGCAAGGAATTGTAGAAATTTAATTTATGAAATAAAGCAAGGTCAAAACACTTACGTTGGTATCAGAGGAGAGAAAATAGTAAGACATTTTTCACGGAAGCTACGCTTTATGTTCGGCTGTATTGCTATATATGAAACGAGCAGCGTTATTTTGAATTAGTTCAAGCGATTGATTATGGGTGGCGGAGTGAGGGTCCCAGATGGATAATGCGTAATCCATTTTACTCCTAATGAGTGTTTGTTATAAGGTTAATTTTAATGAGGCAGGAGCAGAAGAGACATTTCGCCGGGTGTGTCCTAACATGCGATTAGTATTGCTAATTAGCATATCAACGTAAAGAAACCAGAAAACGGTCGAGGTGACGTAGACGCCAAGGTACTTGTAGAATTTTACGGCTTCTAGGGGAATGTTATTAAGATAATAGTTTGGTGGAGGGACATTGTTACGAGTTACACCCATTGTTTTACATTTAGAAATGTTTAGTTCCATCAGTCATACGTCACATCAGTTAGAGATAGTGTTAATACAGTCTTCTACAGACTTGTTATCGTTGTTATCTGAAATTTCACGGAGGATGACGTAGTCTTCTGCGAAAAGATAAATGTAAGACGAAACAGCGTTAGGTAAGTCGTTAGTATAGATGAGGAAACTCAGAGGGCCTAAAACTGATCCCTGTGGTACGCCAGAGTTCATAGGGTTGAATGAAGTTATATGACCGTTTGATGCTACGTATTGTGACCAATTTAAAAGAAAATTCTCCAGTGATCTAAACAGTTTAGGATCAAGACTAAATTTACTAAGTTTAAAGAGAAGAAGTGTCGTTCGTTATTAGTGACTTTGAGTTAATTGGGACGCAAGGGTTACACCAAAAATTCATCAGATTGATTTGTCTGCTTTTTGAAATCAATGAAGATCATATAGGCTGATTAGCATTTGTTTCTGTCGCATTTCTGAGCGTAATGCGCCAACAGAATTCCTATGGTGCAGGCATACACTAGGAACTTAAAATATGTGTTCATGGGTGCGATCGATCGTGCATTTTATATTATCGAATTCATATACCGACAACGCACCTTTTTGTCACGTATACCAGATTTTTTTTTCTTAATCACACCGAACCTAGACAACATGAAGTAGAGATAGAGAAGAGAGCGCTTGCACTCTACTTCATCTTGTCGAAGTGCGGTGTGGTTATCAACACCAACCAACTGGCCCAACTCGCCATCTTGCTGCATCTACAACAGAGCTGTTCTGTACTGCTAATTCGGGAGAGCAAAGCTTGTGTACTCAGAATAAGTGATGAATACGTCTATTTTCATCTGTTTCAAAACAACAAACAATAATTCATCGCTTACTACGTGGCTACTGTTATAACGAGATCCTACGTTTGCAAGGCTGAGAGGAGAAGCACTGACTACATGCGTTAAAGCTATGAAACCTTCTTCGTAATGATAATATATTTTAGAGAAGCCGACTGCTTTATTTAAACGAGATTGCTCTCTGATGTGAAGCTAAATTAGCAGTCATCGATAACTGCCTAGTTTTGCGTTGAATTTTGGGCGCGTATAAATATAGGAATGACGCATTTATTCCGTGTCACCAAAAATGAAGGATGAGTGACTGAAATGTTTTTAATTGGGACATTTCCTTGCATACTGCAAGCACTTTCAGGGCATCTGTCTGTCTGTCTGTCTGTCTGTTTGTCTGTCCATCCGTCCATCCGTCCGTCCGTATCTACATCTATCAATCTATCGAGCCGCCTACGAAATGGTATTGTTATCACCCCCTTAATTTGTCGTGAACGAAAATTAGTCAGGAAACTTAGGATGCTATGAGGAACTCGACGCGCCGGTCAACGGAAGAATGCTATTGCAATCCCGTCGCATACATTGTCGCTTTCCGTCAGACAGTGGCAGATACCCGTGCACGGTTATGCCACTGGTTTTTGGTATGTGACATATGTGATTGACACTTCGCATATACTGAGGAATGAAGAAGACATTCATGATTAGTTTTAGTTTTAATGCGTGAGCGTTACGAAAAACCTTGACATCGGTGGTGTTCAACCTGACAAATACAAACATGAGAAGTCAGGGTCCCAGCAGGAATCGTTCCACAGCAAACTGCACGCGAATTCAGTATTCTACCCCAGAGCCACGCCAGGCCGGGAAATACTTTCGAAATACACTGCAATGTTCTTGAAACGTACTGGCCATCGAAGTTTATAAGCATTGCACATGTACTCCTGTGATAAAGCCGTCACGTCGTGGTAACGTCAATTGCAGTTCGGTACCATGCGCTGAAGTTGATCAATGGGGCTGCGTCTTGTGCTACCGTCCTCGAAAGAAGCAGCGCATCATAACAGCTTGTCGCTTCTGGCGTTGCTAGAACTCACGTTGCTGTTTAAATCATTGCACAAGTGCTAACAACTTTATTTGAACATAAGTTTCTGCGTGATTCTACACATAACTGTGCGTGCAACATATGTACATATGTTTAGCGTTCTTTGATAAAGTGTCGCCTGATAAAAAAACTACTACACAATAAACTTCCCAGCGTATGCTTCCTGTAATGTCGATTCCCAAAAGTATGTGGGATAGGCCAAATTTTTCAATTTCATAAACATTACACGTGCAGTCTTGTGATGCAGCCGTCAAGGCGGGTGAACGTCACTTGTAGTTAGGTGCCTTGCGCTGAAGTTCGTTTGAGTTGGAGTGTCCATGGCTACCATCCTCTCGAGTGTAGGCGCTTCATTTCAGCTTGTCGCTTTTGGTGTTGCTAATACTCACATTCATGTTGGCATCATGAGCAAGTGGAAACTACTGGTTGTATAAACATTTGTAACTGTTGAACGTGTGTCTGTGCATGCAATATTCGCAAATAGTCTAGCGTCATTTCATAATATGCTGCTCACAAAAATTACAATATGGTCACCTTTCCTCCGCTTGCTTAATATAGCGTCGGTTCTCAAAGTACGTGGCATCCCCTGAACTTTGAAAATTTTCACATGGGAACGTTAAGGTTTGACACCTAAAATGAGTGAGTTAAAAGAATACGAATGGAATATGGTTTGAGTTGTTCTACATTACCACGTGAGAGAAAAAAGTGCGTTCAATTATGACTTTTCATAGCTTTGTAATCTTTAAACTCAAAATTGGGTTGTTGAAACCTATTCTGCAGCAAATAAAAGAAATGTCATAGCTTTGCCACAAAGGCAAAGTAATTAATGCAATCGAAAAAATTGGAATGTCACGCAAAAACTGGCAAGCAGATCAAAACGTGCCCTGCGTTGATCACGCACACATGATGCAAGAAACCTACTCACAGGTACAAATGAACGCAAATAAGTGTCTCAGTTGTTACTTTTGGAAAGCGCGCTCTTTTCACAAATTGAGACGGTACAACGAGTGCACTGACATTTGTGCGCTCGGTAACTACAACCCAATCGTTCCGGTGAAAGCCCAAAGCGTACGATTCCCCCCACCGCAAGATAAGCGCGCTCACGCATAAGCGTCTATCCGCCTCCCCTCCACAGGACAAAGTACGGTAAGTGGTAGATATCAATAGCTGTCCTTTGAATGTTCAAGGCGGTGCTCGTTCGTGGCTCAGTGGCTAACACCATGCACTCACAAGCAAGAGGTCGGACGTTTCATTCTGTTTTTCTGGTTTATTTTTCTTCTGGATTATGTATAGGTGCGTACACGTATATTTGATATATAAAGCTACGCGTGCCGCCGTTGTCAACGTTGGCGGCAATATCCAGCCGGGAGTGTCTATATAATTTCTATCGCTATAAAAATAGGGATAAAGATCCGCATCAGGTTGCAGTTCGGTGCAGGCTTTCGTAGATGCAAGTGGAGTGAGTGATTCGTGAGGAAAGAAAGTGGCAATTACTTCGTTTTCAGCAATAAACTAATTTGCTTTGAGGACCAGCTCTGCCAGAGAGAGGTTGCCTTTTCTTTTTGTACTGAAGCTGCGAAAAATAGGGCAGTGACCATGGGAATGGGTACACAGCCAAGGCAGTCACAGGATTACAGGGCTTCACTTTGAAGGTGCAGCTGATATTCATTGATGCCCCGCCACGGTGGTCCAGGGGAAGTACTCGGCTGCTGACCAGCAGGACGTGCGATCGAATGCCGGCTGCGGCGGCTGCATTTTCGGTGGAGGCAGAAATGTTGTAGGCCCGTGTGCTCAGATTTGGGTGCGCAATAATAAACCGCAGGTGGTTGCGATTTCTGGAGCCCTCCACTTAAGCGTCTCAGGTAATCATAGGGTTATTTTGGGACGGTAAACCCCACACGTCAATCAAATCAAAGATATTCCTTCATGAGCTTAAATCGGCGCTTAATTTTCATGAGGTCAGAGTACCGTTTGCCGGGAGAGTGGACATTTTTGACTAAATAGATTGCCGTTTTCTACAGGTGATTAATGATTATCCATCAGTTGAGTATGGTGTTCGCATAGCACTGTTTCACGTGCCAGCGCACAAGCCTGCTGAACATTGTGTATAAAATATAAAAAAATCTAGTACCTTTACTACGAAATGTATTTCAGTTAGACATTGTTGTTGTTTTGACCCAGAGTGGTTTTTTATGTAGTGACATGAATATCGGGAGATGATCACTGCCCCATGACTGGCTGAATATTGTCCAGTGCACACAAATTGGGGGGGGGGGGCTGCTGAGGCTTGAATCTGCGGCCGTGTCTCTCTGCGCTCTATATTTATCTATCCTCGTAGGGTTCCCGGAGGTGTTCTGGAATGTTACAGAGCAGAGTTCAATAGCGCACTTTATAGGGCTTTAAGGCACACCAGGCCGAGTGATGAACTTGTATGATGCTCGTGTATGCATTTGCTCGTGTATGCATTTGCGGTCATAAGTGTGGCCCACCTGAAATATTTACTGAGCGAAAGTACGCAGACACCGCTATGAAGAACGTTTGGTAAGTGGGCCAAATTTTAACAAGCAACATTTCGCGAGCGGTGCAACTCAGATCAAGAATGTCCGATTGATTGGCGGGCAGTCATTACGGACCAGAAGTGCTGTCTGGCCTTTGGAAAGCTGCTGCTTATTTTTGATGGTTTGTGTCTGAAAAGCGCGGTAACCAAGAGGTGAGCACGTGCCGCGCGTCTCGTGCAGAAGAAGAAAGTAGTAGTGATGCCTTTGAGCTCATTAAGGATGGCTTTGAGCTCATTGAAACTACGACAATGTCACTGCACCCCAAAGCGTAAGAACTCTAGTGGATAGCCCTAGTTTGCTGTGTTTATTGCCCTCGGCGAGGACATTGCGCTGCCGTTCACCGGATATACTCTGAAACCAAGCTCGTATCGTATGGGAGCTTTTGTTGAAGTGTTATTCATTTCCGACCAAATCGCATGTTCAAACTTATTAAAATCCCGAGCCAGTTTTTTTTGTGTGTCAGGAGCGCAATATTGAGAGAGTAGGCGGAGTCCTTGTCCGTGACCAGCTTAGAACTACGTGTCCATGAACGGCTACTAAATTTATTTCAAGACCGACTGCGGCTTCGCGTTGCGGAGGACTGGTTTCTTTTTTTTGACCAAACATGATATCCCAAAGTCTCTGATTTTCTTGCCATAGTTCCTGTACTTGTTTGTGACGGCTGTTGATAAGCTCAATCATATCTGAAAGAAGTGGCTATTCGAGCTAAGGTTCCTTTTCGAGGCATTGAAGAGTATGGGGCAGATGTCTTAGCTGGTAAATCATTAGTGTTGCGAGAAAGAGCTGATCCAGATACATCTCGTTTTAGGCAATGAGAGCTGAGTTAAATGGGTGTGGACGCTTCTTAAGGCACGTAATGAGGAAAATGCTTTCAGTTTCCGAGGACCTCATGCGGAGCTTTGCCGCAGTACCGGCAGCAAGTTTACTAAGGCGAGCGGATAGTCTAAACCACATTGCACTGCACCAGGCGCCCTTTCAAGGCTCTCAATGGCTGCGCGCTCATTAGTTCGTGCGTGATTTCGTCATAAAACATGGCTGCGCCCATGACGATCCTTCAGGCAGCTGCCAGGCAAACTAAACAAGCACGCTGTGTTCGCTGAGGCGATCTTTGTCATGAAAAACGCCTTGCGATCATTCGAGGACACGCGAACAAACTTCAAGTCTGCCGAAAAACGCTGTGAGCGTGCATATATCGAAGCTGCACTTCACTGTCGCCGGCAGTGTTGGTCCGTTTTCAACGACTGCAGGAGACACAAAAAAAATATACAGTCGTATTCAATGAACGTTAGGAAGACGTCAAGATGCTGGTCCAAGTGAGCTCTTTTTTACAGTTCCAAAGAGAGCCATAAAACATTCGCTTACGAGACTGTAGGTGCACTCAAGTTCGCAAACGACGCTAGGGCAGGCGCAGCTTTGGTTGCCACGCTATCCAGTGAGAGCACGACTATTGCTGCAGCGTACCTATACTTCAGTGGAATAAATAAACAATAACAACAACAGCAACACAAAATTAAACTGAAACCCACAGTTTCAAGTGTTTGTCAAAAGCCATAAAATAATGAAAAAAGTACGCACGCAATACTGCTAGGTATTTTCGTGAAGACATGTGTGAATTTTTACGATCGATTTGATTCAAATGTGGTGTTCAACGGGCTAAAACCACCATATGATTACAAGAGACGCCGTAGTGGAGGGCTCTGGAAATGCCGACCACCTGCGGTTCTTTCACGTGCACCTGATTCTGAGCACACCGGCCTACAACAATTCCACCTCCACCAAAAAGGGATCCGCCGCCGCCGGGATTTAATGCTGGGACCTGCAGGTCAGCAGCCGAGTACCTTAGACACTAGACCACCGCGGAAGGGCATCATTACGATAGATTGCGCAGAGTAAGCACCATCTTACAAATCACTACAGGTAGTTCTGAGAAAGACTGCAGTGCGTACATCAAACTGATACGGAAGTGTTAGTGGTTTGAGGTTTCCTTCTTTACAGTTCAATTAATTCCCAAATGACCAGTGAATGAAGAGTAGAACCAGCTGCAGGTACGTTGCGCATAGTGTTCAAAAATGCACACTCTTCGGCATTCTTTTTACAGACAATGTATGTCCACATAAGGCAAATGAATAATGATTGTGTACAGAGTGCATGTGACAAGTGATGCTACACCAGCTGTGGAGTTTTGAATGATCACTTCATGAACAGTTTATAAATTACTTGCAGCATCTTGCTGAGAAATGACATGGGCCTTTTGCGACGCTGCTCGTTCTGGCTTCATGAAAAACTGCTGTCATATCCATGAATCGAATGATGATGAGTGGGAAGTAAATCTGGTAAACCAAGAATTCTTCGTACATTAAGCCCACTCGATTTTATTACAACGCTCCCCCTTGCGTACGTCACCGCACTAAATCGAACGATTGCCTTCCACCACTGACACACGCCATGTGTGACATCATTCCTATTTTATAACGTCTCATATCTTTCATCATCCACTACAAGTACCACCGTGTAGTTTATAACATGTAGCTGATGATGAAAGGTGGATGGATCAATGGATGGATGGATATGGCTGTACCCTATAGATTGAATGGTGGCTAACTCCACCAAGCCGTAACACCTAATGAACCAAAAACTAGATTTTTTGGCCTTTAAATAGTGAGGTTGGGGATTCGTACTTTGCAGTGAAGGGTTTAATTTTCACTCGTGCCTGGACATTAGCCACCAATCAGATAACCTTCTTCTAGTTAATTCTACCCGCCTAAAGTCTATTCTGCCCTCCCTGTCCAAAAACCCCAGTGCTTTGAAAAACTATGCTACATATTCCTGAACTATATTGTGAAGTCCTTTACAGAACTTTATGAAGTGTTCAGCAGTTTCTTCTTCCTCCCCACATGCACTGCATACCGTGTCTACTCCTGCATATTTAGCCTGATATGTCTTGGTTCGCAATATTCCAGTCTTGGCCTCAAACAGTAAATAACTACCCCGAGTATCATTCTAGATACTTTCCTTGGTTATTTGCTGCTTAAAAGTTCGATAGTTCTCAAGTGCGGACTTCTTAATCATGCCGATTCTCCACATATCGGTCTCAGCTTCTTTCACCTTCTTCTTAAGAGATAGTTCTTTTGGTTTGGCCCCGTCTTGTTTTCTAAGCATTTACCTGTCAATTTTCTGGTTCGCTTCCTCCATTTTCTATTGACATTCTTCTTGTACAAGTTGCTAAATACCTTCCTAGCCCAACGTTCCTCCACCATTTCTCTCAATTGCTCCTCAAATTTTAGCTTGCTGCTAGCTTCCCTGCCCTCAAATGATGTTTATCCCATATCACCTTGTACTCCCTGATTTGGCGTATTCCCTTGAGCTCCTAAGGCAAGTCTACCTATTGCACATTACTTAATTTCTAATCTTGCTTGAACTTCTGATCTCATGTACAAGACCGCATTGCTGAACGTCATACCAGGAACCATGACCCTTTTCTGTATTCTTCTCACAGCATCATACCTATTGTGATTTCACAGTGCCCTGTTTTCTATTACCACTGCATTCCTGTTACCTTTAGTCATCACGTATATTTTGTGTTCCCATAGGTACTCGGCCCCATTGCTTATCCATACGCCAGATATTTGTATTTTTCGGTTATCTCTAGCATGACCTCCTGTATTCTAAGCTCACTACCTTCATTGTCATTAAAAATCGTGACAGCTGATTTTTCGTTACTAAATCTGATATATAACCTATCTCCCTGACTACCGCAGATGTCCACCAATCTCTGCAAATATTTCTTGTTGTCAGCCATTAGCACTATATCATCTACGTACATGAATGCTGGTAATGCCTGTTCAGTGGTGTGATGTAGTAGCTTAAAAATGCGATCATAGCAGACGACAGCACCACATCATTCAGAAGATGAGAAGAATGAAGAGGGATTGCAGCGCGCCCATTGGAAAAAAAAGAAGAGGAGACGCTCGCGGAGAACGAAGCTGTTCGGACGCCGGCAGGACGACGCGAGGGAGCCTAGGGCGAACCCGCAACTACGCGCGAGGTTCGAAAGGCCGGGTTCCTGTCCTCGTGCCATTGACGTACTCGGGGCACGGCGTGTCGGCGTGGCCAGGCGCGAGTTCTGGGTGAGTGGTCCTGCGGACATCTCCGGTACGGCGAGCACACTCGAAAGACCGGAGCTGCTGACCACGTCCACCGAGCCGACGTCACTGACAGTGTGCGGCTACGCCTAGACTTGGTGATGCCCCTTACAGTGGTATGCTGTCCTGGAACCCAAGCGACGACAGCATCCGAGCACGCAACGGGTCCCACTTCAAGGCACCGGGCTACGGCACAGACTGTGAGACTGTTTACTCTTTTCTTTCGTGTGTGAACTGCGTGCGTGTACGACTTATAGTACTGTATGTGCAATAGTTTTTGGTTCGTCCAATATAACTCCCGTTTGTTTTCCTCTCTGTCTCCATCTTCCTCGCGTCACACGCCTTGCGACGTGACGAACTTAACAGCACGACATATCTGGCGTCCGCGAGACAGGATTACTCTTGTTACATCTAAGGAGAGTATCACGTCGCATATGTGTGTGTGACGGTCGATGATGGAGGCAGATAAGCTGACGGCGATTGGAAAGGAATTGGGGTTAAGTGGATCAGCACTAAAAGATTGGATGGACCAAGAACGCGCACGCGAAAAAGAGGCACGTGACGCTCGTCTGGCTGAACGAAATGCCGCGAAAGAAGCCGAGGCAGAGGCAGTCGCTAGATTACAAGCAGAGAAAGAATTTCTTGAGCTCAAGTTAAGGTTGCATCAGTTAGGTGCGACAGCAGGTAGCACAACTACTGGGCAGCTTACTGAGGATGCACCCATAGGCACTACGCAGAGCTACCGAAGTCCACATAAACTCATCCCGGCCTTTAACGAGGAACGCGATGAGCTGGACGCATATATACAGCGATTTGAGCGCGTCGCTACTAGTCAAGACTGGCCGCAAGATAAATGGGCCCTATCACTAAGCCTTTGCTTGACCGGAGAAGCCTTGAGTGTAGTTGGTAGGATGGCACCAGAACATGCCATGGACTACGTAACGTTGAAGAAAACGCTACTACAACGCTTTAGGTTCACAGAAGAAGGCTATCGGACAAAATTTCGATCAGCCAAACCAGATAATTCTGAAACGGGCACGCAGTTTGCCGGACGTCTATTAGGTTATTTTAACCATTGGCAAGAAATGGCCAAGACAGACCGGACCTACGATGCTCTGCGAGACAAAATTGTCTCGGAGCAGTTTCTCGCACAATTCCACGAGAAACTCGCTGTGTTTCTCAAAGAAAGAAACTGTGAAAGCCTTGAAAAACTTGCGGAGGCTACAGACCACTACTTGGAGGCCCAGGGGTTGATTAACCTTGGCAAATGTAAAGGCGATATCCTGAGCAAGCCTCCAGGTCAAACTCGAACGTCTGAGCGGCAAGATGACAAAGAGAGAGACAGCAGTGTTTCCTTTGCAAAAAAAGGGTCACAGAGCTGCTGATTGCTGGAACAACACAAAGGGTGCAGGTACAAAGCCACCCTTTTGTGGAAAATGCCGCCGCACTGGGCATAAAACGGGTGACTGCTACAAAAGGGCCAACAGCGTTGAGAAGGCCTCATGCTCTTTTCAACAAAGAGATGGAGCCAAGATAAATAATTTAGAGTCGCAGGCTTCCCTTTGTGTTCCTTATAGTCCGGAGTGCGCAGAAACGCACCCAGCCAAGCTGAAAGAAAAATCGATGCCCACGGGCGAAGGTGTACTCGAAGGATATCCCGCAACAGTATTGCGAGATACCGGATGCGATTCAATCATTGTCAGAAAGTCTCTTGTGGCGGATAGCAAGCTGACTGGAAAGCTTTCCTTGATTTACCTCTTGGATGGACGGTGGATGAAGCTGCCTGAAGCACACGTGGAAATTTTTTCACCTTTCTTCACTGGCAAAACTCGAGCCCTTTGTATGGATACTCCTTTATATGATGTTGTCTTAGGAAATGTGGAAGGCGTTCGAGATGCTCACAATCCTGATAGCGATTGGAAGAGCCGTCTTTACACCCAGAGCACTGCAGAAGAGTATTCTGGCGCAGAAAAATCTGGTTTTGCACACGGACCCTTGTATGCAAAGACTTCAACATTGGCTGCAAGGAAAAGACGTGTCTAGATAAAAGTTGCTGCAGTAAACCGACAGACAGAAAGTCCACATCTACTTCCGGCTCCAGTTATTAACCCCTTAGACATCAGCCCACAGGACTTTAAAACCAAACAGGAGGAACACAGCAGCCTGCGGAAATGCTTCGAAGCCGTTAACAAAGAGGTCAAGACAAGGTTTGGTAAAATATTGTTCTTCACGAAGGACAGAATCCTCTATCGCAAGTACACCCTTCACTCTAAGAGGCAGGTGAATCAGCTTGAGGTACCAAGGTGCCTCCGACAATTTGTTATGAAAATGGCCCACGAAGGCATCCTTTCGGGCCATCAGGGAATTAAACGAACTACCGACCGGGTACTCGAAGAGTTCTACTGGCCAGGGGTTCAGTCAGACATCACACGATTTGTTAAATCGTGTGATATATGTCAAAGAACTATTCCCAAGCACTTGGTGGGTCGTGTACCTCTCGGCAACACTCCTATAATTGACACCCCTTTCAAGAGAGTAGCCATTGATATAGTGGGTCCGTTATCACCGATGTCAGAGGACGGAAACAAGTACGTACTGACAATGGTGGATATGGCAACGCGTTATCCCGATGCTGTAGCACTGCCGAGCATCGAGACGGAGAAAGTCGCTGAGGCACTTCTGGAGATGTTTTCTCGTGTAGGTGTCCCACGGGAGATAATCAGTGACAGAGGCACTTCATTCTCGTCACGCCTAATGAAGGAGCTAAGCCGATTTCTCTCCTTCAAACAATTGCCAACAACCCCATATCATCCCATGGCGAATGGCTTTGTAGAGAGGTTCAACGGTACCCTGAAACAAATGATAAGAAGAATGTGTCAGGAGTGTCCGAACAAATGGGACCGGTACCTGGCGCCCTTACTCTTCGCTTATCGCGAAGTTCCCCAGTCGAGCTTAGGCTTCTCCCCGTTCGACTTGCTCTACGGCCGTTACGTCAGAGGTCCCCTGGCGATATTGAAAGAAATATGGGCCGCTGATCATCTGATGATGATTTAAAAACATCCTACGGGTACGTAGTCGAACTGCGCAATCGTCTTGAAGACACCTGCCGTCTAGCAAAGGAGGAGCTTCAGAAAGCGAAGCTAGTACAAAAGAAACATTATGACCAAAAGGCCAGACCACGTCAATTTTCCCCTGGAGACAAGGTTCTGCTTCTGCTTCCATCGGATACCAACAAATTGGTTCTGACGTGGAAGGGATCCTTTATGTCCTTGAGAAGAGAAACGATGTCGACTATTTAATTGACCTCGGTACCAGAAGCACGCTCTTTCATATAAACCTAATGAAAAAGTATGAGGAACCGCTTCTTGCACCACCGCATGAAGCATCAGCTGTTTGCCGGGCGGATGACACCGAAAGCGACGAGCTACCATGCGTTCCATTCCAACGAAAGGAATACTGCACCCAGTCTCATACGCAAGCCGTATACTGCAACCATGCGAAGCTGCTTACTCTACAGTGGAGCGAGCGGCCCTGCATTTTACGTGGTCGGTCCGGAAACTTCATATCTTCTTATTCAGACGCACATTCATTCTACAGAGTGACCACAAACCGCTTGTGTACATCACGTCAGCCAAGCATGTGAACAGCTGCGTGTTACGGTGGAGCCTCATCTTTATGAAAGTGCGTAGATTACATGGGCCGTTTGCCAACTCTGTGACAACGTCTGCATAAAGAATCGATGCTCAGTGGTATTAATTGCTTAAGATGTAAACCTTACACCGTGATACAAGTATTATGACGCTTTAGTTCTGTGACTTGTTTCTATTTTTTTTCTGGTTTGTACTTCTGTGACCGAATGTGCCGAGTGTGCGGGGCTCGGAACTGCTATAGTGTGCAGTGGTGCTTACGTGTGTGTTTCCGTCTGCGAAAAAACGTGTCCCCAGTGCCCTCAAGTTCTTCTACCGGAAGAACTTTCTTAAGTGGGGGGTGATGTGATGTAGTACATTAAAAATGCGATCATAGCAGACGACAGCACCACATCATTTAGAAGATGAGAAGAATGAAGAGGGATTGCAGCGCGCCCATTGGAAAAAAAAGAAGAGGAGACGCTCGCGGAGAACGAAGCTGTTCGGACGCCGGCGAGATGACGCGAGGGAGCCTAGGGCGAACCCGCAACTACGAGCGAGGTTCGAAAGGCCGGGTTCCTGTCCTCGTGCCATTGACGTCCTCAGGGCACGGCGTGTCGGCGTGGCCAGACCACGTCCACCGAGCCGACGTCGCTGACAGTGTGCGGCTACGCCTAAACCTGGTGATGCCCCTTACAGTGGTATGCTGACCTGGAACCCAAGCGACGACAGCATCCGAGCACGCAACGGGTCCCACTTCAAGGCACCGGGCTACGACACAGAGTGTGAGACTGTTTACTCTTTTCTTTCGTGTGTGAACTGCGTGCGTGTACGACTTATAGTACTGTATGTGCAATTGTTTTTGGCTCGTCCAATATAACTCCCGTTTGTTTTCCTCTCTGTCTCCATCTTCCTCGCGTAACACGCCTTGCGACGTGACGAACTTAACACACAACAAGTGGGTTTCCTTGTTTGACAGAAGAGAGGTTGAAGCCCAGACCACTTCTCTCTAATTTGACCTCTAATCCTTGTAGGTACATGAATAATGAGGGTGACAGGGGACACCCCTGCCTAAGCCCCCGTTTTACCTCTGCAGGCTTGGATACCTGTTTTTCCCATTTTATAATTACCTTGTTGCCTTTATAGATATCCTTTAGAAGATTAGTGACTACATCTTCTACGCCTAGTGTGTTCAGTATTCCCCACATTTCTCTTGAACCACGCTATCGTACGCTCTCTTGATATCCAAAAACGAGCCACAGGGGCCTGTGTTCCTTTTCTGCTATTTCGATGCACTGCGTCAGTGAGAACAGATTGTCTTCAAACCTCCTTTGTTTGCGGAACACATTATTCAGTTCCCCCAGCCACCCCTCATCCTTTAACCACGCCTGCAGTCTATAATCTGCATCGCCAGCCTGTGGCCCGCTGATGTCACTTTTATAGGACGGTAGCAGTTTATGTCCGCTTTGTCCCCCTTTCCTATATAGATCATGCTCATACTGCTAAGTTTCCGTCCATCGGGAAATTCTCCGTCGATTATTATTTTGCTCACTGCCTCTCTCAAAGCCTGTTTAGACTTCGGACCTAATGTCTTTATCAGCATAACTGGAATGCCATCTGGGCCTGTTGTTGTACTACTAAGAACCCTTTTCTCAGCCCTCTCACACTCACGTTCTGAAAATGGAGCCGTGTGCCACTTCATTAATCTTTGTCTGTTGTGGTGCATAAAGCACTTCTTTGTTGATACTTTTTTGTCACCCTTGCTCTTATATATTCAATAGTTTCGTCCCTTCTAGCCTAGCACCTTGAGCTGTAGTTATAAATCTCTGCTCTAGGCTCGTCTCACCTTTTATGGAGTTTAGATGGTTCCAAAATTTCGCAGCTGCCTTTCTATCTTTGTTATGAACTTCTGCCAGCCACTGCTTGAGCTCCCTTTCTTATAATCTTTTCATTGATCAGAAGGGATGCATCCTTTCTACAACTTAGAAATATTTTCATTTTCTTTCAACATCATCTGTCGGTTCATCCCGCTGCTTAGCATGTCTGTGTTCCCTAGAGACTTCCTCGCGTTTTGCTATGGCTCCCTTAACTTCCTTATCTCACCAACTTTTGTGTTTGTGCCTTCTTTTCCGGGGTTACAAGAAAAGAGGCAAGTAGTACCACCATCTTGTGAACACTCTAAGAACAAAGCGATAAGTAGACACACACAGAGTACGCACAGCTCACGCCTTCAGAAGCTTCGCCCCTAAAAGAATAAAAAAATCATTACACCTCACGTTGACTGGTAATGTTTAATTTATGCGGACTGTGCCAACAATATTAACATAGTTACACTCAAAGGTACAACTAACAAAATGTCAGAATGCTACTCTGTTTACACATATTTGTTATGCATTGTTTAAAAACACTGAAATTTTGATGATCTTGCGAAAGGTAGTTCACATTTTTCTTCCAATGCAGACTAACCTTAGCTTATCGCACAAGTTTCCAACAGGTGGTATTTAAAAAGATATTATACAATGCACAGAGACAGCGCTCCTCTTGCCATTTACAGCTTCTTTATATTAACACCTCAGTCCTCCCAGTACCCAATGCAAGAAATCATTTGTATTTTTTAACTGCTTAAGCTTGCTTCACTTCCGCAGCACTTGTTTTCAAACCTCTCGGGATGGTAAATGATACTGATGATGATATATGTTGTTTAATGGTGCAAGGGCCATTGATGGCCAAAGAGCGCCAGGAAATGATATCGGATGAGAGCAATGGTTATGGTAAATGGCTGTAAAAGGGCCTAAAATTCTGCGCTCTAAAGATGCTTAAGACATATATTTATTAAAATCATGAAAGTGAAGTGACTCATTCTCACCATGCCTGGTGAGAATGAGTCTTTAGTTATCATGACATCATAAAATAGGAGCGTTATATTAGCAATGATTTCTCGCCAGCACCCTTGGTCCCAAAGGCCGGGAGACAGGAGCTCTTTTGGATGTAGCATCCGCAGCAGCAGCCTCCTTTCGGAGGTCGTGCTACCGATCACTTGAGTAGAAAACATGGAAAGTATTTACTTCCTTTCAGAATGCATTCAATGCATTATATTTAAAAAGAGGTTCACGACCAATAAACATAGCTGGGTGAAGAGGTATGTGTTCCTTGTACGCTAGTGGAAAATGTTTTTTCCTGTAAGCCTCTAGATCAGAGCATTCAAGGAGTATGTGAAGTACGGTAAGTTGACGGCCACATCTGTGACAGCTGGGTGGGTCACCACCGGACAAAAGGTGTGTGTGCGTGCTGTGTGTGTGTCCTATTCTAAGCCGACAGAGACTGACCTCTGTACGGCGTGTTTTCGACGTGGGTGGCCAGTTACCAAGGTATGGTTTAATCAAGTGTAAGTTGTTATGAATTTGTTGATCCCATAACTTCTGCTAGTAAGCCCTGAGCTTTTTCCGTATGTTTGGTTTTAGGTCCATTATAGAGACAGAAACTGAAGAGTTGGCGGAGCTTTCGTTAATTGACGTGGCAAAATGGTCGGCCAACACATTTCTTTCGATCTCGCGATGTCCTGGCACCCAGCACACGACGATATGTTTCTTGGAAGTATAGGCCGCGCAGAGTATTGAATAGAGGGATATAATGATCAGGTTTTGTGTTTTTTAAGATTTTTCAACGCTTTTTCGACACTCAGTGAGTCTGTGTATATAAGTACCCTTGGCGTATTCAATTCTTTGATGTGTTTAACGGCTACGAATAACGCGTGAGCCTTGGCTGTAAAAATGCTTGTGCTGGTGGACAGAACGCCGGCATCCGAGAGGGATGGGCCAATCGCCGCATAGGACACGCCAGTATGGGACTTGGATGCATCAGTATAATATTCTGGACAGTCATATTTACGTTGCAGCTCTAAGAAATACATCGGAATGTGTATGGGGGAGGCATGCTTTGTGACAGCTACGAAAGATGTGTCACACTCTATAACGTGCCACTGCCATGGCGGGAGCCGCAGAGCGGGGGGGCTGAGGTGGTATTCAAGCAGTGGGACATCTGTTTCTTCAGCTAGGTGTCTTATACGCAGCGAGAAAGGGCGTGCCATTGCGGGTCGATTGTAAAAACGTTGAGAGCTGGACAGGTCGTTGATGTTGGAATATGCAGGTTGCTCACTGTTCGCATTTACTTTAAGGAAATATATGAAGAAAAAATATGTTCTCTGCAGATGGAGTGACCACTCGTCCGGTTCTACATAAAGGCTTTCAACTGGGCTTGTCCTAAAGGCGCCTGTGGATAGGCGGATGCTTTGATGATGAACAGGGTCCAACATTTTCAGAGCGCTTGGCGTGGCAGAGTGATAGACTATTGCCCCATACTCAAGACGTGAGCGTATAAGGCTTCTATACAGATTCATGAGGCACTTTCTGTCGCAGCCCCACGTTGTTCGTGACAGCACCTTTAGGATATTCATTGTTTTCAAGCATTTATTTTTAAGATGTTTTATGTGTGGTACAAAGCTTAACTTCGCTTCTAAAATTATACCTAGGAACTTATGTTCTGTGTTTACGGGTAGACGCTCACCCTTAAGGACCAGTTCAGGTTCAGGGTGCAAGCCTCTTATTCGTGAAAAAAGGACACAGGTGCTTTTCTGTGGGTTCAGTTTGAACCCGTTTTCATCAGCCCATTTGGATACCTTGTTAAGGGCGAGCTGAACCTTTCACTCACAGATCCCAAGAGAACACGATTGAAAACCTATCTGCACATCATCGACATATGTTGAATAAAAGATATTACGTGGGATATACAGACGGAGTGAATTCATTTTTATAATAAAGAGCGTACAGCTGAGCACCCCACCCAATGGCACTCCGGTTTCCTGTACAATGTTCGGGACAGAACATTGCTCACTCTAACGCGGAAGGTACGATCAGACAGATAGCTTTCAATGACACTGAACATATTACCCCGTATACCTATGTGTGAGAGGTCTCTCAATATTCCAAACCTCCACGCAGTATCGTAGGCCTTCTCCATGTCGAGGAACACAGATAAGAAAAACTGATTATGAACAAAAGCCTCAGGTATGTGTGCCTCGATACGTATAAGATGGTCGGTGGTATTCTCGACCGTCACTCAACTACTTACAGTTGTTCGCCACGCTTCTTCAGTTCTTGATAAGGGGGGACAGGTTGACCTCATACTCTTAGATTTTAGTAAGGCCTTCAATCGTGTATCGCACGACAAATTAATCGATAAATTATTTCAAATCGGGCTTCCAGCGTTCATCGTCTCTTGGCTAACTGCCTATTTAAGTAACCGTAGACAATACGTCGACATTAATGGAAGTACTTCTGACGCTCTCCCTGTTACGCCTGACGTAAAGCAGGGAAGTGTGCTAGGCCCTTTAGATTTCCTTATTTTTTGTAATGACATGGTTAACGTTATAAACAGTCCGGTCCAAATACGTCTTTTTGCAGATGACTGTATACTTTTTAATGAAATTAATAGCATCGAGGACCAACTTGCGTTAAACTCGGCGTTAGAAAACGTTGCTTCTTGTAGTAAAACTACTAACATGCAATTAAACCATGACAAAACAGTTCACCTCCGAATGACTAGAAAGAAACACCCCCTTGAATTCTCTTATTGTACTTCTGACCAACCGCTTAAGCAATTAGAGAAGCACAAATATCTTGGCGTAACATTAACCAGTACCTTAAGTTGGAACACTCACATTACTAACATATGCACTGCCGCTTTCCGTAAGCTTTGTTTATTACGACACAAACTCAAAACCGCTCCCTCTGAGGTTAAATACTTAGCATATACTTCTATATTTAGACCGAAACTTGAATATGCCTGCGTTATTTGGGATCCTCAAACTAAAACCAATATCGACTGCCTCGAAAGAATTCAAAGAAGGGCCGTCCACTTTATTATGATATATACGGTCACACAGACTCCGTTTCTGCCCTGATAGAAAGACATGCCAACATTATAATCACGACGTAAATCACTTAGGCTAAAATTACTGTACCAATTAGTTAACCGGAAGCTCTTATTTGATCACAGCCCCTACATTAGTCGCCTGGAAACACGGCGTGGTCGTCATTCACACTCCCTTGCCTTAACTCCGTATTTCTTCAAAACTAATCTCTTCAAATTTTCGTTTTTCCCGCGCACAATCTGTGAGTGCAACAATTTACCGTTTGCCGCCCTGCTGTCGACAGATTCTATTGACGCACATGCTTTCCTGAGGATGTAAAAATGTTTTGCAGTTTTTTTTATCCACTGATCCTTTTTGTTGATCGGTTACTTTCAGTGCCATGTTGTTTCCCTTTGCGATTCACACAAATGCCATTCTCGTAATCCCACTTAATTCGTTGCTGTTATGATAAGCTTGGTTGCATTATTGTTGTATGTGGGTGATGATTGTATTATTGTATGCTGTGTGATGCTTGACTTGATTGCCTTACTGCCTGTACCATTCCTGCTTGGGCTCCATGCCTGCAGTATCTTGTAAATAAAATTAGTAAATAAATAAATATCTGCCCTCTTTAAACCCGCACTGGTATGGGTCGAGCGATTTGTTTGTTTCTAAGTAGTGGAGTAAGCGGCAATTAGTCATTTTTTTCAAATAGTTTGCACAGGCAGCTTATTCCCCTTTTCCCCCACCCCATGTGTAGGATAGCGAACCAAGCCAAGCTTGGTTAACCTCCCTGCCTTTTCTCTCTATTTTATCTCTCTCTCTCTCTCTCTTGTTAACGCTATAGGTCTGTAACTTGATACAGTAGAGGGATACTTTGCCTGCTTCAAAATTGGAATTATAACAGCCTCCTTACAGGAGGAGGGGATCACACCTGAAAACCATATGCGATTATAAAGAGAGAGGAGGGTTTCTTTAGTTTTGGATGGTAGTTCCTTCAGCATCGCGTATATTACAACCTCCGAACCTGGAGTAGATGTATTACAGCCGCTGAGTGCTGTTCGCAGTTCTGCTAAGCAGAATGATGCATTATATGCCTCATTTCTTGCGGATTTTCTTTCTAACTTTGGTTTTTCTTTTCATGCCTTGTAATTCTGGAGGGATTCGGAGTAGTGTGAGGAGCTCGATATGTGTTAGAAATGTGTGCCAAGAAAGTTGGCTTGATCCTCCAAGCTTTGCCCGAGGCTATTTACTAGTGGAAGAGATTACATTTGTTGGCCCTTAATTTTCTTTACCTTATTCCACACTTTTCCCTCATCAGTGTACGATGTTGATACTCATTATAAACTTTGTCCAGCTCTCTCGTCTAGCTTGTCGACGCGTTCTTCTTGCCTGCGATTTGACCCGCTTGAAATTTTCCAGGTTTTCTGCTGTAGGGGAATCGCGAAGCAATGCCCATGCTTTGTTCTGAGTGGTCCGTGCTTTTCTGCATGCGTCGTTCTACCATGGGACTCGCCGTTTAGAAGACATGCCGCTCGTTTTGGCAATACATTTAGATGCGGCATCAAGTATAAGAGCTGTAAAATACGTGACAGCGTCATCTATGGTCAGGGCAGACAGCTCAGTCCATGTCATGTGTGTAAGAGTTCTATACTCCTCCCAATCAGCTGAGTCAATCTTCAATCGAGGAATCTGCGGGGGTAGTTGATCTTTGTTCGGCGCACTCAGGATGATTGGGAAGTGGTCACTCCCATAAGGGTTTTTAAGAACGTTCCACTTAAAAACAGGTAAAAGGGACGGTGATGAAATGCTAAGATCTATGGAGGAGTACGTGTTGTTTGCAAAGCTAAAATACGTAGGCTCCTTTTTATTTAAAAGACATAGACTAGTCGAGAAAAGTAGCTGTTCAATGAGACGTCCTCGTGAATCACAGGGAGCATCGTGCCACAGGACATTGTGTGCATTAAAATCACCTAGAACCAGAAACAACTCTGGGAGTTCATCTATTAATTATTCTAGATCACGTCTGTGTAGCTGTTGATGCGGTGGTATGTACACAGAACATATGGTAATGAGTTTGTTAAAAAGTACAGCTCGAATGGCCACTGCCTCAAGGGCCGTTTGGAGCTTCAAATGCTGGCATGCTATACTACGATCAACAATAATGGCTACACCACCAGATGGTACGACAGCATCCTCCCGGTCTTTTCGGAAAATAATATATTGTCGTGGAAAGTCCTTGTGCTTAGGAGTTAAGTGCGTTTCTTGCACACATAGCACTTTCGCGTTATACTTACACAGAAGTTCATGGACGTCATCTAAATTTCTAAGTATTCCCCTTACGTTCCACTGTATGATTTTGTCCATAGTGGAAAAAAGGGAAAAAGTGCTGTGTGCAAAGCAGACGGAGATTAACTCATTTTACAGGGCCTTTGTCAGCCTCTGTAATCGGCGCTCTGTCCTGTTTGGGGCGGTCGAGCGAAGCTCGCCGCTTTTTCGGCGCTTCCTGCACCGTTTGGCTTGAACTGGTGTCCATAGCCTCTTGCGAGGCACTGGACGCCTGCTCTAAAGAGCGATCTTTGCGTCGCTTAGACTTCGCCTCGATCGACGAAGTCTTTGTCCCCACCGAGCGGGGGGTTGATGAAGCCCCCTTGGCCTCGTGATTGCCCTGGCTGCTGCCAGAGCTTGTAGAGGTCACTGGTGTGGACAGGCTGAATGTGGGCAGGGCAGCGCTGGCTGCTCCCGCCACAGGGGCTTGTGGCATTGGCCTCGGCACGCTTGGCGCGGTCCGGGCAACTGCCAAGGGCCTTTGTGGTGCCGCCCCTCGTTGCACCACTTCAGCAAAAGGTGTTTTAGTGCTAATAATAACGAGACCCGTTGTTTTGCTTCCCTGAATGTGTTTTTTTCCTTAACCTTTGTAGACATTATTTCTTTTTCTCTTTCCAGGCTGGGCACGCTCTGGAGTATGCGGGGTGACTACCTTCGCAGTTAGCACAGAGGACCTCGTCATGACTACATTCATCAGCACTGTGGCTGGTTGTGCCACACTTAGCACACATCAGCTGTCCTCGGCAGCTCTGGGATGCATGACCGAATCGCTGGCATTTGAAACAACGCCTCGGGTTTGGAATGAAGGGTTGGACATGGAGTTTTACATAGCCACTTTCGAGAGTCTCAGGTAAAGTGATTGAGTTGAAGGTGAGTATCGAGTGCTTTGTTGCTATTTCATTGTTGTTACGTCTGATTTTGATGCGCTGGACATGTATTTGTCATGATATGCGCGGTAGGTTCATCTAGTGCGCGAGGTACGTCGTTCGAGGCAGGACTACCTCGTTGGGCGTCTGGCCCATAGGTACGACCCAGGCCATGTCGCGACACTCATACCAGCCGAGTGGACAGCTCAGCCTCCGCTAGACGACCGGTCTAGGAGAGCTGGCGCCAGGTTCCTGAACCTGTCCTTGTCCCGCTGGTCGTGGAGAGCTGGCGCCGGGTGCCTGAACCTGCCCTTGCGCCGCTGTTCCAGGAGGGCTGGCGTGGGTTTCCGAGGCGGACTGCAGGTGCTCAAGGGCACAACTCCCTGCCGCCGGAACACGTGTGTCGTCGGCTCCAGTTCGTCGACAGTGGCGCTGAGCCACTGGAGTTCGACGCGGCGACCCTGCGTCTCCCGACTTCGTCACTGCAGGTGACGACGCCGCACAACGTCGACTTCGCTACTGAATGGTGCCGACGGGGCATCAACGACGGCCCAGGCTACTACCCCGACGACCTGAACTAACACAGGAACCTTTCTTCATGTTTCGCCTGTCGTTCTTCTGGAGCAGCTTCTTTGCTTTCATCGGAACTATTGTGCTCGCAGTAATTATTAGCGCTGTCACAGGCGAAACGAATTGCAGGAAGGATGAAACATTGTGCAATTATGCGCTTGTTCGGCTCCGGCAAAAGATGAGGGCCCTCGCTTCTGATAAGAAACTTCACGTTGCGAAAGGCAGCTGTGAGGCAAAATATATAGTGGAAGTAGAAAAGGCAACCCTCATGGGGTGCGACTACACCAAGTGCAAGGACAAGTACTGGGCTCCGGATGACCAAGATGCTACAACTCTTGCTGTGGCATAAATATAAAAGCTTTGTATCTGCAAAAAAAGGCGGAATCGTGTCGTCAAAGTCATGCCAAGCCATGGGGAGAGAGAAGAGGAAGACGACGACGGGGCGTTCGAGAAGAAGAATCCGAACGAAACAGTGGCAGGCTGAAGCGCTCGTCGGGTTGTGGTCCCGAAGCCTACCTGTGCCTGTGGTCCGCACGAGCCTGGCTCCCTTCTACCGTGTGATCCAGCAGCCGGCGCCGGTCCGTTGTACTCGGATCCGGGCGTATTCCAGACCTGGGCCTACTACTGGCTGTCCGGGACGTGCTTGCCACACATCGACTCTGCCTCACGCTCCGCTCCGACCATGCCTGAGTCATCGCTGATGTCGGCGTAAGACGCAACGCAACGCATCGACTCATCTGCCTTCGACGTCACACGGTGAAGTGTTTCAAACCTTGTGTAGTGCAGTGGGGGACTACGCTAAGCGTCAGACCTTGTCTTTCGAGAACGTACGTCGTGCTCGTACCTAAGGCAGTTCTTCGCTGTTGCCATGTAACACGCCAAGCTTCATTATCGTTTTTTTTGTGTGGCATTAAAGCCTTATAACTCAAGTTGCAAATGTCTTCGTCAGTCTCGACAACGATTATTTAAGTTGCCGTGATTACCCGAACCTTATCCCTCACAGTATTACACCTTGGTTCTACCATCCATCAAAGAGCTCTTCTTCACTCAGTGTCATCAAATCTTCGTTCGATACAACGCCCTTCACTGTATTCATGGTACGGTGTGCGCTCACAGAGACGGAGATGTTACCAAAGGCCATGAGGTGCGAGAGTTTATTGTACTGCTCCTTGTCTTTTAATTCGAGAAGCAGATCTCCACTTGCCATCTTCGTGGCCTTATAACCGGTTCCAATGGTCTCTCTCAAGCACTTTGCCACAAGGACGGGTGAGATTGCTCTAGCTTTTGTAGATGATTGTTCGCAGTGGAGGACATGGTATTTTGGGAAAGTTTCTGTGTTTTTGGGCCAAAGTAGTAAAGTTGCGTCGGTGCGTACCCTTTTCGATGCACGATCAGTTAAAGAGGGGGTCGAGAATCCCATGAGGAAATGTGTATTTTTTCGGTAACGGCGCCTACCATTCACCACGGAGTCCAACGAGGGGACGTGGCAGAGCATGTGGGCATGTCTGCGCAGCGCCAGCAGTACGCAGTTACTATAACCCAATATGGTTTACCCTAGTTTGGATAGCCACACAAGATTAACCCTTGCCGCCAGGAAAATTTGGAAGTAAAATGAAGTGAGGAGAAGGCAGGAAAGATGTAAAGTAAGAACAAAAGACGAAGATGTAGGGAGAGAGAGATAGGAAAAGGCGACTGCCAATTTCCCCTGGGTGGGTCAGCTCAGGGGTGCCGTCTACGTGAAGCCGGGGTCAAAGGGGCGTGTTGCCTCTGCCGGGGGGCCTTAATGGTCCAATCACCCAGGGTGGGCTCAACCCCCAGGATCCTCTTTTCCCGGACACGGCAAAGCCACGTACGGCTAGGCGTGGGAGAGAGTCGAAACTCCCCCGTTAGCACGGGTCCGTGGTGTCGATACACACCAAACGCCTTCTTGCGCAGGCGCCCCTCGCGGGAATGGGTACTGGCTGCATAGTTCTTATTTTATTTGGCGAAATAAAGGGCCAGCCTTCAAGGCTTTAAATAGTATACTGCAAAGTGTGAGTGAACTCTGCAAAATTAATTACCGTATGGTTTCAAAGCTAGTTTCTATTTCTACAGTGCCCTGACATCGTACACAGTATGAGCTTTTGCTCATGTGCTTGTGCTAAAAATCATGAAACTCGCTCAGCTGCTACCCACTGGCTTCATTGCCAACCAGCAAACTGTTTTAAAGTTCTTGTGACGCTGAGTGGCCATTGTGTTACCTGATGTCATCACAATTAGCCAGATTGCAGCATAACGTTTTAGTACTGCCTGATTTGCCACAGAAAACCTAACTTTATTATAAAAAATTTGATACATTATCATGTTTTTGCTTGCTTCTCTTTTGCTCAGAGTCATCTTTGTATCCATAAGATTCGCATAGCAGAGTAAACTCATCTTTAAAAATTGTTGTCGTACTCTTTTAGAATGTTGGCTCTGGATGTTGGCTCTGGACTCTCGAAATTCTTTCATCACTACCACCAAGTCCCGAACCTTAACTCTTGGTACAGCTGTATTAAATTTTTTGTTGAAGCTTCTTTTCACTCTCTTTCTGTACTTAGCTTCGCTCCCTTTAGTCCTTTTTTCTGTCAGGCTGATGATCATTTCAACACACAGTCACGTTAGCTGGTAAATATATTGCTTTGCAAGAGCAGTAAAAAGACTGTTCATGAAGGTTGATTCGTTTTTGTTTTCTTTTCCTATTCTAGCAATAGCATCATTGAGGTGACAGTTCGGAAAATTTTAATTAGAAGAGGTGTGCACCCGAGAGATGCCTTTTAAAGCTATGCATGAAAAGCTACGCCATTTAAAGGCAGCTCTTCCATCCTTCTGAGAAATCTGAACACGGTCTTAATACTGATTTTTGTCTCAATTAGCTTGCTTCACTCGTCCATTAACTGCTGAGTGACGTGGAGCAGTAAACGTGAGCACAATTCGCTGTTGATTTACCCGTTTATTGGTTGATGGCTCTGTAAATTTTGTTCGCCCTCTCTCACTAATAAAGAGTTTTTGTCAGACATTTTTTAGTTTAGAAAGGAGGTCAGGCTGTTGGTATCCTCTTTTCTGCTTTTGCTCCCACCATATTTTTACAAGCCTTAACCTTTAGATCTCTTTTACAAAATGATTTTAAGCCTATGTGAATGACCATCAACCGTTGGAACACGTGTTGTGATTGTATCATTTGTTGAGTCAGCTGCCTAAGCTTTACCTCATTAATATGGCACTCATGATATGATTGTACTTATCTTGTGGTTTCTTTTTTTATGCCGAATTATGCGGACTGCTTGGTTAGCTTCATGTACGTCCACCGGATGCTGTCATGATCATCGAATTGACAGCGATTATGATAAAGATTGAATACTTTTTTTGAATCGCGATCAATTCTGCTTGTATCCTTTTTAGAGCTTCAGTTTCTTCTCAAAGCTTAGCAGCATTCACTGTTTTACACATCAGCAAGTGGGATCCCCAATGTAGATGCTGCACCACCGTCTATCGTTGAAGCTTCTGGGTGCCTTTAGGATGACCGGTACATCTTTCTCTGTTGTCGTGCAATTCACTTCCGCTTCGTGAAACGTCTAGCTACGGTAACAAACCACACAGGGTTAACAACTACTTGCCAGTCTTTCATCTCACCATTAATTGATTCAGTGATATGTGAGGTCTAACGTCCCAAAACCACCATATGATTATGAGAGACGCCGGAGTGGAAGGCTCCGGAAATTTCGACAACCTGGGGTTCTTTAACGTGCACCCAAATTTGAGCACAGGGGCCTACAACATTTCCGCCTCCATCGGAAATGCAGCCACCGCAGCCGGGATTCCAACCTACGACGTGCGGGTCAGCAGCCGAGTACCTTAGCCACTAGACCACCGCGGCGGGGCTCATCTCACCATTAAGGTATCGCTCCTATTCACTATTGTGATTCATCTGTATTCAGCTTGAATGGCAGAGCAGTCTAGTAGATTGAGTAAGGAATCAAGTCACATACCTTTTTAACAATGCAAACCTCCCTTTGCTTAAATTGCTTGAGTTCAGTCTTTGATTTAGTCACTTTTGCAGCGGTTGGTTCTTGTACTTGCTCTTATGTCATACCTTTTGCTTGCTCTGTGATGATGACACACTTAAAAGTGCAGACATCTTCGCATACGACTGTCCTAAAAAACAAGTAAACATTTTGCTAGACAGCAGGTTGCGGAACTCAAAACTTGAGCTGGAATGCTGCCGGTGACTGTTGCTCGGCTTAGTGTGGAGAAATACTGCAATGTGGACAGCATCTGCCTTTGTGGACTTTTTCTGAAGGTGTTTAGTACACATGATTTCTCCTTCTGCTTGACAAGAAACTGGTGTGCAAGATAACCTTTGCTAACATTTGACAATGTGTGATGAACCCATGAATTGCAGGAGAAAACCTGCTTCTAGGGAGACTTCACCATTACTTTAATTTAGAAAATAGCAACTGAAGTTTTTAGGGCTATATGTTTTTGCTTTCACCTATCCTAAAACAAGCAAGTCATATATAAGCACAGTTACACCACAGTACTGTTTGTCATCAGAAGTGAAAGCAAAGTCGAACCCACCTCTACTCTTCGAGGGTTGCGTGTACTATCTACTGTACAACGACTTCAATTTCTAGCATGTTTATAATCCTTGAAATGAAATTATTTGCAGATGATAACATATTTTTAAAATATTAAAATTTCATAGCGTAAGCCATTCAGCCTGTCCTCTCACTTTATCTGCAGTGATATGGCTATGTAGCTGAATCAGTTTAAATGTTTATCTGTTGCAAAATATATAAACGGATTGGCGTTAAGATATACAGAAGGGGGTGGCATAGCACAAGGCAAAATATACATAATGATAAGCATAGCGAAATGACAACTAAAGCGCAGTAAGTCATTTTGATATAAATAAAGACAAGGCAAACTTATAATGTAAATTCCAGTATAATTGGTAATAACACAATGTTCAGTAAATACACAAGGCTAAAAGGCAGTACAACGTGAACAAAATGGACTTTGATTATTTATACACTAGACAGCTCAAATCTATTTGAGTAATAAATATAAAAATAATTCGTACAGTAATAGCTCAACATGTAAGAGAACACCCATATATAAATATAGATTATTTATGATTGCATAACGAGATGATGAAGTTCTTTTTAAAAGTGTTGAATGACAATTGTTTTGTGGTGGTGTTCTATTCCAAAAACGTATGGCAGCAAATAGGGCAGTGTGTTAGCCGTAGTAAGTGCGTGTATGTTGTACTGATCATTTTTTGTTATTAGCAAATCTGGTGGGATCAGAGTTTATCAATGAAAATTTCTGCAAGGCATGGGCTATTACGGAATTGAGACACTTAAAAACAAGAATCCGCAGTTCACATTTGAATAAATTTCGCACTTTAGTACACTATGTTGCTGAAAATGTGAATTTAGTACTCCATTCACATGCTGGTGAATGGAGTACTAAATGTTAGGATGCGAATGACTTGGTTTTAGAAACATTGAAGTGGGAGGACATGAGATGCACAAGTGCACAAGTATTTGAGCATGACAGGATGCAGTACGTAATATGACTGTGGATGACTGCGTAGCTTAGTTTAAAAAAAGTTGAAGCTTTTTAATGTTGTGATGCTACGAGTTATCATCTGTATAGGTGAAATGGGATGGTGTTATTTCACATGAGCATCTAGAAGCATCCCCAAGAATTTGTACTGCCCCCGCCACGGTGGTCTAGTGGCTAAAATACTCGGCTTCTGACCCACAGCTCGCGGGTTTGTATGCCGGCTGTGGCGGCTGCATTTCCGATGGAGGCGGAAATTTTGTAGGCCCGTGTGCTCAGATTTGGGTGCACGTTAAAGAAGCCCTGGTGGTCGAAATTTCTGGAACCCTCGACTACGGCGTCTTTCATTATCATATGGTGGTTTTGGGACGTTCAACCCCACATATCAATCAAAAAATTTGAACTTAGTGGTACAAAGATGTCTGTGGCCGTTCATAGGAATAGCGAGGATAGATGAAAGAGCAATATGGCTAGAATGAAAGATAATGATTAGTGTTTATTTGTGTGAATTGTTGAACAATTAGCTCTGCGTCAGTTCTTTAACAGTAATGGTGTCCAAGGACTTCTGCTGTGCAACTATAAAAGCACTTTACATCTCATTGTTAATCCGAGAATATGGGGCCCCACAAGCAGACCACTGTGACTAACACGTCATTGCCTCATTTTAAAATTTGTTTTCAAACCTTCACTTTTACACCATGCTAGACAGCTAAGGATGCAAGTTGCTTTAAGGATCAATGGGCTTTGTCACATAGTCTCCAATAACAGTGGCACTGGTATGCTGCTCAGCCTCACCGAATGAATTCACATAAAACAAAAAGGTAGCAGAAAGATTTCATAATTTCGCAGTTGTACATCTGCTCATTTATAAAAAATCAAGTTTCTACTTTCTGGATTTATAGATGAAAACATGTCTTAGAGAAACATAAAACTGATATCGCCATGTGGTCATGATGTTAAAGACTGCAGTAGCCGGTGGGACTAAGACCAAACTTTTTACTTAAGTGAACCTTTGCCCGAAGTACGGGAAGTCAAACAACAAGCAATACATTGTCAACTCTGATAGAGGTAAACAGTGCGCCAGCCATCAAAAATTCGACAAGCAGTACAGCACGTCTGGTTTTATTCATGTGCTATCAAAAATTCCAGGGGTTCTTGCTGGTGGCTGCGTAAGCTCTTGACTATTCGCGTCGTATCCCAAACTTAACAGTGTGATCTCAACTTATCGCGGAGCTCCTGAAGCACTGCCGCACCCAGTGTTGATTAGAGTTTGTGTGTGAAACACGGCTCTATCAAAATAAAACATGCATGGCAATTGTTGACTTATATGTGGTGTTAAACGTCCCGAAACCACGATATATTTATGAGAGAAGCCGTACTGAAGAGCTCCGGAAATTTCGACCCCTTGGGTTTCTTTAACGTGCACCCAAATCTGAGCACATGGGCGTACAGCATTTCCGCCTCCATCAAAATTGCAGCCAACGCAGCCGGGATTCAATCCCGTGACCGGCGGATAAGCGGCCGAATACCTTAGCCACTAGACCACCGCGGCGGAGCCACGTGGTCTGTACAGCTTGTCATTTATATGCTGAATTTATTCTATGTAAAAGGATGTTGTTATCTCCAAAGTCCAAAAAAACATCTGAATGTTGTGTGTTGTTCTGCATCTGTTATTGCCATGAGACATTTATGAAGGAATTCATACAGCTGTACAAATATTATATGGGGAATTCACATTCCCCAAGCACTTCGCAATGGCATGTACTTTTTCATTTTCAACAAATTATCTGACATCCCTAATAATCCTCTCATATTCAAAATTATCTGGCAAAACAATTACCATATTGTATTTTTATTTTAAAGCAACATTGAAATGTTGACCAAATTTGAAATTTAATTTTCCCTATACTAACCACCGGTTTAGTGGCTAGTCCACTGTAATGGGTACGAGCCAAAAATAAAAACAAGCAAGCAAGCTCTGGTTCCGGAGCAGACGTCAACTCGTGGCTTACTGCCTTGTTTAACCCGCAACTTTACTGGTGGAGCTACTGGGTACATGAATCTTGACTTCCAAGTGCTATCTGTCACTCCTAAAATCTAGGGGACAGCGACATCTCCCTTAGAAACGAGCAGCGGCTGCCAGTGAGATCTACTCACCGAACTCGGTCCTTTGCCACCAAGAGTTGGAAAGATGACTTTAATGACAAGACAGGCGAGTCTTACAAGCGATGCTAATTCTTCTCCTCCTTCGTTTGTTATTCATGCACCCCAAACCCCCGCAAGGGCGTCTGCGTACGCAGACGTTTGGTGTGTTGCGACACCACAGACCCGAGCAAACGAGGGGGGGGGGTCGACTTTTTCCCACGCCTAGCCGTGCGTGGCTGAGCCCTGTCCGAGGAAAAGGGTATCTTGGGGGTTGAGCTGACGCTGGGTGCTTGGAGCTTTAAGGCCCCCTGGCGGTGGCAACACACCCCTTTGGCCCCGGCTTCACGTACACGGCACCCCTAGGCTGACCCACCCACGGGGAACCGGCAGTCGCCTTTTTCTACCTCTCTCTTTCTAAATCTTCATCTCTCACTTTTTATCTGTCCAGTCATCTTCTCTTTTCCGTGTCCTTCCCGATTTTCTGGCTGCAAGGGATAACCTTGTGTGGATACCCAGTCTTAGCTATTCCATATTAGGAGCAGCGCTCTACAGCTGGTGTCGACAGGACTTGCCCAGCATCTCCTGCTACGTCCCCTGTTTGGGCTCAGTGGTGGGCGGCTGGAACCACTGCCGAACTTTATAGTCAATTTATGGCAAACGTTTTCCCCCTACCTGATCGCTCCCTGAAAAAGTGGCACATCGAAGACACTTTCATCCTCAACACATCAAAAACAACCTTCCCAATGTACCATGTTATTCATAGCCAAAACAATGGGAGGTTCGAGACAAAGGTCAATATGAGACGCTCTCTAAACTTGTAGCACTTGGAGAAACCCTTGTTTCCGTGGGTCCACGCAGGTCCATGAACACAGTACGTGGCGTCATTTCAAATGATGACCTTCTACAACTCTCCGAAAGGGAACTATTAGAAGGCTGGCAAGACCAGAATGTAGTCAAGGTACAGAGAATAATCATACGACAAGACAAGAAACACCCACCAAACACATCATTGTTACCTTTGGTACTAGTGACTTACCAGAATCAATTGAAACCGGTCACTGTAAGCTTCGCGTCAGACAATATATCCCCAATCCCAGTCGATGCTTCAAGTGCCAACGTTTCGGGCACGGATCGCAGTGTTGCAGAGGGCGATTCACTTGCGCAATGTGTGCATCCACTACACATCCACTACAAGCAGCTCATTGCTAAAACTGTGAAGGAAGTCACCCTGCTTACTCACGTTCATGCCAAACATGGAAAAAGAGAAACAAATAGTAGAACTCAAGCTCAAGTTCAATCTGTCATTCCAAGAGGCACGTAGACGTTTTTCAGTGCACAACCCTTCTTATCCCTGCTTTGCAGATGTGACGCGCCGGGGCGCCGCGAAACATGTTTCTGCACCCGCGAATGCCACACAGAGTTGGCCGCAGTCGTGCCACTCACGCCCCCGGCTGGAGCAGCCTGTACTGCTCCGCCACTGGCCAAAGAGGGCCGACAGACCACCTTGTCTGCTGAACCTCAGACCACTGTTTGCACAATTAGGTCCGAAAGTTCTGTGAACGTGCCTGCCGAGCAGGCACCATCCACCACCTCACAAGAGGTGATGGATACAAGTACGACTCCTCCGGTGCCTCAGACGCCGAAGGATAGGTGCGAATTTCTGGAGCACACCAGGATATAAAAAACCCGAATTAAAAGGCCCCAAAATGCCCTGTAACCTAACGCAACACTTTTTTACACACAGCACCACACAGCATCAAAGTGACGCAAATACTACGGTGGAATGTCAGAGGGATGCTATGAAACCTCGACGATATCCAGGAACTTTTACACAAACATACACCTAAGGTGCTGTGCGTACAATAGACACACCTGAAACCTAAACACACCATTTTTTACGCCATTACGTTCTTTTCGGAAGGACCAGAATGATGCCATTGTGCCATTCGGTGGTGTTGCCATTATAGTCAATCAAAGGATTGCATGCACACAACTACCACTACAAACATTCCTTGAGACGGTGGCTATACGAGCGGTTCTTTTGAATAAGCTCGTCACCATCTGTTCTCTCTATATGCCTTCACAACACCGTCTTGAAAAGCATGAATTGCAATCCCGCATAGACGAACTTCTAGAACCCTACCTTCACCTAGGGGATTTTAATGCACATGGTAGCCTCTGGGGTGACTCTCACTCCGATGCGCGAGGTCGCCTGATTGAACAGATACTTTTTTCCTCCGGTGCGTGCCTCCTTACTCGGAAAGAGGCAACATATCACAACATCGCTAACATTACGTTCTCAGCAGTAGACCTCAGCATAACATCCCCATCACTCCTGCCTCTGCCTGAGTGGGAAGTCATTATAGATCTATATGGAAGTGACCATTTTCATATGGTTATCAGCACATCAGTAAAAAATACATGTCTTGCCCAGATTTTCAAATGGCTCACCAACAAAGCCGATTCGGAAAAGTTTCCAAAAATGACTGCATTCACTTGGACTGACATGGCGGTGTTAAGCATAGAGGATTATGTGTGCTACTTTATAGCTTTCTTGGTTGATGCAGCCACAAAATGTATTACCCAAACGTTTGGTTCGTGAGGAAAACGACGAGTCCCATGGTGGAATAATGAGTGCCATGATGCGCGAAGAAAGCAAAATAAGGCATGGAAGTTGCTTAGAGACTCGCCGACTGCCGAGAATCTTGTAAACTTTAGGAACGTCAAGTCGCAAGGAAGTAGGACGCGCTGACAGGCGAGAGGGGAAAGTTGGCACAAATTTTTATCTGGCATTGTTTCATACACAGATAAGGTCAGAGTCTAAAGCATGGTTGGTAAGTTGGCAGGACGAAAAGCACTTTCACTTCCTCTAGTGAACCCACAAGGGGAGAGTTTGGAAGACCAGGCTAACACTCCTGGAGTGCACTACCAACAGGTCTCCAGCTCATGCCACTATAGTGAAGCGTTCCGACGGTACAAAGCCAAAATAGAAAAACAGAGATGAAAGCACAAGCCCACAACACATGAGGCATACAATGAACCTTTCTGTTTGGCTGAACCACAAGCCTCACTTACCTGCTGCAATAAATCTACTCCAGGCTCGCACCGTGTGGCATATGAAACGTTAAAATACCTACCCACTGAAACCCAGAAAGCTCTCCTCTCTCTGTATAATGCGATATGGTCTTCCAGCGAGCTACCCCCAGCTTGGAAGGAAGCTATCGTTATCCCAATTCTAAAACAAGGTAAGGACCCGGCCTCAGTTTCTAGCTACAGGCCAATAGCATTAACCAGCTGTCTTTGCAAGCTCTTTGAAAAAATGATTACCAGGCGCCTGATGCACTTTCTTGAATTTATTGGCCTAGTTGACCCATACCAGTGTGGGTTTCGAGAGGCTCGGTCCACCACTGACCACCTTGTCTGTATCGAGGCACCAATTCGCGATGCTTTTGTTCATAAGCAATTTTTTCTTTCTGTATTCCTCAATAAGGAAAAGGCATATGACACTACATGGCGCTTTGGCATATTGCGAGACCTGTCGCATTTTGGTGTGCGGGGTAGAATTCTGACAATCATCGAAAGCTACCCGTCTAACCGTACATTCCGTGTCCGAGTTGGCACTGTCTTATCTTGAGTATTTGTCCAAGACACAATAGCGCCACAAGGAGGTGTAATGAGCTGCACACTTTTCATAGTTAAAATGCATTCCTTGCACATGTCTACCCCACGAAATATTGATACGTGTATGGAAATGTCGCCCCCACACAGCTGCATTGGCACGCAAAAGGAAGAAGACGACAACGTGGTTGTTGTGGGATGGATTCTCGAGCTTCCCCCGTTGGCCTGCATGACTGTGCGCTCTTTAAACCGTTAGAAATACCAGCTCTCGGTGAACACATCTTCCCCGTAGCATGTTTTGGTGGAAGGTGTGGGGTCTTCACAGAACCCGGCTTTGGAACTCCGCAGTGGACGCCAGCTTTGTCCAGCCGCGATGCCTGAAACCGGTACTCAGGCCTCGCCATCGGCACCAACTCCATCACCTGTAATTCTCCCCCCCCCCCATTTCTTCTCGACCCTGGCACGTTTTCCGGGACGGACAGCTTGGGCATCGAAGAATGGCTCGCGTTATTCGAGCGCGTCAGCAAGCACTACAGGTGGGACGAAACGCTTATTCTGGCAAATATTCTATTCTACCTACAGGGTACGGCACGTGCCTAGTATAAGACGCATGAAGAAGAATGAACCAGCTGGGACATATGCAAGCAAAAGCTTCGCGATTTGTTCGGTCGGTCAGTTGCTCGTGAGATGGCAGCCAGGCAGGAACTCGCGTCACGTATTCAATCAATGACGGAGTTGTACGTCACGTACATCCAAGACGTACTGGCACTGTGCCGGAAGACTGACAAAAACATGTCCGAGGCGGACTTAGATCAGCAACGTGTTGAAAGGCTCTACTGATGATGCTTTAAACATACTGATGTGTTAGAACTGTACCCCTGTCAGCTCAATATTATCTGAATGCCGACGATTTGAACAAGCTAAAAGCATGCAAACAAACCACCACTTCACGAGACTACCAAACACTGCTGCGGCTTCGTCTTGTGAGGATTCTGCAGCGCCCCGTTCACTTGCACCTCCTGCCAATCTTGCAAGGATTATTCACCAGAAGCTGGAAACCATGGCCCCCGCTTCCTATCAGCCCCCTGCGCAAGACAACTGGGCAACAGCCTCGCTTATTCAAGCCATCGTACGTCAGAAGTTTGCTAACCTGGGCGTCCAGGTTCCCCAGCCCTCCAGACTTATGCCGCAGCCCACGAACACTCCCGTCCACAAAGCTGACCACCACTCTGCTCCACTTGTTGCTGCGGCAGCTTCGACTCCTCGGTTTCCACCACGCTACTGAAATCCATCTGAGTGACGCGCGCACGATGATCGACCCATCTGCATTTCTTGCTCTCGTGGTGGGCACATCTCCCGCCATCGCCGGAACAGGTGGTGTTTCCGGTCAAGCTCTCCTAATGTCGACCACCGTCAGGAGCGTGGACACTATTCGCAACCCGCTTTTCCGGATGACCATATTCAGGATCCTACAGCTCGCCATTCATCTCCACGCTCCAAACCGTCCTACGCTGACGTCTTCGTCCAAAGAAACTAGTCTAGCCGCTCGCTGTCACCTCAGGGTCGGCCGTCACGCTCCCTTCAACGCCGCCGCTCTCTGTCACCGGCTCATTCTGGTCATTCCCCGGAAAACTGTCGAGTGCAGCTCGTGGAGGTGGCGCTGCGTTGACTACTTGGAATTGAAACCCTCAACCGGCTACAAGTTCAAAACACAATTTACTTCGGGTGTTTGCTGATGGCCACGCCATAACTGCTCTAATCGACACTGGTTCCCAAGTATCTGTTATCAATTCTGCACTTCGATCTCGCCTGAAAAAGGTTCTCACACCGGCTATGTTCTCTACTGTTCGAGTGGCCAACGGAAGTCGAACATCGGTGTGGTGTGTGCACTGCCCGCGTTACTGTTGCTGGCCACCGCACTTCCGTTCTCTTCGCAGTCCTCCATGGTTGCCCACACGACGTCATCCTTGGAATAAACTTCTTAACCGCCCAGTCCACCCTCATCGATTGTTCTAACGGTACCTTACGGCTCGAATCGCCTTTGTGCACCGATTTCACTCCTCCGAATTGCACTCGGCAAAGATCCTTGGAGTCTCTACTGCTACCGCCCCAGGCTGCTATGTACATTCCTCTGTCACCACTCCCGTCCGTTCCTGATGGAGACTATCTGGTGGCTCCCCCCATTTATTTAACCCTTACGCACCACATCGCACTACCACATACTATAGTGGCTGTTGCTAACAACACGGTGCTACTTGCAGTTCTGAACTTTTCTACGTCGACCCAAGTTCTTTACCAAGGCATCACTTTAGCCGATCGTTCCACCTTTGATGAATGTTCGATTTGTTCTTTTCCCCTGACACTATGACTGTGGGGAAATCTGTCATCACCTCGCAATATGAGGAGTTCCTCGACGAAAGTATAACCGACGACCTCTTACGTTCCCAAGTTGCAACGCTCCGAAGTGTTTTATTTTCTTACCTGAATATCTTTGACGTCAACGACCGTCACCTAGGCCGCACAAGTACCGTAACCCACCGTATCGACACCGGCGACGCCAGACCACTCCACAAACGCCTTTATCGCGTGTCACATGCTGAGCGCCAGGTTATATAGACGAAGGTCGAGAAAATGCTCAGTAAAGATGTCATTAAGCCTTCATCGAGTCCTTGGGCATCCCCTGTAGTCTTAGTTAAAAAGAAGGACAGCACCTGGTGCTTTTCCGTCGACTATCGCCACCTGAATCGGACCACCAAGAAGGACGATTATGCTTTACCCCAAATGGATGATGAGCTCGACTTCGTCCACGGCGCTAACTATTCCTCGTCCCTTGACTTTCGATCCGGATACTGGCAAATTTCGGTGGATGACCGCGACCGCAAGAAGACAGCATTCATCACACCCGGCGGCCTTTACTAATTCAAGGTCATGCCTTTTGGGTTGTGCAAAGCCCCGGCTACTTTTGAACGTATGATGGACGCTCTTCTCTGCGGTTTAAAATTGTCGACCTGCCTTTGCTATCGCGATGGTGTAATCGTTTTCTCGCCCTCCTTCGAAAGCCACCTGTCTCGCCTATCGGCAAGTCTTGACGTTTTTCGTTGCGCTGGTCTCCAACTGAATTCGTCGAAATGCTCATTAGGACGCCGACATATTAAACTACTCGGCCACCTTGTTGACTACACTGGTGTTCAATACGACCCTGACAAAGTCCGTGCAGTCCGAGAATTCACGGTTCTGCGTTCCACACAAGGTGTTTGCAGTTTTATTGCGCTCTGCTGATACTTCCACCGCTTTTTCTTCAACTTCGCGGATGTTTCTAGGCCTCTCGCGGATCTTCTCAAAAAGAATGCGGCCTTTTTTGGGGAAAGGACCAAGAACATTTATTCGCGTCCCCAATTACCGCACTCACATCACCATCTGTATTGGCTCATTTTGATCCAGCGGCTCGAACAGAGCTTCGATCCGATGCAGGCGGCCATGGCATTGGTGCTATACTCGCTCAGATACAATATGGCACCAACCGAGTGATAACCTACGCTAGTCACCTTCTGTCGCAAGCGCAAAAAAATAATTCCGTCAATAAGCGGAAATGCTTAGCGCTCGTTTGGGCCATTGCGCAATTCCGTCCATATTTATACGGACGTCCGTTCGCAGTCATCACGGACCATCATGCGCTTTGCTGGCTGTGGACGCTTAAGGACCCTACAGGAAAACTCGGCCGATGGGCGTTTCGATTACAGGAGTACACGTTTCCAGTTGTTTACAAATCTGGAAAGCTGCACAGCGATGCTGACTGCCTATCCCGGGACACCGTCGATGCACCTAGCTCTACTGATTTGGAAACCGATGTCTGCGCTTTAGCCATCACTGACTTTCTGAACGTGGCCGACGAACAGCGCTGAGATCCATCGCTGCTCACCATCATTGACCACCTTCAATCGCGTCATGCTGACCCTTCTTTTAGCAGATACCTGCTTCAAGACACCGTTTTGCACCGTCGCAACTTACACCCCGACGGCATGGAACTTTCAGTCGTCGCACCGCGTCATCTGCGAAAGGTTGTTCTGCGACAATTCCACGATGCTCCTACTTCTGGACATCTAGGAGTCTCCAGAGCTTACGACCGCATTCGAAAACGAGTATTCTGGAAGGGTCTCTACCGCTCTGTTCACCGTTACGTCGCATCTTGCGATCTCTGCCAGCGCCGAAAGAAGCCTACGACGCCCCTTGCCGGTCTTCTTCAACCAAGTGAAGTTCCAGCCGAGCCATGTTATCGAGTGGGGTGGGACTTGCTAGGTCCCTTTCCTGCTTCCACAACTGGAAGTAAAAGGACTGCAGTGGTCACAGACTCTGTCACTCGGTATGCAATCTCTACGCAACCATCTACGCAACCGACGTTGCCGACTTCCTGCTGTACGACATTATTCTCCAGCATGGCACTCCGTCTCACTTGCTCACAGACCATGGTCGATACTTTCTATCTCGTGTGGTTGATGATCTACTCCGATCTTGTGCTACCCGTCACAACTTCTCCACATCTTACCACCCTTAGGCTAACGGCCTTACGGGACGCCTAAACCGCACATTGAAAGACATGCTTTCCGTGTACGTATCTACCGACCACAGTGATCGGGACGTAGCTTTGTTGTTTGTCACCTTCGCCTGTACCTCGTCGCGTCGTGAAACAGCGGGCTACTCCCCTTATTATCCACTCTTCGGGCGTCATTCCTTACTGCCCTTCGACACACTGCTTTCATCGGACCACCCATCTGCCACTTCGTACGCTCAGGATGCGATCGCCCGTGCCCTCACGGCACGTGTGGTAGCCCGCGCTCGGTGATCGTCGTCGCAGACAGCACAGATGTCCCTTTTGACCGTCGACATAGAGATGCCGTTTTTTCTGCGGGATCTCTTGTTCTCCTGTGGCTCCCATCTCGACGTATTGCCCTCTGCGAGAAACTACTATCGCGATACGCTGGGCCCTACCGAGTCAATCATCAGGTCACACCTGTGTCCTACGAGATTGCCGCTACCACAAACTTATCACCTGCTGCACATAAAACGGAAGTAGTCCACGTTTCTCGTCTCAAGCCCTACAATGCCAACTTGTTCATTTAACAGGCACCGAGGCGGTGCCTTACGGGCCGAGGGGACGACACGTGTATGGAACTGTCGCCCCAACACAGCTGAATTGGCAGCCAAACGGAAGAAGACGACAACGTGGTTGTTGTGGGTTCGACTCACGAGCTTCCCCTGTTGGCCTGCATGACTGTGCGCTCCTTAAGCCGTCAACAAGACCAGCTCTCATTGAATAAATCTTCCCGTAACAATATTTCTGCTGCATATTTGTCGATTATGTACAGATTGGTTACAAATCGTGCAACATCTCAATGTGCTAACGCGAAGTTCACTCGGGTTGAATAAGATATCTCAATGGGCAAACGAGAATGGTTTTATACTCAATGCGCAAAATAGCACTCGTGTGTTGTTCAGCCGAAAGAGGCGCCTCCATCCTGACCCCGACATTGACCTGCATGGTCAATCTCTGTCAGTGAAGACCGAGCGCAAATTTCGTGGTCTCATATTAGAAACTAAACTTACCTTCATCCCACACATCAAGTATTTAAACGACAGTTGCTTAAAAACACTGAATATTTTGAAAGTGTTGTCACGTACATGGGGCAGCGACACGAAATGTCTAGTACTTATATAAAAGCCTCGTACGCACACGCCTAGATTACGTTGCTATAACATATCAGTCGGCAACACCATCAGCCTTAAAGATTATCGACCCTCTCCACCATCTGGGCATTCACCTCTCAACGGGTGCTTTCCGAACTAGCCCTGTGGAGAGCCTGTACTTGGATTTGAATGAAAGGTCACTCCACCTACAAAGATGTTTCCTGTCCTTTTTGTGCTTTTTGAAGGTAAAGGCAGACAAGAAACACCCTTCTCGTTTCACAAGTAATGATTTATCTTGTTTTGGCTTGTTCTTTGTTTAGGCAGCCCTACGTGCACCGTGTAATGTGCCTGGCCGAAGAAACAGGTGTGTCTCATCTTGAACCCAGTCTGATGGCTCCTGCAACATATCTGCCACCGTGGCAGTGGCAGCTCGTAGACTGTGATGTCTCTTTTGTTGAAGTCACAAAGCACGCACCACTTGCACACATACATACATACATACTCCCTAGAACTACAACTGAAATACACATGTCCTGAGTTCTTTACCGATGCGTCAAAGTCAAACACATCTGTCGAATATGCAGCGGTAGGTCAATCCTTTTCCGAGGCCGGCGTTTTTTATCCTGATGCAAGCACTTTCCCAGAAGGAGCTTACGCAATACTGGCAGTTGTAAAACGCATTAAACAAATAAAATCACAAAAAGCAGTATTATACACAGATTCACTAAGTGTGGTCAAAGCCCTGAAAACTAAAAAACACAAGAACCCGTGCTGGTGTCACTTTACTCATTTCTGTGCACACTGTACACATCAAAACAGCATGTCGTTGTTTGCTGGTTTACAGGGCGCCATGAGATACAAGGGAACTTTTGGCTGACAATCTGGCTGCTTCAGCCAACGACACTACTCGCAATGCATCAATACCAATCCCTGCACTTCACTTAAAACCTTTTCTAAAACGAAAGCTCAGGGGGTATTGACAGAACACGTGGGATAAAGACGCAGATAATAAACTCCAGGCTGTTAGGCCACAACTAGGTTATTGGCCGCCACTATCAAAGTCAAGACACACAAAAAAACAATAACAAAGCTTAGAACAGGACATACACACTCCACACATTCATTCCTTCTATCTACATGCAATCCACATATTGTGAGAGATGTGGAGAACCCCTTACGGTTCTCCACATTCTCTTCCTGAGCATTGAGCTAGATGCTCTAAGAAAAAAAGCACTTTTTACTGCCCTACGGACCGTAGCTCCCACTACACCCTGGAATGCTCATCATTATGGATCCGCTTTTTGAACTGCACACTTTTCATAATTTTGAAAGTTGTGCATAGCTTTTAACCGATATTTTGAGGTAATCCGTCGCACGACCTCTGTACCGTGGTCGTGGCTGTGGTGACTACAACTTCATCATGTTTTTATTATCATGACATTTTGCCATCCAATTTCACTACACATATCTCATGCCACTTTCATGATTTTATTACTTCCATGTTTTAACCCGCGTTAACGCGAGGAATTTTAAGGCCCCTTTACAGACACGCATCATATCGTTGTTCATATCTCTAGTGAATTGAAATGACGCTCTTTGGCAACAAATTGGCCCTGCTCCATTAAAAACTACTCATAATCATCATCATGCACCCCAAACACCGTGGCTTTCTAAGGAGACATTTTGGAGGATGCGAATGACTAGTTTGACCACTTCTATTGAGTTGCGCACATCAACGAATGGGATGACAGTCGCAAGCTCCAAAGAGTTTAACATTCCGCGAAACATTTAACAGTTTAAAAGTTTAACATTTGAACATTCCGCGAAAGCGTAACACAACAACCACGAGGGCTTTTCGCGACGAGCTCTTTCACACAGACAGTTGCGCAATGCATTACGCAACGCTGAAAAAAAGGAAAGAGTGAGTAAGCCATCACGTGTAGCAACCATCTGCTGAACGAGAGAGTCTCGATGTTTTCCGAGGACATGCTTCGGCTGTTCAGGCGCGCCGACCCTGAAATGTCCGAACAAAGGAAGTTGCCGCATTTGATACGAGGAGTCAAAAAGCAGCTTTTCAATTAACTGGTGTGCAGTCTTCCGACAATTGTGGCTCAGTTCATCAGCGAAGCAACCGTGATGATCTGCCCTCTCCAGCAGCGGTCAATACAGTACGAACGCCATGACGTCCCGGCCACTGCATGCTCCATCAGGTCTGACAGTGAGAAACAGGCACTCGCAGCTTTCATACTAAGTATTGCGCGGGACGAGCTACATCATATTGAGTCACTGGGACCCTAAACTACTGTGACGGCATTCGCGGATGTCATGAGGAATGAGATATGACAGGTGGTCATGCCACTCATGCCACTAATGTCTGAAGCCCCCATCCTAACATATGCCGTGGCACTGCGATCTCCGGCGCCACCAGTCACAAGTCCATCAATGCATACAATCGAGCATGTTCCTCATCCATTTCCCGACATCTCTTTCAATCCACCATACGGATCAAGGCTACTGAGCGCACTCACATATAAGCCGTCCAGCTTACGACAAATTGCTAGCAAGGCAAGCGTAAGGCGTTCGGCAACCGTCCACTGTGTTACCCCTGTGGCAAAGCGGGCCACGTATATCGCAACTGCCAGCTCAGTGAAACTGATCTCCGCGGCTTCCATCCTAATAATCGGTGACCGCGCTATGGTGAGGCACCCCCATAAAATAGAGGGCTATTGTACCGGCCAACAAACGCCTTCGACTATTCAGCACCACCAGTCGCGGTCACCGTCGCCTCACTGGCGTACGTCACTACTCAATATGCCCTCATGATTCTGGGCCCGATTTTCTTGTAAATTTGCGATCTCATTTGGCCTCTTTCAGTAAAAATAAGCTTTTCGTCCTAGGAGATTTTAATCTGCCCAACTTTGATTGGGACTGCTTGAAATCAAGACCCGATTCTTGTCACAGTGACGACATTCTCGACATTATGTTTTCACACAACCTTGTTCAAATAGTTCAGCAACCAACCCGAGTTTGTGGCAATTCATCCTCTCTACTTGACCTTGTTTTCCTGACCAGATCTTTCGAAAAGTACCACGTGTCTGTGGAACACGGTTTCTCAGATCAGAAAATTGTTTTTGCATCCATTTCCCTTCATTACAAAAATGCAAAAAGTTGCCCAGCTCTCAAAAAAGTGAAAGACTTTGCAAAAGCTAATGACACTGCAATTACTGAGTATTTAGAAAATACCTGGCCAAATTTCAGTGATCACAATGTTGAAGTCCTTTGGAATAAATTTAAAAATATGTGTTTATTCTGTTTGCGAAACTTCGTACCCGATAAAGTTAAGAAGACCGCTAAATATACGCCCTGGATATCTAGATCTATATTTCACCTTAAACGCAAAGCCAAGCGCTTACGAAAAAACGTACAGCGCCTCAACAACTCGCCTATATTCGTGCTACCCTTTTCAATGCTATTACTCGTGCCAAAAATTTCTACTTTAACACTACTTTACCGAACTTCCTAAGAGAGGAACCACATAAATTCTGGAACTTTATTAGACAGCGCAATGAAAACATAACTGAAATTTCAGTCGACGGCTCTAAATTGGCTAATCCTCGAGCAATCGCGAATCACTTCAATTTGTTTTTCCATAGCGTATTTTCGCAGTCTCAGTTAAAACAGAGTAATTCAATAGCTTCATGACCTGATGTCAATATTGTTTCGCACAATGGTGTCTTAAATATGTTACTTCGATTAAAAAACAAATCGACGCCAGGGCCCGATTGCATCCCGAACGCATTTCTTGGTCGTTATGCTGAAACTTTGACGAAATTTCTTGTACTTATTTTTGAATCTTCTCTTCGTATGGCCACGCTACCTTCTGATTTTAAAATAGCCCGTATCGTACCTATTCCCCAAAAAGGCGACCCACTCTTAATTCCCAGCTACAGACCCATATCTATGTTATCATCTGCCTGTAAGTTACTTGAACACGTTGTTTCTACGTCCATTACACAATTTTTACATACCCATCAAATCCTTTCTCCATTTCAACACGGGTTTCGAAAGGGATTCTCGACCGTCACTCAACTACTTACAGTTGTTCACCACGCTTCTTCAGTTCTTGATAAGGGGGGACAGGTTGACCTCATACTCTTAGATTTTAGTAAGGCCTTCGATCGCGTATCGCACGACAAATTAATCGATAAATTAGTTCAAATCGGGCTTCCAGCGTTCATCGTCTCTTGGCTAACTGCCTATTTAAGTAACCGTAGACAGTACGTCGACATTAATGGAAGCACTTCTGACGCTCTCCCTGTTACGTCTGGCGTACCGCAGGGAAGTGTGCTAGGCCCTTTACTTTTCCTTATTTTTTGTAATGACATTGTTAACGTTATAAACAGTCCGGTCCAAATACGTCTTTTTGCAGATGACTGTATACTTTTTAATGAACTTAATTGCATCGAGGACCAACTTGCGTTAAACTCGGCGTTAGCAAACGTTGCTTCTTGGAGTAAAACTACAAACATGCAATTAAACCATGACAAAACAGTTTACCTCCGAATGACTAGAAAGAAACACCCCCTTGAATTCTCTTATTGTACTTGTGACCAACCGCTTAAGCAAGTAGATGAACACAAATATCTTGGCGTAACATTAACCAGTACCTTAAGTTGGAACTCTCACATAACTAACATATGCGCTGCCGCTTTCCGTAAACTTTGTTTATTACGACACAAACTCAAAACCGCTCCCTCTGAGGTTAAATACTTAGCATATACTTCTATAATTAGACCTAAACTTGAATATGCCTGTGTTATTTGGGATCCTCACACTAAAACCAATATCGAATGCTTCGAAAGAATTCAAAGAAGGGCCGTCCGCTTTATTTATGGTATGTACGGTCCAACAGACTTCGTTTCTGCCCAGATGGAAAGACATGGTAACCCAACATTAGAATCACGACGTAAATCATTTAGGCTAAAATTACTGTACCAAATAGTTAACCGGAAGCTCTTATTTGATCACAGCCCCTACATTAGTCGCCTGGAAACACGGCGCGGTCGTCATTCACACTCCCTTGCCTTAACTCCGTATTTCTGCAAAACTAATCTCTTCAAATTTTCGTTTTTCCCGCGCACAATCTGTGAGTGGAACAATTTACCGTTTGCCGCCCTGCTGTCGACAGATTCTATTGACGCACATGTTTTCCTGAGGATGTAAAAATGTTCTGCAGTTTTTTTTTCTTACTTCAGTGCCATGTTGTTTCCCTTTGTTTCCCTTTGCGATTCACGCGATCCCACTTAAATCATCGCTGTTACGATAAGTTTGGTTGCATTGTTGTTGTTTGTGTGTGATGATTGAATTATTGTACGCTGTGTGATGTTTGGCTTGTTTGCCTTACTGCCTGTACCATTCCTGCTTGGGCTCCATGCCTGCAGTATCTTGTAAATAAAAAATAAATAAAAATAAATAAAATTATCTTTCGCATCTCTGAGTCATCGAAGGGAAACTAGGAGCCGTGATTTCTGGGGATGAAGCCGTTTTCTGACGAAGCTTCAGAGAACTCCTCTCGACGCAACTACCCCACGACGAGCGTTACGGTTCTTCACTCCTTTCCTAAAGTAGTAAGATTGCTTTTGCCAATATCGCTGTCCTTGTTGAAAATCACGTCATTACCGCTCCCGTTGGCCCCGGTGGCGACTATTCTGGTATGAGCGCCGTATTGGCGTCTGAGCTGAGGAAATATTCCACACCGTGGGAAGGACCCCAGTTGCGCATAGCAGGTGGCAAGCTGGCGATGCCGACAGCAATGTGCACTCTACATGTTCAAATTCATGCGTCTACTTTCACGGGGTCTTCTCTCCTGTTGCCGGCGTGCTTCCGGTCAGTCATCCTGAGAAGTGACTATCTTCGAGAATACGGAGCAGTCATCGACCACCGTGAGTTCCTTGTGTGATTGGATGACTCTTTCTGTGCGGAAACTGAGAACACCCCGTTACCTAAGACAGCATTACGTATTGCCGGCAATTCGGTTATGTGCCCCTCGAAGCAGCCTCTTTGGAACTGTCAGATTAGGGCAAGATGTGTAGAACGCCGCAATCACGGAGGCGAATTCGTCTTACGCTTCTTCACGATATTTCTGCGTTGCAAGAGGCACCATTCCTTCTCACACCGAACAGGCTTGCTTGCTGGTCACAAACTTTGACGAAGAATTGCGTCATCTTTCTCAACACATCACCGTTGCATACAATGAGGAAATTGATGATGCCCGTGGTTTTTCAACATTGACAGCAATTTCGTCGTGAAACTCCTCTGCTGAGGCGTTAGTGACCACTCTCTACGTAAACCAGGGTCTGCCTTCAGCACAACGAGAAGGTCTTTTGCGTATACTTGACTCCTTTCAAGACTCCTTTGCTACAATAACGTCAAAAGTTGAACAGGCACCACTTGCCCCGCATCGAATCATCGTCTAACCCACCGAAAGACCATTTCGACAGCATACCGGTCGCGTATCCTAAATAGAACAAGACGCTATAATGAGCTAAGCTCAGCCGAAGCTTAAATACGGCGCCATGATGATGTCCAGCCATGGAAGAGCCCCTATGCTTCGCTAGTTCTGTTGGTGAAGAAAAAGAATGGTACGTTGTGTTTTTGTGTAGATTAATGCAAATTGAACGAGGTCACCAAAAAATCTGTTTATTTTCTGCCACGAATTGACGGCTCCTCGGACTATATACGCAGGGCTTGTTACCATTTCTCCATGGATTTACGTAGTGGCTACTAACAAATTGTAGTTGACGAACGTGACCACGACAAGGCAACTTTTATTACTCGTGATGGCCTCTACGTGTTTGAGATACTGCCTTTCGGTCTATGCTGAGTGGCAGCAACTTTTCAAAGATTATGAACATGGTTCTCGCCGGGCTCTAGTAAAGATGATGTCTTGTTTACCTTTAAGACATGCTGGTTTTCGCAAACACGTTTGAGCAACACTGCCGGCGTCTGCAGACAATTTTCATGCAATTCGAAGAGCTGGCTGTTCTCTAAAACTTGAGAAGTGCAGTTTCGGCTACGGAGAACTTAAATTCTTCGTCAACGGCGTGAGTGAACCTGGCATGCATCCTGACCACGAGAAAACCAGTGTCGTTGCCACATTCACCGTGCGAAGAAACAAGCGTGACCTACGGCGATTTTTGGGGCTGTGTGCGATTTTTGAGGCTCAGCGAGCTTTTCGAAGCTCACTGAGCCTCTCAATTAACTCACGAAAGAGGGTATCTAATTTGTTCGGGGACCAGATCAGCACCACACTTTCGGTACTTTGCGAAACCATCTGCAGACGCCACACATACTGGGTCATTTTGACGAGACTGCTGACACGGCGTTGCACACACACGCCAGCAATGTCGGGCAAGGTGCCGTGTTGGTTCAGTGGCGTAATGGCGTCAAGCGCTATTATCGAACATGCAAGCAGAATGCTCTCACCTGCGTGAATAACTATTCTGCGGCGAAAACAGAATGGTTAAGTGTTGTCTGGGCCATAACAAAGTATTGACTTTACTTGTACAGCTACCCGTTCAGGGTAGACAGCGACCGCCATTCTTTGAGCTGGCTTGCAAATCTGAATACTCCCCGAGACGCTTAGCGCGATGGAGCCTTCAGCTGCAAGGATTTGATCTTAACGTCGTACTCAACTGTGGGCGAAAACACACCTGCGCTGACTGTCTTTCACGTGCGCCACTCGACAATTTCAATACTAACCATGAAGAGGACGACTGCTTTATTTCTGCTGTGCCAGCAACCAGCTTGGCTCTAAAGCAGCGTGATGATTTTGAGCTTGGTCCACTCATTGCATACCTAGAAGGGCGCAGATCAAACTTCTCTCTTATTTTCACCCGCCAATTTGCGTCCATTCGTTTTCGGCATGCAATGAGTGCTTAGCAAATGCTCTGAAAGGCCGCTCTTCTATCTTTCGCTGGGATTGTGCTTCGCCTTCTGTGCAAGCCCGGCGTTTTGTTATGTTTTGTTTTTTGTCGCGACTGCATCATGTTACTTTTCTTTGTTCTCTCAAAAAGTTATCTGTGCCTTATCTATGTCAAATGTCTTGGTAGAAACTGACGCGCGCATTCTCGGTGCCACGCCTACAATGGTATGGACAACGTCACTCCATACGCAAGGAACGGCCTGTGAATTTGGGTACGACGCTGAGGACGAGGTAGGTGGTCCCACAAGCAAAAGGATACCGCTCGTGACATAGCGGCAGAACATTTTTTGGTTTTTCTAGCCGTATACTTCCTTCGCTGTAAAACTTAGTGCGCTGTAACTCGAGTGAATCTGTTTATAACAACTTATCTCGAGGCCAAGTCTGAGTGATGCCTAAGTATATAGATTTTTTTCAGTGAGCCTGAGTGAGCTCCAATTTATTTCCAAATTTGTATTCTCCCATCACTTCTCCCATCCCTGATTTCCAATTTTCGTTGTTATCTGAACTATACATAGTTATGGTATGCCTTTTCATATTTCAATGTCTTTTCTAAACCTCCATATTCTTACTCACGCTTACTCTGCTTTTCCACCACGTGCGAAGCTATACTTTACACTCCTTTGCAATGATTGATTGCTTTCTGTATGCTTGTGTCCTGCCTGCTAACACCAATCTATGACATCAGACACAAGGTGACAGTCCGAGTTTCTAAAGTGCAACAAGCTTAAAAAAATGAAAGCAATGAGGCAAATTTAAGGCTATGTATGTGTTTCAAGAGTCTCTCTACTATGAGCACGTTAGTGTACTGCTTCTCTAGAAGCATTGGATTTTGCAAATTTATTTCCTGCCACATACTTGCATCAGCATTGGCTATAAACCGTGTATGTAGTTCAAAGCGCCATAAGTATCCCGGAACTTGTTCCACTCGTTTATTTTCGATATCATTGAGTTCCAGGTGAATTGTTTACGTTCATATTGCTGCCCTTCTGCAAAAAAAGACTAAATTAAGCTTGACTTTGTGAACTTCAATTGAGGTTGCCTATTTTACACCTTCTATGGTTTTGAATGAGCCGTCCCATAAAGCACTTAGGTTCTTGTTGTTTGTTGCGAAAGTTGTCGACAACAAGATGACGAGCTACTGATATAAATGTCAGCCGCTTGCTTGGTTGACCAGAAGAAATGATTGTTTGTCCAAAATAAATATTGAAAGTGCTGTGTTTGTATAAAATGGCAGTAGAAACGAAAATATTTCACGATAATTTACCCTCATGTGCAAAACTGTTCATATTCAGCCCAACACTTTGACTGCCATATAAACATTCACGTGTTTTGTCAATGAATAATGATTAATATTTGTGATGTTCATGGGCTGTCGCGCCAACAGGTGGAATTCAAGAGCGTCCTCTCGAAGATCTTCAGTACGCCGACGCTCCCTTGCTTGGCTGTGCTTAACGCGTTAGCAAGGTATGAACATAAACCACTTTTTATGTTTCGTGCATCATTGAATATACTGGACCATGCGTGACGCAAAAAATTTATTTCGTTTTTGCGACATGCGAAGTTTTTGTGAAAATACGTGGCAACTCGCGCGTCCGATTATAGCCCGCAGAGTACACATATCAGCTTCGCAGGATTTCCTTCAGCCTAACGATGGATAGGTAAATGTAATCGTCTGATCATTGCAGTTGAAACTCGCCTTGTTTTACGTGCGTAACGCATTCGTCAGTGCTTATGTGGAGCATGAATTCCATAACTACAGCCGCTTTATATCCTTTTTTGGGGCAGCCAGCCGAATGCGTCTCTTCGTTAGTGAAAGCGCTAGTTTCCTTCCGGCCCGCTGCATCGGCTGGGGTGCAAGCTATCGGCGACAGGGATGTTTCTCCCAAAGCTCTCTACAGCTACAGTGAGCTATCTGGGCCGGTAGTGTCACGTGTTAATGATCGGTGCTTTGTTATAATCTCGTGAACAGGCTGCATTACTATAGCTAGATTCCTGGCCGATGACCGAGTGACACCTATTAGCGCAAGCAATTCAACGAACACAGGAAAGAATACTATCGTAGCCACGGCACGGTTAGAGCCGTTGTACTATGCGATAACACTGCACGTTAAAGAAGACCAGGTGGTTTAAAATTTACAACCCCTCCACTTTGGCCTAGCTCATAATCATATCGAGGCTTTGGCACGCAAAACTTCGGGTATTAATATTGTTACGTGTGCCAAGGGACTGCCTCAGTGGAATAGTGGCCTGCGTTCTCGGCTGCTGACCCCAAGCTCGCGGGTTTGATCCCGGCCGTGAAGGGATCAAACACATAAAGAGAAATTGTAAAGGCACGTGTGATGTCAGTGCAAGTTAAAGAACACCAAATAGTTGGAATTTCCAGAGCTCTCTACTACGACGTTCCTCATAATCATATTGTCATTTTGGGGCGTAAAACTTCACACAATATTATAATATCATTGAAACGGGGTTAATTGGCGTAAGTAGCACTTGCACAGCAGGTCTACTGATACTGAAAGTAGGCGGCAACAACCGACACCGGAAGTACAGCGCTGGGGTTCACAGCTCGCGCTCAAGGCTTCTTTTTAAAGAGATGACCCACTACGGCGTGTAGTTCTTCTATCTCCTTACAACACCCCGGTGACAAAGGGAAGCCATCCTGGCTAATCAAGACGATGGCAGAAGAAAGAGCTCGTGATATGGCCTAAGGCGACTGATGTGAACTGTCCCGCGACCAATGCGGTGCCTGTTTGTGAATGGTTTCACTGGCTCGATCACATATGTTAAATTAGAGCGATGTTCCCTGACGAGGTGAGGACCGTGGAACTTAGGGGAAAGCTTGGAGGATAGAACAGAAGGGTGGAACGGCAGTCGGAGCTAGACGCGCGAGCCGACGGCGAAATTTTGAACTTGCTGGTCTCGGTCGTGATGTTCTTTTTTTGAGGAATTGTCTGTCCGTTGTGAATGAGCAAGCCAACTGACGACACTCTTCAGCATGCCGCACACTTTCATAAACGAGACTGAATTCGGAAGCGTCTGGTCGATTCGTCAAAATGGCCTCAAGAGTGCCACATGGCTCACGGCCGTAGAAAAGAAAGAAAGGTGAGACGCCTGTTGTTGACTGCGTCGCTGTATTATATGCTTAGGTTCAAACCGGTAGCACCACATCCCAGTTAGACTGGTAAAAAAAGACATACGTCTCAAGCATGTCTTCCAGTGTTCGATTGAAGCACTTCATGAGACCGTTCGTCCGCGGGTGGTAAACTGTACAGGTGTGGTGAACCACACGGCATGGCGCGAATTAGTGCTTGAAGAAGCTTGGATAAAAACATGTGCCCGCTCTATCACTGAGTATTTCGCGTGGTTCACCATGACGCAAGACGAATAGTCGTAAGATGAAGTGGGCTACGTCCCGAGCAGCAAGGTAGCGGAGCTGTTTCTGCATATCTCGTCAGATAGTCCACTGCGACAGTTACCCATCGCATGCCAGCCGCGGTGTAAAGAAGCGGTCCATATATGTAGATCAATGCCTACGCGGTCTAAAGGGCGTGTGGGACATGGTAGAGGGTGCAGACAAAGGGGCAAATGACTCGCGTTGTTGGCATAATGAACATTATTGGATGTATTTTTTGATTGTGTAGAAGCCTCGCCAGTAGTAACACTAGTGGAGCCGTTCATACAACTGAAGGGCGCCAGCGTGAGCGTGCTGCGGACCAGCATGTAAATATGCACATACATCAGATCGCATATGGCTTGGTATAACCGAACGCTATTTACGACCATCTATCTACGTTGTGGTTTATTCGGTATGAGCGCATCCCGTATTGCAAAGTGTGTGACTTGACGACAAAAGCACGTGGGTATGCTGACGTGGAAGTGTTGGAAAGGAAGTTAAAGATAGATGTAGTTTATGTATCTTTACGCTGCTCAGATGACACGGTCGTGCTGAAAATGCCATGAGAACGTCACTTTTTGAGGGCAGGTCCTCGCTGGATCGCACTGGTGATCGAGAGAGCGCCTCTGCGTCAGAATGTTTTCGCCCAGATGGGTAGATAAAGCGAATGTCAAAGTTTTGGAGGCACAGCACTCAACGACCAAGACGGCCAGAGGCGTCTTTCAGAGAAGCTAACCGACAGAATGCGTGATGGTCGGTGACGACGTCGAAAGTCTGTCCGTACAAGTAGGGACAAAACTTACTTAGCGCCCGCACAATTGCCAGGAACTCTTTCTCAGCCAGGGAGTAGTTGGTTTTCGCTTTTGTGAGTGCGTGGCTACCATATGCGAGGACGTATTCTGAAATACCAGGCTTACGTTACGCGAGTGCCACGCCAAGGCCGACGCCACCAGCGTCAAAGTACCATTCGGTCGGGGCTATCGGGTCATATAGGTGTAGAAGAGGTGGTGATGTGAGCTGGCGGCGCAATGTGTCGAATACGTCATCGCATGCTTGGGTCCAATTAGAAAGGTTGGCAGGCTGAGCAAGTAGTTTCGTGTGCAGTGCTATGACTGATGCAAAGCTGCGAATGAAACGACGAAAATAAGATCACAAGCCAATGAAGCTTCGCCGTTCTTTGAGTGTTGTCAGCTTTGAAAACTCAGCGACTGCACGAAGTTTATCCGGGTCTGAAAGTATTACATCCTTTGAGACCACATGGCAAAGTATAACGAGCAGACGAGCCCCGAAGCAAGACTTCTTGTGAAGGTTTTTCTTGGTGAGGCATTGAAGAAGCGTGCGCAAACGATTGATGTGCATAGAAAAATCTGGAAAGAACATGACAACGTCAGCCAGGTAACGGAAATACTTTTCCCACTTAAGGCCGAGTTGGATGCTGTCCATCATTCGCTCAACTGTATCAAGCGGAGTGCACAGACCTAATGGCAATACTCTGAATTCGTATAGGCCATCTGGCGTGACTAACGCTGTTTTAGGACGGTTACTTTCTGCCATCGCAACCCGGCAATATCATGAACGCAGACCTGATGATGAAAAGTATTCGGCCCCTTGCAGGCAATCGATGGCGCCATCGATGCAGAGAAGAGGGTTGACATATTTCCACGTATTCTTGTTGAGGCGTCTGTAATCCCCGCAAAGCCTAATTGAACCATCCTTTTTTTTCAAACGAATACGACGGGTGAAGACCACGAACTTCAGGAGGGCATGATATTACCGTAGCGAAGCATGTCATTCACTCGCTCCGCAATGATATTGCGTTCTGCTGCTGATTCACAGTAGGGGCATTGTCGCAAAGTGGTATGCATTCCCCTGTCGATAATGTTAGTGACCGTGTTGGTTCGACTCAGTGGCTTCTGTGGGATATTGAATGAATGTCTAAACATCTGAAGAATCAGCCACTATAGGTTGTGTCCATTTATCCCGAGAGAGCCCGCTGTCGATGGAGTGGTTTAATAGACCCGGAGAAACGTCAACAGGATGAAAAATAACAGTTACAGCATGTAACTGAAGTTTCGGGCCAGTGTCATGGGATGCTATAGCCAGGATAGAACGTTTGTTTATTGGGTAAACGTGACCAACTGTCTCGTGATGCTGTAAGGTGAGAGGACATAATCTGGAATTGCAAACAAGGATTGCAGTCACATCTTCATCGGGCCCCATAATGGCATATGGCAGAGACGTGCCTGGGCGATGAATGAATATGGCAGACGGCGTAAACATAAAAGTATCGCTAGAAAAGTCAGTGTGGCTGACAGGAACAATGATGGCACTAAGGGGAGGATCGTCAGTGTCAGTAGTCACACGAAGCCTGCCAACGCTAAGTGGTTGGTGTCGGTGGACAGGGGGCATCGGCGAACACAGAAAGTTTCACCTAAGCACGAGCACACTCAATTACGGCGTGGTGGCGCGACGAAAATTCCCGTCCGAGATTACGTCATGCGAACGCGTGGCCAACACTAGAAACTCGATGTGGTACAAAACGCTCTGAATGGTGACTCTAGCCGTACATGCTCCAACTGGTCAACTTTGTTGCGCGCTCGCTGTAAAGCAAAAATCTGGATAGTGGCGTCGTCACCAATATAATAGAGCGGCAAAGTGCTCGGTTCAAGACAGAACTGGCAGCTCCGGTATCAACAAGTGCTAGATTTCGTAAACCTTCGACAAACACTACCAGAACGTTGGCAGGGGACAGGCGAAGACTTGCACATTGTGACGACGAAACACCTCTTGCCTCCAGAGCTTCGGCAGTCAGTTTCGCTGCCCTGGTCGGTGCCACAGAGGTGTCCGAGAACGGCGACGTGGGTAGAATGAGCGACGAGTAGTGAGCGGTTTACATTTCTCAGGTAGTCAGCCATGTGGCGATGGGTCTTGTCGCGGGTTGACGGGGCCCGGAAGCAATAGTAGGAGTTTCTTGGTGCCGATGAAGTAGTGGTTCAGTGCCATCGACATAAGTGCACGAGATGGCCTGGTTACCCTCGCGCGTGGTAGATGGAACGGTTATCAGCTGTACGCCAGAGGTTTTCGTAAGACTGCAGTGTACATTAAGCGTCGCTGGTACTTACACCGTTCGAGAAGTTGACATGGGTAGAGGTCGCGCAGGACTTGACACGCCATCAGCGTAGGTCTATGGCGCGGCGACAGGTGTTGTATGAGAGGCGGACGGCACTGTTTCAGAGACCTACGTCTGTATGACCTCTATGATAGTGGGCACAAGGCACTCGAAAGAGGGTTCCATTGTCGGTAGGTAGGAGAAGCATGAAGTTGTCGGGCCACCTCCTGGCGCACTTATCGTTTGATTTCCGACATTAGCGTGTTGTGGTCTCCACCGAGTGTCAGCGCCGCGAAGGTTTGGTCGGTAGCCGTTAGCCGCCGCGTCATGATTCATTGTTTACGCAACTCCTCAAAGCTCTTGCACAGAGCGGCCAGTTTGGACATGGCCCGTAGGCTCCTGGCCTGCAGAGTCTGGAAGGCGTCGTCGTTTATCCCTTTCAAGATGTGTTTGATCGTGTTCTTTTGTCAGTGTAGGTGAAGGCTTTTGCACAATTCAAGCATGGCCTCAGTATAGCTTGGGAAGCTTTCCCCTGAAGCTGTGCGCGTCTCCGTAGGGGCTGTTAGGGCATGGCGCTTGCGTACCTTAGGCCGACCGAGCACGTGGCAATGCGTAGCTTAAAAGTACCCAAAGTGGCGAGTTCCAAGCGGTGGTCATTAAACCTGAGAATTGCTAACTCTTCAGGTAGAAGGGCACACATTGCACCTTAGAAGGGTCGTCCACCTGTTGCTCGCGTCTACTTTTTCAAATGTCGACAGCCAATCTTCAACGTTCTTTTCATCGGTACCGTTGGAACAAGGTGGATCGCCCCCACGTAGTGCAGGAGGCACGATGACCATCGGAGGCTGGATGATCCACTCCCCCTGTTCCCTTGAGCAGAGTTCTCTCAGCTGCGTTGCGGCTGTTGCTACAAAAGAGAGAGGAAGGTTGGTTACATGGTATCCGTCTTGTCTCCTCGTGGCTGCTGCTGCTTGTAAAGGCTGAAGACCAGGAACTTTCGATACGTTTCAACAATTCGACTTTATGTTGTCACAGTTTCCGCTAATTAGGGAGGTGATCGCCGGGCTAATTTCAAGGACCGAAATATCAGCCCCTTAAACTGCACCGCGCAAGCGTGGACAGTTTAGAAGTTGTCCTACTTGGCACGCCAGCGGTCGCCGGCTGTGGCCCAAAAAACAAGTCAGAGCCGACAGTTGATAAAGGAAACAAAACTATATCCTCAGTTACGGCAGATCAAACCGATACACAAATATCCACACTCAACAATAGTTGACTAAGATATGTCACCAATCCAATAACGTACTACATAGTACAATAAGCCACACTCGAAACAACAAACACAAACAGCGAAATGCACTACAATGCAATCGCATGCATCGAACAACTAAGACACTCAAAGACTAAAGAGTTCGAAAACTTATTCAGTCCAAAGTCCTTGGAACAAAGTCCTCATGATACTCTTCAGAGAATCACTCAAAGTCCAGCGCTGTTGTTGTTCGGCTGCCCCGAAGTTTTTCTTCCAGGAAACCTCGCGGCTTCACTTGGCCGCTCTCCAAGCACCGAACTTCTTCGCCGGTAACACGTCGGCTTCCCACGCGCAGCTGTTGCCACGCACCTTCGCTCGCTGGCGGTAAACACACACTTCTGCCTGTAGCACGAGTCTTCACCTTCTCAGGCGTAAATTCTCTTCATTACCTGCTTTGTCGCGAAAGACGAAACCTTCGCCGATGACACGGCGAAAACACCCTACGCACTCTGGCACATACTTTCTTTTTCTCCTCTGTCACTGAGGACAAAAGGCTTCGCCAACAAGGCGCAACACCCTACGCACTCTGGCGCGAAATTCCTTCTTCTCCTGATCTCCCATCTTTGCTGCTCGGTTAAATACTGTTCGATCTAGATTACGAAAATTCTCATCGTTTCATCGGCGCGATGCACAGTCAGGGCTGGGGAAAGCGCGAGACGTTTCGAGGGCCATCCGCGACTTGCGACCCAACTCTGCATCACGACGCCCCTTTCCCTGGAGAACCTTCCAGGGCTTGGTCGGCCACCGATGTGAAGGGGTTAGTCGGCGAACTACGCTTCCGAGGGCGGAGGCGAGATGGTGGGCCCGGGGAGCCTTTGCATGTTTATCTTTATCGTTGACCTTGAGGCGCCTCTCTAGCGCTTGGTCGCGAGAATTCGGTGGCGCACCCTTTTTTGAGCGCTCGTTTGTGCCACTGCCCCCCACTTTAAGAATAATATCTCATAATATTGAACACCACACAAACGAGTGCGAACAGTCACCACACACGTAAAGACTGTAACATGGTCCATCGCTCATGGCGCATCACATTTACAATAGAGCACTCAATACAATACAATCAATCTCAATCAATACAATCTCACAACACATAAAATATAACCACAGGTACATGAGTACAACACTTCACCACATATTTCAAACAATACAGATGTACAAAGGTCTGCCTTTACCACAATTGTACAATCCATATACATACCAATGTATATACATACCAATGTGGTATAGGATTATACAATCTTATACCACAACAAACACTTCAACTTGCTCGAGATACACTTGTGACACAGGATAACAACTACATTAACGCAACATAAGGCACTCAGCGCTGCCAAACACATTCCGATTCGACCTCAGCACCTATCCAGTGTACTTCGAGCGGCGCTTGCGCCCTTTCTTGCGGTGCTCGCTCGATCACTTTTGTTCTTCCTCGTTCTGTTCCGACGAGCCCTTTAAATCGATGGTATCTGAGGCGGCGTCTCAGCTATCGTTGTCACTTACAACATTGTTAACGGGTCATATTGTTTACCCGATCTTGTCTGGTTATTGAATAGTAGCTTGTTAATGTCACGACATTGAGCCTGGCTGGCCGACTCCGTCACCTTTACACTGTCGGTCTGTTGAGATCGTGCCGACGTGAGTCCAGCTGCCCAGCACGTTCTCACGTTCAACACGATCATCTCCTGGTTCACTGTCTCTTGCACCGCAGCTTCACCTTGGGCTCAAGTGAGATTCATCGCAGGATGCTTCTCCACTGTATCTCGCTGTATCTGTGTCGGCGAGAGCTCCATCTTCGGGTCTTCCCCCAAACGTTCTCGATAATTCGGCCTTCACACATCGTCGATGTTTCCGATGATAAGATCGTACAGGGAGGTCGTCATACATAGGGCAGTAACCTTCCCACTGAAGTAAGTGGTGTCAACCTCAATCTCTGCTTCGGGAAGCATCCGAACCTTACTGTCAATTAGGCAAACCAGTTTCGCTTTGCCTGTTAACTCACTTTCCCGTACCGAATTTCTCCGCACAATAACAGTGAAGCTACTGGTATCTCTTAACACCGTAACTTTCTTGCCCGCAACTTTTCCAGGCAGCATTGGCATTCCCTTCGTAACACCGATTGGCCGTTTTGTCATTACAGCACCCAAAATAGGAAGTTTCTCACCATTTTTCAACTCTACGAATCCGTCGGTGATGGCATCAACATCGGATTTCGGGGCCGCTTGCACACAGGCTACTTGGTGAGTTTGACTCGCTCCGTTACGACATGCGTCTGCTTTGTGCCCACTCTGGCCACACTTGAAACATTTTACAACGGTAGGACTCGTGAAGTTAGTTCGACAGCTGTTCGCGCGGTGACCCACTCGGTTACACGGAAAACAACGCGGAACACTCTCCGGTGCACGCTTCGTTTGCTCGGGTGCCGGTTTCTTCGAATCTTCGGGACACTTCTTTTTGACTTTGGCCAAATTCGTGCCACATTGCGCTTCTAAGAATTGATCAGCCAATGCAAGCATGTCTTCAAGTGACTCAGCTTTCCTTTTTTTCAAGTATAGCGGCAGGCTTGGGTGGCAACTGGTGAGAAATTGCTCTGTAATAAATAGTTCTCTAAGCTCATTGTACTTCTGCACTGTCCCTGAAAGTTCGATCCATCTGTCAAAATAATGGCTACGTCAGGCGGCGTACTGCGTAGCCGTCTCACAGTCAGCTGGCTTTTCTGTTCAAAATCTGTCCCAGAAACCTTCCACAGTAAATATAATTGCTTCAGTAAAGCAGATTTCACATTTGCATAGTTGGCTGCATCTGTCGGCGTCAGCCTACCATACACACTGAGCGCTTCCCCACTCAAGCAAATACTCAAAGCAGTTGCCCATTGATGTTCCGGCTAATTCTGGCTTCTTGCAATTGTCTCAAATCTGTGAAGTTACGCGTCAGGGTCGTCCTTCCTTTCATGAAACGCTACGAGTAGCTTGCTTGGGTTCAAGCGGAAGACATGGTCTTCCCGTTCGCTGCTTTCAGCCACAGCTTGGACGGGAGTTTCGCTTCGCTGTTGCGAACGAAGCCGCTCGAGTTCCATCTCGAGCAGCCGCTGCCGTTTTCTTCCAACCATCTCCGCCTCTCTTTCTTCTTTCAGCTTTCGCTCCTTTGCCTCTCTTTCTTCTCTCGCCATTTCGGCTGCCAACTTTTCTCTCTCCAGCTCCAACTTCAATTGCTGCTTTCTTTTTTCCTTGGCTCTCTGAGCTGCCAACTTCTCATTTCTCTCTCTCTCTCTCTCTCCATTTCAGCTGCTTTTTCTTCCTTAGCTCTCTCAGCTGCCAACCTCTCTTTCTCCAACTCAGCTGCTTTTTCTTCCTTAGCTCTCTCAGCTTCCAATCTCTCTCTCTCCACCGCCTATTTCTCCTTCTGGCTTACACACTTCCGTAGTTAGGTGCCAGAAAGACCCATCTTCTAAACCAGAGCTATTAACTTCTCCAGATCCATGGTGTCCGTGCCTCTAAAGTAAAATTCTAGCCGCGTCCACAAGATATCTGCCAAATCAGCCTATCGAAACACTCTGCCCGCTCCTTAACAAAAACACTGAGCAACACACAAAAATTGTTCCGATAACACTATCAACAACTCAAGGCTCATTTTCACTACACTGTGCACCAAAAAAGTCTTGTCGCGGACGCCAGAATAATTGTCACAGGTCCCGTTAATTAAGGAGGCGATCGCCAGGCTAATTCGAGGGACCGAAATGTCGGCCTCCTGAACTGCACCACGAAATTGTGGACAATATAGAAGTGGTCCTATTTGGCACGCCAGCAGACGCCGGCTATGGCCCAAAAAACAAGTCAGAGCCGAGAGTTAATAAACAAAACAAAATTATATTCTCAAATATGACATATTAAAACGATACTCAATTATGCACACTCAGTAAAAGTTGACTACGATACGTCATTAATCAAACAACGTACTACACATTACAATTAGCCACAGTCGAAACAACGGACACCAACAACAATGGGCACTACACTGCAATCGCAGGAAACGAACAACCAAGACACTTAAAGACTAAAGAGTTCGAAAACTTATTCAGTGCAAAGTCCTTGTAACAAAGTCTGAATTATACTCTTCGAAGAATTACTCACTCAAAGTCCAGCGCAGTTGTTGTTCCGCTGCCCCGAAGTTTCTCTTCCAGGAAACCTGGCGTCTTCACTTGGCCGCTCTCTAAGCACCAAACTTCTTCGCCAGTAACACGTCGGCTTCCCACGCGCAGCTGTCGCCACGCATCTTCGCTCGCTGGCGGTAGACACAAACTCCTGCCTGTAGCACGAGTCTTCACCCCTCAGACGGAAATCCTCTTCATTACCTGCTTCGTCGCGAAGGACAAAACCTTCGCCGACGACACGGCGGAACACCCTGCGCAGTCTGGCGCATACTTTCTTCTCTTCTGTCACTGAGGACAAAAGGCTTCGCCGACAAGGTGGAACACCCTACGCACTCTGGCGCAAAATTATTTCTTCTCCTGATCTCTAATCTCTTCTGCTCAGTTAAATACCCTTCGCGCTAGATTCTAAAAATTCTCATCGTTTCGTCGGCGCGATGCCCAGTAGGGGCAGAGGAAAGCGCGAGACGTTTCGACGGGCCGTCCGCGACTCGTGACGCAACTCTGCATCACAACGCCCTTTCCCTCGACAACCTTCCAGGGCTTGCTCGGCCGATGTGAGGAGGTTAGTCGGCGAACTACGCTTCCGAAGGGGGGGGGAGGCGGGGGGCGGGGGGCCTTTGCATGATTTTCTCCTTTATCGTTGGCCTTGAGGCGCCTCTATAGCGCATGGTCGCGAGAATTCAGCTGCGCGCCTTTTTTGAGCGCTCGTTTGTGACAGTATACAGAAGCTTATGTACAAATTTACAAGACTCCTCACCGTTGGAGCCATGGCATGTTGCCTTGACAGAGCCGATGGGGTAGAGAACTGCTTGCTGCGACTAGAACACTCATGAGAAGTCAGGAGCCAGGTTCTAACCCCTCGATTGTTCCTTCGCGTTCTCCTCACGGCCAACCAAAACAATTCAGTCTGTTTATTGGACAAGCTTAACACACTTATTGCCATCCTGTCCTCTTGTTCTTTCATACAAGCATTTGAGCTCCAGGTCTGAGAGAAACAAAGAGAGAGAGCCGAAAGAAATGACCTGCAAAAGACGTTCCGCGAACTTTGCAAACGCACACGATGCTGGCGTCGTTCGGTTGCCCCACTCATGTTACGCGGGTGCAGCTGGTTCGTCAGCGGGCCCATGCCATTACTGCAAGATGGTATACGCTGTCCGGCGTGGCAGCCGCCTCACAGACTCTATTCAAGATGTATGGGCACCCACACACCGGACGAATTCACGCCACATGCTGACACCCCCTGACCGGAGGCAACCTCGCTGGCCCCCGCCCTCTAATGGTCACGAGAAACTGTGAGAGCGGATGGGGTTCTATCGCCACATCACGTTTCTTTTACTAGAACGGGCGTCCTTATGCCGGGATTCTCGTTTCCCAAGAGTCGGCTCCTTGGAAAGCGCACACTTTTGAGACAAAGAAATCACACCCCCTTGCCTGCGGCGCCAGACTTTACACGCTCCAAATCCGGAATTCCAGATACAGTGTGCCATGTTAATGCACCATGAGCACCGCACTTCTACCGAAACTTGCAGCAACGCCTCTCTATAATGAAATTATGTCGTCTAACTTATCCGTCCTTGCGCTGGGCACAAGCAAGTGACTGTCAAATTTCCTTTCGTTTTAAAAGAGTAGTCTATCGGTCTCGAAAAGTGGGAAACGATAAATAGTACTAGGTACTCTACTATCGAAGAGCATGAAGCCATCCCGTGGGCGTCACAATCGATGCAGGCCTGTTGACAAATATTACGCCGTGAACACCTTCACGACGAGTGGTCAACCCTTCGTACGAGTGCAATACTGTTCAAACAAGAGTACACTGGCACATGTACTCACCTGAAAGTTTCGGTCTGGATGTCTATCACAAGCCACCCAGTGAAAGTTAAACCCAATGATCAGAGTGCACTCAACTTGATCTAGTGACTGCGTTCATACGTGGGAACGCAACGCATGTTTGAGGCGAAAAATCAATACGTAAGCATAGGCACTGTACCTTTTTATTTGAAAATTCGCAGATACGTAATTTTAATGTTTAAAAGGCTTGTCACGCTGCGCAGAGAATACGACTCTATGAACGAAATAGTGGGTGGTTCCTATGCTTTGTTAAAATTTAGAACATTGCCTAAAATAATCCGGTCTGTCACGTACAACTGGCTCTACATTCTAAAAAAATTGTTTTTTTCATTATATTGCCAGATGGTGCCATGCGTCATGCTGCGCCTTCCAATAGAATACTAGCGTCTTTCAACTTCTTTTACAGTGAATCAGGATGATGCCCAACCTATTATATTCTTTCTGGTACTTATTTATTAGTTTATTAGTAGCAATTACAAAATTGTTCAAGGAGACAGGGTAAAAGGCGAAAATTGCCTGGCTGGGCCGTGCCACCCATACTGCAGCAGCATAAAAAAGGCATTCACAAGTATAAAACGGTCAATTCAATTTCTAACTGCGAAGCATTTCGTAGCGGACTTCGGCTACTTTGAGCGTATCTGTCTATCTATTCCCCGCAGGGGCGTCGGCGTAAGTAGGCAGTTGGTGCGTGGCGACACCACGGACCCGAGATAACGGGAGAGTTTCGACTCCCTCCCACGCCTAACCGTGCGTGGCTTTGCCGTGTCCGAGAAAAATGGTATCCTGGAGGTTGAGCCGACGCCGGGTGATTGGACCTTTAAGGCCCCCCAGCAGAGGCAACACGCACCTTTGGCCCCGGCTTCACGTACACGGAACCCCCCCCCCCCCTGAGCTGACCCACCCAGGGGAAATCGGCAGTCGCCTTTTCCTGTCTTTCCTCCCACATATTCGTCTTTCTCTTACATTAATCTTTCCTGTGCTCTCCTCCCATCTGTTCACTTCAGAATTTCATGGCGACAAAGGTTGACCTTGTGTAGGTATGAAACCTTGGATAACTACATTGGGTTATAGTGAGATCGTACGGCTGGCTTTAGGAGGGCTTGTTTAACAAGTCCAGCCGCGTCCCCTTGTTGGACTCAGTGGTGGGAGGTCGCTGCTGTTACCGAACATATTCATACTTCTATGGCTTCATAAGCATCCGCCGCCCTTCATCGGTCTCGCAAGGGAGACCGCACCAAAGCTAGTTTTTACTTCTAGACAGAAATTAAATTTACTTTCATAAAGTATTATATTATCCTTAGTGAAAGCACACCTCGAAAGAAACTATACCCATTTTTGGTGTTGATCGATTTATATGTGGGGTTTGACGTCCCGAAACCACCATATGATTATGAGAGACGCCATAGTGGAGGGCTCCGGAAATTTCGACCACCTGGGGTTCTTTAACGTGCACCCAAATCTGAGTACACGGGCCTACAACATTTCCGCCTCCATCGGAAATGCAGCCGCCGCAGCCGAGATTCGAACCCGCGACGTGCGGGTCAGCAGCCGAGTGCCTTAGCCACTAGACCACCGCGGCGGGGCCATTTTTTGGTGTCGAAGTGCATAAAATAAAAAATTAAACCAACATAAAAAGCATCCAAAATGTCAAGCGGTGACCTCCTTTTGGAGCTAGCCGAAAAATACTAAGTGCCTATGCTATCCCAACTAACCAGCACTGGATAAACAACTGTCACCCTTTCGGTTCATCGCTCTCTAAACACCAGCAGGGAAGTAATCTCTGAGGAAGACTTCTTTGGCCTTAGTGACGAAGAGTTCCTCGAAGGATTCCAAGACCAAAATGTCATAAAAGTGCAAACAATAGTAATCCGTTGCAAAATTCAGGAAGTGCCCACCAAAAACGTAATACTAACCTTTGGAACAAGTGAAATGCCCACCCCTCTTAATGCTGGGTACATAAAAATAAACTTCAGACCCTACATTCCCAACCCAAGACGCTGTTTCAAATGCCAAAGATTCGGACACGCCTCGCATTCATGCAGAAGCAAAGAAACATGCGCAAAATGCAGCGCAAATGACCGCAAATCTGAAAACTGCTCATCCTCACCCCACTGTGTTGACTGTGACCGCGAACACCCATCATAATCCCGGTCATGCCCATAATGAAAAAAAGAAAAATTAAGTGATCGCTCTGACCGTCAAATAAAAAATATCACTCAGCGAAGTGCGAAAACGGTTGTCATACCTTTTCCGCAGAAGTTACAGCGATGTGAAGCAGTTGGGGCCGCGTCACAAAGGCCTAACGAGTCCACTGCTACCACAACCAGTGGTCGCGTGGTGCCTCAATTCGCTCATTTAAAGGAAGCAGCACCAGCTGCCACATCCACATCAAAAGTCCCGCAGACCCCGGTCTCCCTGGCACCTAAAATCATTCAAGTGCCAAGGCCTTAGATCCGTTTTTTTCAGCGCCTCACTCTCGATCAGCCACCGCATCAGACAAGGCAATGGAGATCGACCACAAAAACCCGGTGTCATCGACACCGAAGGACAAGCGATCCCTCTAGCGCACCAAACAGGACAACGACAAAGTCCCAGTAACCATAATAAGCAAGCGATAACCATAATGGTTAGAGCATTTCCCTCTATTTCTATTCCTTAGTATTGTCACCTATCATCTATTACTCAAGCCGATCAATCCCCAAAAGTATATTTACTTATCCTCACTCCGCCATGACTTTTCTCATACATTGGAACTGTAGATGCTTAATTCACTACTTAGCTCACATAGATGATATTATTAACAAGTTCTCACCAGTAGTTTTTTTTTTGCCTCCAAGAGACAACTCTTGCTGCAAAACACGACCATTTCCTAAAGGGCTTCAAAGTTGCCTGAAAAGACCGCAAACGTTGCAACCGTCTTTCAGGAGGAGTAGCCGCAATTGTTCAAGGCAGCACTCCTACGCGACATGTCCAAATAAACACTTTCGACGTCATCGCCATCACCATTCTCTCGTAAAAAACCATTACCATCTCTCACACTTTTTTCACCACAAAAACTTAGAAAATCAAGTGCAACAGTTGCTAAAACAATTTATTTATTTGGGGATTTCAATGCTCATTCAACCCTTTGGGGTAAAAACAAAACAGATGCAAGAGGTCAAGTTGTGGAAAATTTAATTTTATCAAACGACATCTACCTTCTTAACTCCTACGTTTTTATGTACCTTTCGCCAACATCACGCACGTTTAGTTGCTTAGATCTCGCTTTGCGTTCCCCGTGTATTTCTAACGATTCTAAATGGGACGTCGTCAACATGTCTTGTGGTAGTGATCATCAACCCGGCATCATGAAACTGATATGATCCTACCCAACTTTAACAAGCAAGCCACGCCGGTAGAAAGTGCAGCTTGCGAACTGGCAAATTTTCACGGAAAACGCTAAGCTCGATGAACTTTTCTCATCGGAGCTTTCTGTTGAGGAACTGAATGACGAGTTCATCAAAGATTTTGTCTTGGCAACAGAAAAAGCAATACCACAATCATCCGGCATCGTACGCAAGAAACTGAACCCTTGATGGACAAACGAGTGTACTGATGTCAAAAAATAACCAGATAAGGCCTGGGAAATTCTGCAAGCATACCCCTTTCACACCAATTTCTCCAACTTCAAACAGGCAAAAGCCGGAGCCTGATTTATTCGAAGACAGAGAGAAAAGGATTCATGGCAAAAATACATATCATCACTTGACAGTTGTGGGGGTGCTGACACCCCCCCCCCCCTGTAAAGTTGTCTGCGCCGCGTGGCGCACATGTCTCGCCCCAAGGCTTTGTTTTGGTGGTGACCACCGCCGGGCGATAGATGGCGTTGTGTTCGCTTTGAGTACCACTGTTGGTAGAGTGGTAGTGCCGGAGGTGGCCCCTGGCGGAAGGCAGGCCTTGGTGGTGGGCGAGAGTTGAGCGAGCCTCTTCTGCGCGTGGCGGCTGCCGTGAACGGTTGTCTGTGGCGTGGGCCCCGGTGCTCGGCACCGCGGGCTTCGCGCCGGGGTCCCACGTGGAAAGTCAGGCGTTGGCGACGCCGCCTTGGGTATGTGTTAGTGTGTTGGGTGTGTTAGTGTGTGTTTATCATGTTATTGTGTGTTTAGTGTGTCACTGCGTTATGTTGTTTGTATGGTAGCGTGTTAATTGAAAATTGATGTAATATTCGGCGGACGATATGGTCGTCTAAATTAGTTAATAAATGTATGTATGTTGTGTGCTTTGTACCGACCGCGTCTGCCGTGTCCGTTCACTCCATGAGCGTGGCGTGGCGATGCGCGCGTTCGCCTCGCGGAGATCCCACACAGTTCAGTCACACATAAACACATCTGAGACCAGGTGAGAAACTTTAAACGAGAGTACTCCTTCGAACAATATCACTGCTCACAAGTCCAGACACACAATCAACACGGGAAGACTAGGCCAACCTATTAGGAGAACACGTTTACAAAATATCATGTGCAGTAAATTACACCAATGCCTTCCTGAAATATAAAACATTCAGAACGACAAAGACTGCCTACTGCCAGTACCTCAAATGAATTTTATAACCTTCCGCTTACGCTGCACGAGTTAAACAGGGTGTTTTCCGCCGGTAAAAAAACAGTAACAGGGTCTGACCTGGTACACAAAACAATGTTGTCACACCTATCCCAAGCATCCGCGGAGGCACTTCTCTGTTTCTTTAACAAAATGCAGGACTCTTGCATAATGCCTGAAGATGTGAAATTGTAATAGTTATACCGTTTATCAAACCTGGTAAACCTCCAACATCCCCAAGTAGCTACAGGCCTTTGCATCAACAAGCTGCCTAGCGAAAATTTACGAAAGCATCAGAATTGTTAAACTTACCTTCATTATCGTATCGCAGCACCTAATAGATGCACACCAGTGCGGATACAAAAAGGACTGTTCCACCACTGATCATCTTGTTAGGCTGGAAGAAGAAATACAGCAAGCATTTCTACACGAACAGCTCTGTCTAGCGGTTTTCTTTGACCTAGAGAAAGCATAAGACACAACTTGGAGATACGGGATTCTCAGAGATCTAGCTAACTCAGTGATTTGCGGAAGAATGCTGAACTGCTTATACAATTTCGTATCAATTAGAACTTTTTAAATATGTATGGGTGCGGTACTATCCCGAATATTTGTTCAAAAAACGGTGTACCACAGAGCTGCGTTTTAAACACCGCCCTGTTCACAGTCAGAATGAACTCCTTCAACACGGCTATAGCCCAGAGTGTCATGCACTCCATCTACGTTGAAGATCTTCAAATTGCCTGCCATGCCTCCAGCCTATAATTCAGTGAAACGCAACTCAAAATTGCAATAAATACGCTTATGAAATGGGCTGAGCAGAATGGTTCCTGCTTTTCGGTCCAAAAAAACCAGCACTCTTCTCTTTACGCAAAAAAGAGGATTGTTCCCTTACCCCACACTCAAACTATAGAACATCGACATGCCGGTAAAACAAGAACACAAATTGCCTGGAATTACATTTGACCAAAACTAAACTTTCGGGCAAACACGAATGCTCTGAAAACTATGGCGAACAAAGCCCTCAACGTGCTGTAAGTAATCTTTCATAAGCACTGTTGTTCCTATTGACTCTGCTTTATACGTATTTACCAATCTCTTGTCCGCAGCATTTTAGACTATGGTTGCGTAGTGTATGACTCAGCGCGAAACTCAAACATCCCCCATCTTGACCATATACACAACCTGGGTCTGCGTCTGTCCAGCGGTGCTTACAGAAAAACAGCTGTGCAAAGTCTATACGTGGAATTTAATGAGCCCCTCTATTTCATCGAAGAGCATTACTAACCTGGTGATATTGCCACAAGGCAGTAGTGGGATTGGGGCATAAAGCGGTAGAGGGTCCCTGGCTGAAAGAAAAGACTACGAAGTGGTTAGAGACCGGTTCCAGCCCGCCAGTGCGCCAGGCATTGTCATCGCGTGTAATCGTTGTAAATATCTGTAAATATACGTTTTCTTGTGAGATTATTGGTGGAGGTGTGGGGTACCCCTACCTGGCTTTTTCAGCAAACCAACATGGAACTTCGGAGTGGTCGCCACCTTCATTTTCCTGCAATGACTCAACAGGCCCACCCACAAGAGCAACAGCAGCCGCAGCTGCAGCAGCAGCAGCACCAGCAGCACCAGCAGCAGCAGCTGCCTCCTCTGATTCTCCTGCCTCCACGAGACCCCGGAACCTTCTCGGGCACAGGCAAGGACAAGGTGAATGCTGAAGATTGGGTCGCTTTGTACGAGCGCGTGAGTGAATACTATTGGTGGGACCCTACGTTGATGCTGGCCAACGTTGTATTTTACTTGCGGGATACGGCGCTCACCTGGTATGAGACGCATGAGTCGGAGTTGACCAGCTGGGACGTTTGCAAATTGAAGCTTCTCGAGTTATTCAGTAGGCCATTTGGGCGACAGCAGGCCGCGAGGAAAGACCTGGAATGTCGCGTGCAGACATCGACAGAATCATATGTATCTTACATACAGGACGTATTGGGCCTCTGTCGAAAGGTGGACGAGACCATGAGCGAAACTGACAAAATCGCTCACATATTGAAGGGAGTTGCCGATGACGCCTTCAATCTGTTGATCGTTAAAGATTGCGCCACCGTCGACGCGGTTGTGAAGGAGTGTCAGCGCTTCGAGCACGCCAAGAACCGTCGCATAACCCGCCAGTTTGCGCGTCTGCCTAATACTGCAGCCACGTCGACCTGTGAAGACAGCCCCAAGTTCACCCAAGCTACATCGTCCGAAAATGTCACCCGAATCGTTCGTCGCGAACTCGAAGCAATGGCTCCTGCAGCCATCGCCTCTGACGGTCCTCAAGACAACACATCCACCGTCTCTCTCACCCAAGCCGTCGTTCGCCAAGAAATAGCAAATCTCGGCATCACACCTGTTTGCGCTGTTCGCACCACCGAGAGCTCGGCTTCTGTTAACCAGATTCCGGTGTACCCTTCACGCTACCCTTCCCGCTACCGGAACCCTGCTGAATGGAGAACGTCGGATGATAGACCGATCTGCTTTCACTGCTCTCGCGCCGGCCACATTGCACGCTACTGTCGCAATCGTTGGTCATCCAATTCATCTTGGAACACTGGGACATGGCGTCGCTTTGAAGGCAGTTCTCGTCGCTTTTCTACTCCGTACGATCCACAGCCTGCTCCTACTAACGTTCAAGGCCGAAGGTTCAGCCGGTCACCATCACCCCAAGGCCGCCGATCTCTCTCTCCGATGATTTCTCGATCCAGGTTCCCTGCACGACCTGGGCCCTCAACCTCGGGAAACTAGACCATGCAGCTCCCGGAGGTGACGCTGCATTAACGACCCATTCTGCAAATCCTCTGTTGACGATTCCTACACGCCGCAATATTTTGGACCTTTTGGTGGATGACGTTACCGTTACAGCTTTCATAGACACTGGCGCACAAATTTCAGTCATGAGCGCTGCTCTCTGTATTAAACTGCGAAAAGTGATCACGCCTCCTATTAAGTGTGCAGTAATGCTTGCCGATGGGAGCACATCTGCCGTTTTCGGCATGTGTACCTCTCGCGTGTGTATTGTTGGGCGCCAGACCGTCGTATTGCTCACCGTGCTTGAGCAGTGCACACATGACGTGATTCTTCGCCTCGACTTTCTCTCTGCGCACTCCGCCCTTATCGACGGCTCGACGGGTCTTCTTCAGTTGGAACTGCCTTTTGACGCCACTGTTGCCCATGACGCTCAAAGTCGCCTTTGTGCCACCGAGTTCCTGCATCTTCCGCCGCAAGCCGCGACCTACGTGCAGCTCGTGTGTGATCCGCCTGTGCGCGATGGTGAATATGTCGTTTCACCTATTACCGACGTTGTACTAAAGCACTTCATCGCTGTCCCGCACACCGTGGTGAGAGTATGCCACAATCAGACCCATCTGTCTCTTTTGAACTTTGGTTTCTCCGCGCATGTGCTGCCTGCTGGTATTAAACTAGACGTCATGTCGTCGTTGCAAGAGTGTGATATTTCTGAACTGTCGGCTCAGCAACCTACTCCGCACGTCAGCTTGCTCACTGCGCCCAACCTGTCAAGCATTGACATTGCCAAAATGATAGCGCCAGATATTTCGCCCTCCGAAGCACAAGACCTCCACCGTCTGTTGACATCCTATGCGGACATATTCAATCTTGACAACCGCCCTTTAGGCCAGACATCAGTTGTGACCCATCACATCAACACCGGCGATGCCAACCCAATTCATCGCCGCCCTTACCGCGTCCCCGCTGCCGAACGCTCTGTCATCCAGAAATAGGTCGAGAAAATGCTCGCCAAAGGCATCGTCGAACACACATCTAGTCCGTGGGCATCCCCGGTCGCGCTTGTCAAGAAGAAGGACAACACATGGCGGTTTTGCGTCGACTATAGACATCTCAACAAGGTCACTAAGAAGGACGTTTACCCTTTACCAAGAATAGATGACGCCCTTGACTGCCTTCATGGCGCAAAGTTTTTCTCGTTCATTGACCTTTGATCTGGTTATTGGCAGATCGCTGTTGACCCACGGGACCGAGAAAAAACAGCATTTGTAACCCCCGATGGGTTATACCAATTTAAAGTAATGCCGTTTGGGCTTTGTAATGCACCGGCCACCTTTGAGCGTATGATGGACTCCCTTCTGCGCGGCTCAAATGGTCCACTTGCTTATGCTACTTAGATGATATAATTGTTTTTTCACCGACGTTCGCAAGCCATCTAGAGCGACTGTCCAGTATTCTCCAAGTATTTCGCAACGCTGGCCTCCAGCTGAACTCCTCCAAATGCCGTTTCGGCCGTCGCGAAATAACTGTACTTGGTCACCTCGTTAACGCAACTGGGGTACAGCCCGATCCGGACAAAATTCGCGCATTGACTCAATTTCCCGTGCCCTCTTCTCATAAGGATGTCCGGAGCTTCCTTGGTTTGTGCTCCTACTTTCGCCGCTTCATCCAAAATTTCGCCGATATTGCGCGGCCTCTCACCGAGCTTCTTAAAAAAGACGTCCCATTTACTTGGAATTCGCCTCAGAGTGCTGCATTTTCGGCGCTCTTTGCAGCCCTCACGACTACGCCAATATTAGCCCACTTCGATCAGACTGCCCCGACAGAAGTTCGTACGGACGCGAGTAGCCACGGAATTGGTGCTGTTTTAGCTCAGCGTCAGCATGGACGTGACTTTGTCATCGCCTACGCCAGCCGCCTTTTATCCCCTGCCGAGAGGAACTATTCCATCACCGAAAAAGAGTGTCTTGCTCTTGTTTGGGCTGTCGCTAAATTTCGCCCGTACCTCTTCGGCCGCAGTTTTACTGTTGTAACTGATCATCATGCACTCTACTGGCTTTCCTCGCTAAAGGATCCCACAGCACGTCTCGGTCGTTGGTCTCTGCGCCTCCAAGAATACACCTTCTCGGTCGTGTATAAATCTGGTCTCCTCCATCAAGACGCCGACTGCCTGTCACGGTATACAGTGGATCCACCAGACGCCACAGAGAGAGCTACGGAGGCTTGCGTCTTATCAATATCAGACTTTCTTGATATCGCTTCCGAGCAACGCCGCTACCGAGATTTACTTCCCATCATAGAAAGCCTGAGTTCCGCTACTCCACCCACTTGTTTGAACTTGTATTTCCTTCATGAAGGAGTTCTCTACCGCCACAACATGCGCCCTAATGGTCCTGACCGCCTTCTCGTCGTGCCTTCCCATTTGCGTGTAGATGTTCTCCGACAGCTTCACGATGAACCTGCCGCTGGTCACCTGGGAGTCACCCGCACTTATGATCGCGTCCGGCGCCGTTTTTTTCTGGCCACGCCTATATCGCTCTGTGCAAAAGTATGTCGCCAGCTGCGACCTTTGTCAACGTCGAAAACGACCAACATCGCTTCCAGCTGGCCGTCTTAACCCTATTGAGATCCCTGCTGAACCATTCTACCGCGTAGGGCTCGACCTTCTTGGGTCATTTCCCACTTCTGCAACCGGGAACAAATGGGTTGCCGTGGCGACCGACTACGCGACACGTTACGCGATCACCCGCGCTCTTCCAACCAGCTGCGCTACCGATGTCGCCGAATTTCTGCTACATGACATCATATTGCATCACGGCGCTCCTCGACAGCTCGTTAATGACCAAGGCCGATACTTTTTATCTCGCGTCGTCCAGGATATCGTACGTTCCTGTTCCACGAACCACAAGTTCACAACAGCATACCATCCACAAACTAATGGACTTACAGAGCGCCTGAATCGCACTATCACGGACATGTTGTCAATGTATGTTTCTCCAGACCACCGTGACTGGGACGCAACGTTACCCTACGTCACCCTCGCTTACAACTCCTCCAGACATGACACCGCAGGCTATTCCCCGTTCTACCTTCTTTATGGACGGGAACCCTCTCTGCCTCTTGATACACTCCTTCCCGCTGGTTCAAGCTCCCCTGTCACATACGTCCGCGATGCCATAGAGCGAGCCGACGCAGCACGACAGATTGCCCAAGAACGACTCATGCTTTCTCAAGCCTCTCAGAAAGATCGATACGATCGTCACCACCGCGAAGTTTCGTATGCACCAGGTTCTCTCGTACTCTTGTGGACCCCATGTCATCACATCGGCCTCTCAGAAAAACTTTTATTTCGCTATGACGGACCATACAAAGTCCTTCGCAAGATCACCAACCTCACCTACGAGATACAGCGAGTCGTCGACGAAGCGCACTCAATGCCACCACCATCCACTGTTGTGCACGTCGTCAGACTGAAGCCTTATGTGTCACCCAACACTCCCCTTTCGTGACAAGCGCCGGGTCGGCGCTTTAACGCCGCGGGGTAGTGCCACAAGGCAGTAGTGGGATTGGGGCATAAAGCGGTAGAGAGTCACTGGCTAAAAGAAAAGACTACGAAGTGGTTAGAGACTGGTTCCAGCCCGCCAGTGCGCCAGGCATTGTCATCGCGTGTAATCGTTGTAAATCACTGTAAATATACGTTTTCTTGTAAGAATATGTTTTAGGAATGAGGTCGTCACCCAAGCACATCTGCAACGATATTGCCGCAAAGTGTAACTCACGCTAACAGTATACCTCAACAAGCCGAACCTAATCAAGCCACTTGTTCTAGGTTTCGAGAAATACTGCCACTTTTATACCATCCCTGAAGAATCCCTAGATGTCGCTATTAAACCACCAAGGCTAAGGACGATTGGTGGGAATATTGGTGGGAATTGGTGGGAATTTTGGAATAAGGACAATTGGTGTCATAAAGACATGGTTAAAAAGGCTGTGAAGTATTCAGGATGCGAAGTGAGTTTGAAAACAGGCCAGAGTACAGAAGCAAAGGAAGAGGAGGCTGACTCGAAGTGTTGGAAATGTGAGGTCGAGAAAAAAAATGGAGAAAGCGATGGTTGCCCAGAGTGAACTGCTGTTGAGAATCACCGAGCTGCAGACCGCGTTGGTGACAACGCAAGAAAAAACAAGGGCAATGGGAGAAAGGCTGAAGCCCGCCGAGGAAGCACTAGCCAAGGTGAACAAAGCAACGGCCGAGGAAGAGAACTGTTGGGCACCGGCAACCAGAACAGCGGAGAAGAAAGAGCTAGCGAGTTCGGAAAAAAACAAGTTCAGCCGGTTCAACAGTCGCAAGGCCCAGCTTAAGCGAAGTAGTGGTGATGCTGGGAGTGGACAAAGCAGCTGGCGTTACAGGTGGAAGTAACCCCCAGGTGCAGGACACTACAGCTGAAAAGTCACAGAATGTGATAATCGCTATGGACTCGAATTCAAATCGATGCGCAGAAGCAATCAGAGAGAGCGTGAGAGGTGACAAGAGGATTGCAGTAGGGACGTTCCCAGGACGCAAGCTGGAAGCAGTCTTGAGGCAAGCGAGCGCAAATCTCAAAACTAAAGCTCATGTACGAAACTTCGTGATAATTTCAGGCGGTTTAAACGATGTCTTAAATGAAGATATGGCAGGAATAGCGACCGCACTGGTGAAAGGGGTCGATGGCATGCGCACCACTTCTCTTCAGGTACAGGTAGTGATACGCGCGATACCGGAGGTACCGGTGCGTGACGGCAACCTGCAAAGAGCGGCTGTCAACGCAAACCAAGAGATATGGCGGATGAGTCGAAAGAAAGGCTTTGGTGTGGTGGAAATAAACCGAGAGGTGCATAAGTGGGGTGGTTTTCAACGAGACGGAATTCACTTCGATGAGCGGCTAGGCCATGAGGTGGGTTGGCGACTTGCAGGACGTGCAGTTGCTTTTTGGGGGGCACGCAGGCCCTTCTGGGTGCAGGATAGCTAGTAACGAAGTAAACAACCAGGGAGACTCTTTGACGGGTGGTATGGACAGACACGATTACAAAGAGCACCAGTATCTAAAATATGTAGAGCCCGAGGCAGAAATACACGTAGCCACCCGCGCCGAGCCACTTCCGACATGGAGTTTATTAACTTGCAATGTGGCAGGAACAGGCTGAAGTGGGAAGGGACAGAAAAACAGCTAAGAGAGGAGATGTCTATGGTATACGGTTTTGTAGCAACAAATCTTAGGGACATTGAAAAATCCGGACTACGCGTGGGAGTATTGTAATAGAACAGAAGGCAGCAAAAAGGGGTTTGGTATTTGGGTATTCATTCATAAAAGTACAGACTAACAAAGGGTCAAGGTTGCAGGAGTGCAAGGAACATTTATGGCTAAAAGGAAAAGTGGCAAGGCAAATGACACTCCTTGGTTTGGTGTACTAGTGAACGGGAGCAAAGGCTAGAGAGGAAAACCAGTGAATGGTAGAGTGTATATCAAAGAACATTGATGAGTTAGAATGAGAGTGCGCGATAATCATACTATGAGATATGAATGCGCACATAGAAGATATAGATGGGTATACCGACCCAACAGGCAAATGATCGTAGATATGTGTGAAAGACATGATTTGATCATTTTCAACAGTACCGAAAAGTGTGAAGGGCAAATAACATGGGAGGTAGAAAGGCTGCAGTCGACGATAGATTGCACACTGATGTCACATAGAATGTATGATAAGCTCAGGGGAATGCACATAGATGAAGGTGGCTCCAGAAGTCTGGGTAATGATCACTGTCTGGGTGAAGGGGCCAGTCAAGCTGTGAAATGCAGCTTTTTTTCCTTCGCACCAAACCACGTAACAGTGTATTTTCGTGTACTTGTCACGTGGTTGGACAAACTCAAACGTATCAAGCTAAGTTTTGGATGAGCAATGAAAGTGAGAAGGAGACAAGATGAGCAACTACAAAAAATTTTTATTCAGAAAGGCAAATACAAATCGATACTGAAGAAATTGAGAAAGTAATCACTAAGGATAACAAAACAGTGTGGACATACACGAATTTAATTAGACTGTTTGTGCTAGAGCTTGCAAAGGCACGTGACAAGTCACCCCGGAAAAAAAGACACAAACCCAGGAGTTGGTGGGATGAGGAAGTTAAGAGAGCCATAGCGAAACGTCAGGAAGCCTCTAGGATACACAGACATGCTAAGCAGTGAGGTGAACTGACAGATTATGTGATAAGAAAATGCGAAATCTTTATAAACTGTAGAAGGGATGCATCCCTTCTGATCGATGGTTGGAAGAAAGGAAGCTCAGTGGCTGGCAGAAGTACATAAAAAGAGAGAAAGGCAGCTGTGAAATCTTGGAATCATCTAAACTCCTTCAGAAATGAGACGAGCCAAGAGAAGATGTTTATAACTACAGCTCAATGTGTTAGGCTAGAAGAAGACTAAGCTCTTGATTATATAAGAACAAGGATGACAGAAAATTTTCAACAAAGAAGGGATTTATGAACAATAGCCAAGGACGAATCAAGTGGCACAATGGCTTCATTTTCACAACAAGAGTGGGAAAGGGCTGAAAAGAGGGTTCCTAGTAGCCCATCAACCGGCCCAGATTGCATTTCAATTATGCTGATAAAGACATTAGGTCCGAAATCTAAGCAGGCTTTGAGAGAGGCAGTGAGCAAAATTATAACTGATGGTGAAGTCCCCGATTGATGGAAACTTAGCAAGATGAGCATGATCTATGAAGGACAGAGGGACAAAGCTGACATAAACAAGTGCCGCCCTATAACAGTGACATCAGTGGTCTACAGGCTGGCGACACAGATTATAAAGGAAAGGCTGTAGGCATGAATAGGGGATGAGGGGGTGCTGGCGTAACTATAGCATGGGTTTCGGAAACAGGGGAGGTTGGAAGACAATCTGTTCTCACTAACGCATTGCATCAAAATAGCAGAAAAAATGCTCCTGTGGCTAGCATTTTTGGATATCAAGGGAGCATACGATAGCGTAGTTGAAGAGGACTTGTAAGAATACTGGACACACTAGGTGTGAAAGATGGAGTCACTAATCTTTTAAAGAATATCTATAAAGGTATCAGGGTAGTTATAACGTGGGAAAAACAGGTATCCAAGCCTACAGAAGTAAAATGGGGGCTTAGGCAGAGGTGTCCTCTGTCGCCCTTCTTATTCATGATTTACCTGCAAGAACTTGAGGCCAAACTAAAGGGAAGTGGACTGGGCTTCAGGCTCTCTTTTGTAAAACGAAGAAAACGCATTGAACAGGCACTACAAGCATTGATGTACGCAGATGATATAGTGCTAATGGCAGACAACAAGGAAGATTTGCAGAGATTGATGGACATCTGCAGTAATGAGGGAGATAGGTTAGATTTTTGAATCAGTAAGGGAATAATAGCAGTCATGATTTTAAATGATAATGAACGTAGGGAACTTAGAATACAGGAGGTCACGCTAGAGATAACAGATAAATACAAATATCTGGGCGTATAGATAAGCAATGGGGCCGAGTACCTAAGGGAACATTACGCATTAAAGGTAACAGAGATGCAGCGGTGATGAAAAACAGGGCACTGTGGTATTACATTAGGTATGATGTTGTGAGACGAATATGGAAAGGGGTCAAGGTTCGTGGTCTGACGTTCGGCGATGCGGTCTTGTGCATGAGATGAGAAGTTTAAGAAAGATTAGAAATTAAGCAACCTGGAATAGGTAGGCTTGCCTTAGCAGCTCACGGGAATACACAAAATCAGGGACTACAATGTGATATGGGATGGACATCGTTTGAGGGCAGGGAAGCTAGCAGCAAGATAAAATTTGAGGAATGATTGAGAGAAATGGGGGAGGAGCGTTGGGCGAGGAAGGTATTCAGGTACTTTTACAAGTAGAATGTCGATACAAAAAGGAGTAAGTGAACCAGAAAATTGACTGGTAAATACTTGGAAAACAGCACGGGGCCAAACTAAAAAGTATTTTCGGTTAAGAAGAAGGTGAAGGAAGCTGAGACCGATATGTGGAGAATTGGCATGATTAGTAAGTCCACACTAGAGATGTATCGAACTTTTAAACAGGAAATTGCCAAGTAAAGGATCTATGATAATACTCAGGGTAGTTCGCTACTGTTTGAGGCCAGGACAGGAGTATTGCGAACCAAGGCATATCGGGCCAAATACGAAGGGGTAGACACGGCGTGCAGTGCGTGTGAAGAGGAAGAAGAAACTGCCGAACACTTGATGTTCTGTAAAAGACTTCGCCCTATAATTCAGGATGATGGCGCTGAGTTTTTCAAAGCACCGAGGTTTAGTGACCGGGAGACTTTAAGCTGGTAGAATTAACTATGTAGTGGAGCATATGAACCAACGCGTATGCGCCTTCGGAAGACAACGAAAAGCCCATGCTCTGAATAAGGATACTGCGATGATGTTTATTCGAACAAAGGAGTCGCAACGAGGTCGCGACGGAAAATGGGCGAACAGCAAGTCTGGCCCAGGCAGCACAGGTTCTCGCGCAATCAGAGCACGGGCTTTTCGTTGTCTTCCGAAGGCGCATACGCATTGGTGCGTATGCTCCACTACCTCGAAGCGACTCCTCTGTTCGAATAAACATCATGGGATTTGGTGGAGGCTGCTGAGATCTCTAAGCAGACTTGGAGCTCCGCTCTCGCAAGTTGGCCGAAAGACGACCGTGCAACATGACTGACGCAGTCGCCAACCAGCCCATCCCAGCACAGCCAGCACCATCGGCTGCCCCGTCGACCTACCCCGGTGCTACCCGTCGGCGGGACCCACCAATCTTCAGCGGCAGTGGTGAACAAGACGTCGAAGACTGGCTCTTCTTGTACGAACGCGTGAGGGCCAGCAACAAATGGGACAACGACTCTAAGCTTGCCTATGTTATCTTTTACTTGGCTGACGTCGCCAAGCTATGGTTCACCAACCGCGAAACCGCCATCGCCAGCTGGTTCATCTTTAAGACCCTCGAGACCGAAGCATTCGGCCGACCAGAGGTCCACAAGCTCCAGCTGACCAGCGTCTGCGCCACCGAGCCCAGCAGCCTGGCGAGACCTTTACTAGCTATATTGAGGATGTGCTCAACCTCTGCAGGCGTGTTAACACATCCATGCCTGAAGAAGAAAAAATTCGACATATTCTCAAAGCCATCGAGGATGGCGCATTCCAGATGTTGCTGGCGAAAACCCCGACCACGGTGGCAGTCCTCGTAAGCCTGTGCCAGAGCTTCGATGAATTGCGTCGTCAGCGTTCCATCGCCCGACAGAGTGTCCCATCACCAGATTCGATGTCGGCCGTCGCACTCGCAAATGGCCACCTTCACCAAGGAACTCTGTCGAACCAGATTAAAGACTTCATCAGGGTGGAAGTCTCCCGACAGCTCTCCCTGCTGCCGCATAGCGACGCGCCCACGACAAGCCTCCCTTCGAATATGCAGCAGGCAATACGCACTGAAATTTGCAATGCCCTCCCTATAGTTCCGGCCTCTTACCCATGCACTTCGGTGCCATCTGATCTCTCAACTGCTGGCTACGCACCAACTGCACCACCTTCACCTCTCAGCTACGCAACTCTGGTCGCGCGGCCCGCACCGCATCCAGTCGCCTTATCGGCTCCACCTCCTCCGGCCTCGCCTCCAGTTTGCAGGCCCCCACCTCGCTTTTTTCGTCCATCTAATGAGTGGCGCACCCGAGACAATCGTCCCATCTGCTTCGCGTGTGGCATCGCTGGCCACATTGCACGCTTCTGCCGCCGCCATCCCACACCTGCGCACGCATACTTCGGAGGTCCTATCTACGCACCGCAGCAGACCACCACGTCTGCACATGAACACAGGCACTCCAACTCGAATCGCCACCCATCGACTGCTCGTTTCCCATCACCTCGTCGTCGATCGCCATTGCATATGCGTCGTCGACCACCTCCTGAGGAGGGAAACTAATCAGTGCTGTTCCGGAGGCAAGAACTGCACCTTGTGCGCAATTCCCAAGGCCTCCATTTTCGCCGCAAAATGTTGTTGATGTCGATGTTGAGGTAGTCGCCACCTTAACGTTAATTGATACCGGGGCCGCCGTTTCTGTGATGAACGCAAAATTTTTTAGGAAACTGAAGAAAGTGACCACATCTCTCAGTGGCTTGGTGCTGTCCACGGCTAGTGCGCAACGCATTCATCCCTCGGCTGTGTGTACGGCGCACGTCGTCATCCGAGACGTTTTGTACGTCGTACAGTTTTTTGTTCTACCATCTTGCTCTCATGACCTTATCCTGGGTTGAGATTTCTTATCACGTCATGAAGCTATCATCGATTGTTCCCGTGCCGAAGTGTCCCTTGTGCCAACATGTGAGTTTCCACCACCCGACCGCTCTCCTCTGCTCTGCAAACTCATCGCTGATGACGACATCACCTTGCCTCCTGAAGCGTCGGTCCCTATCAGCCTTTCATGTGTGGCGCAACCTGACGGCACGGTGGTGTTTACGCCATCTCCGGTTTTTACTGAACGCAAGGGCATCGTTCTCCCATTTGCTGTTCTTACGATTGCGTCTAGTTTAACCGTAATGCTGGTCACCAACCACTGCAACTACCCCACTGGCTTACTTCGTGGTGAAACGTTAGGATATGTGCAACCTGTCGACCATATCGATGATACTATTCTTCCCGACGAAACGCCATGTCCCATTGCTGCAATCACTCATGCGTCTGAGCCATCAAGTTCGTCAGCCTTCGACAATGCTATTGACGCAGACCTTCCCCTCTCGCGTCGCCGCCAACTTGTTGCTCTCCTTAACAAGTTTCGTTCTTCTTTCGACTTTCAAGAACCTGCTTTGGGCCGCACCACGACTATCACTCATACAATTGACACCGGCTCACATTCGCCTCTACGACAGCATCCTTACCGCGTTTCCGCCGAAGAGCGCCGAGTCATTATGGAGCAAGTAGATGACATGCTTAAACGTGGAGTCATACAGCCTTCTCAAAGCGCTTGGTCATCACCTGTGGTTCTGGTCAAGAAAAAAGATGGCACCATACGATTTTGCGTGGACTATCGCCGCTTAAACAATATTACGAAAAAAGATGTCTACCCGCTACCACGAATAGACGATGCTCTTGACTGTTTACAAGACGCCGAGTACTTTACATCTTTAGATCTGCGTTGTGGGTATTGGCAGGTGCCAATGGCTGAATGTGATCGCCCTAAAACAGCCTTTGTAACGCCGGATGGCCTATATGTGTTCAAAGTCAAGCCATTTGGGCGCTGCAACGCGCCTGCCACATTTGAGCGCATGATCGACACCATCTTGCGTGCCCACAAGTGGAAAAGCTGCTTATATTACCTGGACGACATCGTAGTCTTTTCATCTGATTTCCCGACACATCTTACTCGCCTCCACGAGATTCTGACGTGTCTAACTTCTGCAGGCCTACAACTTAACTCCAAGAAGTGCCACTTCGCAGCACAAAAACTAACCATCTTGGGACATGTCATCACAAGAGACGGTGTTCTTCTGGATCCCGATAAGCTTCGAGCTGTCGCTGACTTTCCGTTGCCCACATCACAGAAAGCCCTAAGAAGTTTCGTCGGTCTTTGCTCTTACTTTCGTCGCTTCGTGGGCAACTTCGCGTCCATCATCGCACCTCTCACGAGTCTGCTTTCCAACAGCAATGGCATATCTGCATGGACACCTGCATGTGACGACGCACTTCGCCAGCTGCGCCGCCTGCTGACCTCACCACCTATTCTTCGTCACTTCGACCCTGCTGCGGCCACAGAAGTTCACACCGATGCAAGTGGCATCGGTCTTGGTGCAGTTTTGGCACAACGGAAAGGCCCCCAAGCTGAATACGTAGTCGCCTATGCAAGTGGCGCTCTCAAGAAGGCCGAATGGAATTACTCCGTGACAGAGAAGGAGTGTTTGGCCATAATCTAGGCGTTGACGAAGTTTCGCCCGTACCTTTACGGCCGTCCTTTCGACATGGTCACAGACCACCACGCTCTATGTTGGCTGTTCACCTTGAAAGACCACTCCGGACGCCTGGGGCGTTGGGCACTTCGATTGCAAGAATACGACATCCGTGTCGTATATCGTTCCGGTCGCAAGCATGCGGATGCCGATGCACTTTTGCGATCGCCATTAACACCAGATGTGGCTTCTCCGTGTCCCCCTTTTACCACCTTGTCACCACTCGACACGACTGACATGCTTTCGGAGCAGCGTAAAGACCCATACCTTGCCTTGTTAGTCGACTACCTTACCGATCCGTCTGCTGTCCCTTCCACGAGAGCGTTACGCCGGCAAGCAGCCCACTTTTCCTTACGAGACAACATTCTGTACCACCGCAACTACATGCCTGGTGGTCAGAAGTGGCACCTTGCTGTCCCAACTCATATGCGCTCTGACAACTGCATGAATTTCCATGCATATCCCCAAAGTGCTCACGCAGGTGTCCTGAAAACCTACGAAAGGCTGCGCCAACGCTATTACTAGCGAGGAATGTATCGCTTTCTTCAGAAATACGTTCAGTTTTGCACCACTTGCCAACAGAATAAGACACCTCCGCGGCACCTTACTGGCATGTTACAGCCGCTCCCGTGCCCGGCTCGCCCATTCGACCGCGTGGGTATAGACCTTTATGGCCCCCTCCCATATAGTAGCTCTGGAAACCGGTGGATTATTGTCGGAGTCGATCATCTGACACGCTACGCTGAGACTGCAGCTCTACCGGCAGCGACCGCCCACGAAGTTGCACTCTTCATTCTCCGCAGCTTCATTCTACGCCATGGTGCTCCGCGGCAATTACTCAGTGGTAGGGGTCGAGTGTTCCTGTTGGAAGTCATCCAAGCTATCCTCGCTGAATGCAACATTATCCACCAGAAATCTACGGCACACCATCCACAGAAAAATGGTCTTACTGAGCGATTCAACCGCACACTTGGCGACATGCTGAGGATGCGCACCTCCTCCGACCACACTAACTGGGACGCTGTATTGCCCTTTGTTACCTTCGCTTATAACACCGCGACGCAAGCGACTACCGGTTTTTCCCCGTTCTTTCTATTGTACGGCCGCGAACCTTCCCACCCACTCGACACTATACTACCGTACCGCCCTGATGCATCTGAGTGCTCCCCGCTTTCGGAAGTCGCCAGATACGCTGAAGACTGCCGTCAGTTGGCTCTGTCTCTGACAAGTGAGGCTCAAGGTCTACAAAAGACTCGACACGACGACGCTCACCGCATAGCTCCTACATTTCGTGCTGGCTCCCTTGTGTGGCTTCGGGTGCCCCCGCACGTTCCTGGCCTGTCTTCTAAACTTCTGGCCCGGTACCATGATCCCTACCGTGTCATTGACGCGACCTCCCCGGTGAATTACATCATCGAGCCATTAAAACAAATCACCAGATTTGCGCCGTCGAGGACGCGAGACCGTACACGTCAACCGTCTCAAGCCCTACTACGACCCCCTCATTGTGCCTACTCCCTGTGTCGCCAGAATGGCTACCCTCCACCCCGGGGGTATTGTAGTGGAGCATACGCACCAACGCGTATGCGCCTTCGGAAGACAACGAAAAGCCCACGCTCTGATTGCGCGAGAACCTGTGCCGCCTTTGCCAGACTTGCTGTTCGCCCATTTTCCGTCGCGACCTCGTTGCGACTCCTCTGTTCGAATAAACATCATCGCAACTAGAACGAGGTTATCTGATTGGTGGCTGAAGTCAAGGCACGAGTGAAAATTGAATCCTTCACTGCAAAGTACGAGACCTCAACCTCACTATTTAAAAGAAAAAATCTAGTTTTTGGTTCTGTAATAATTACGGCTTCGTGGCCTTAGCCACCGCCCAATCTAAAGGGTAGAGCCAAATCGATCCATCCATCTATCGACTGCCGCCATGGTTTGACCCGTCTCAGCTTTGCGAATTTTCACCAAGCCATTTCAACAAAAAAGCACCCCAACAGAACACATAATCGAAGAAGTTTATACACTTCGGCATGACTATAGGGATTACGAAGAATTTTACACTGATGGCTCAAAAACAGAAACCATGTGGGTATTGGGATCGCTGACAAATCATCGCTGACAAATGCAAGTAAGCAATCATACTAAGCACACTAAACGTACCACATATAAAATCCGATTGTGAGCCAATAGAAGCGACATTTTAAACATGGTATACTTACACAGCCAGGCAGCCTCCATTCGTTTCTGCTGGGTCCCAAGTCATGTTGGGATACCTGGCAACAAAAAAGCAGATAATTATGCTTCCCTTGCAGCCCACAAAAGCGTAACGAAAGTGAAAATTCCCCTTAAAGATATCCAGAGAACGATTCGCCTGGCTCAACTAGCAAAATGGCAACAACAATGGGACACCTGCACGAACAATAATCTCCACCTGGTGAAACCCATACTCGGAGAATGGATGACCTGCCTTCACCGACAACGGTTTATCGAAGTTGTATGATACCGACTTCGCATTAGACACACACACTTGACACGCAGCTTCTTACCCACAAACGAAGAAGAACCAACTTGTGGAAAATGCCAAGAAGCGTTAACACTTATGCGCATCTTAATCACACGTCCCACCTTTGAAACACAGAGACAAAAACATTTCAGCAAGCCATAGAAACAACACTTACTTTTACACTCAGCTTTGTTCTTAGGAGATGACCCTCTAGTATCCCTGCCTGACGTGCTAAACTTTCTGAAAGAATGTTCTCTGGTAAACAAACTTTGAAATTTCATCTTTTCAGTGTCCATTCGTGAATGTCTTGCGTCTGGCGCAGCATAACCTTAGCTGCTTTTGCGCCATAAAAACCAAATTACCCTAACCTATCTATCAAGCCGCCTATGACTTTTAGCTTTCCTGGCCGTTGCGTTAATGGTATTAGTACCAGTTTTGGTATGGCATGGCATGAATGTATGACGAGCACAATTCACTAGTCATAACGACACTATCATGACATGCATGTCATGAAGCTGAAGCATGTCATGGTATTGCTGCTCTTTCTGTGGTTTCGTTCACCTGACATGTTGCAAACTTGGCATGGTATTACATGACTGCATGGCGAGCACAATTGACAGACCCTAACGTGGAAATCGTGACATGCATGTCATGTAAGTCATCACTCATGATTACACGCCACGCTTATGGTACGCTCGCGGTTGTTTCGCTAGCTTGACATATACCGAATTCGGGGTTACAGGACGTGAATTCGCGACGAAACTATATGTCTGGTGCAAAAATGGTAGTGATGAGATGCGTGTCATGTTACAGCTTGCCTACAAGCCACGCTCATGATGCGCTCGCAGCCATTTCGCTAACATCAAATACACCAAACTGGGTATTACGAGGCGTGAATGACTAACGAAGGTATGTGACTGGCGTGAACATGATAATCATGAGATGGTGTCTTGTAAGAACATGACTACATGCGACAATCAAGGCGCCAATACAGTTCGACGTGATTCGGCGCGCGTGTGCGCCGGCGTTCGTGTCGTCACGTAACGCTGGCGATGCCAGTGTTACGCGATGTTACTGGACGAAATAGCGCCACTGGACGAAAGAGCACCTGGGTACGACCCGCCACCGGCTCCGAAACCGGCATGACAGGTCTAGTTACCGAACCACCACTGCGGCACGACCGGGGAGGGACAGTTTTCGCGAGCGCCCACGCAATCGCATGCACGGCGCGCTTGTGGTAGTTACAGTTAAGCGCGTGCATCTGTGTGCGACCCACGAAATCTTTTAATATTCGTCTAGCGTGTGCCCACCAGGTAATTACTGACCTTGTTTTTACATAGCTGCTGCCGTTGCAAAATTTTCGGTACCGTCTTGCCCGAGATGCATGAAGCCACCATGAGGTTTCGTGGAAGAAAGAATTGTGAGGTCATTTTACTGTAATCCTACAAGATCACAGCTAACTGATCTGGAAGTGCTACACCATCTTTAATGCATCGAAGTTAATTACAGTAAATGTGAGTATGTCACTTCAAAAAACGTTGCTTCAGATTTATTCAATTTGTATAGAATACGCAATCTCAGCGGCCACTATTCATTTAACACAAAATAAGATAGGCTTTTTACTTCCTCCGAAACGCCCATAGTATTTATATAATACAGAGTAAGGTGCAACAACCACGAAATATACCTAGCATGTGTGCTATCTTATAACAATGAACGCGAGCCTCTTTGAAACTTCAGTGACTAAAACTTCAGTGCTGGCACTTGAGCGAGCAGTCATGAAGTGAATGATAATAAAACTGTGAGACGAAAAGAGCGATGAAAGGCTGGAAAATGCGAACACAACTTTTTGCGTTCCTGCTCTTTTAAGTGTGCTTCTCTATTTACGTTACGACGTTCGTAATGATAATGCAACTTATTCAACCTTACAAACAACAATGAACACATAATTGGAACAAATTTCGTGAAAATACTTTATTTTTTGCAATTAAGGACTGATCCTGGCATTTTTGTTTATTTTTTTACTTCTTTACACCTTTGCGCAGTAAACCAGTTGAGAATTGCTTCACAGCTAGGTAGACGATATTTTTCAGGGAGAATATCCCAATGAGTGCATATTAGTAGGCGAAACTCACTCCCACACAAAAAAGGTGTGCCGTTCCACGGCTGACAAGCATATGTTTAGGTTCACTCCTCCACAACGGCTGGCTGCAAACGTTGTTGCATCCAGGAGTTTTGACACAACCTTTCCGTTTTTCTTTTATCTCAAGTTTTTTTTAATTCGCTGCTTACCTCTAGTTTTCTTCTAATGCGTACCTTAGCATCCTTGGCACCTTTTGGGATTAGTTTCGCTTATTTCCGAACGCTGTCGCGTGCATATACCGTCGTGGATGTCGGGCATATCCCGCAAGGCCATGTGGAACTGATGCTCGTTTTCGTAAAACAGCTCGAGAACCCCTCCAAGTGAGGAAGTTCGGCTTTCTGTGGTCCTTTGTGGAACAAAACACAGAATCAACTTTACATCTGCAAAACACGCGAAGGCAAAAAGGTGCCAAAAAGCAGGTGGTGGGCGAAGAGATTTTATATTTGAAATATATATATAATATATATATATATATATATATATAGTCTAGTAGATCCTCCGTGAGCGGTCACAACGTGGTTTATTTCGACGTTTCGGCCTAGAGTCTGGCCTTCATCAGGAATAAAGATACAGTTTGTCGGTGCTCAGCTTTATACAATCTCAAATCAGAGGGCAAGGAAAGAGGGAAAAAAAAGGAAAGAAAAAAAAGAAAAGAAAAGGAAAGAAAAAAAAGAGAGAAAAATATTATACGGTGGACGCCCCTCGGGTGCCCCCCTTCCACTTTTCCTTCCACTTCCCCCCATCTCCCTCCCCCCTCTCCCCGTCACCTTTCTGATGTCGGTGGTCTGTGTATGTTCCCGTTCACTAGCGCATTCCTCCCGATCAGACGGCCCCTCCTGGCACTGGCGGTTCGGTGTGGGGCAAAAAAGAGCTTTTCAGGAAGTCCTAAGCCTTTAACTACTCGGGGTCCCGTAAACAATTCGTCGTAGAAGGACGGGGGCCGCGTATTGTGGCAGAGGCTGGTCAGCGGGCATTTTAGGAAGTTCTAAGCCTTTAACTACTCCGCGCCCTGTCAACATTTCGTCGTAAAAATAGGGGTGCCCCGTATTGCGGTAGGCTGTGCAAGCGCGTGCAATGCGAATTCCTGGCCAGCTTCTAAATTACGCGTGTCGTGGGGGCCTCCCGGCTGTGCACATGGTTGCTGTTGGGCATGTCGTGCATGGCACAATTGATTGGGTAGTAAAATAAAACAGAAAACAGACGACGGCTGCACTTAGGAAGAGTAGTTACACTTGGAATTGTTTTGGGCTGTCCAGTGCCCTTCGCAGCTGCAGTGCCGTGAACTCAGTTACTATTTTTATTGTTGTCGTTATTGTTTTCTAATGCTTTAATTGCTGCAAGTGTACCAGGATTCTCATTCATTCCTCTATCGAGGGTGTTAAATCGGTGGATAAGGTATGACTCTCATTGTTCACGTTCTCGATTTGATTTAAATCCCGTCTCTAAGAGCGTTACTGATAGTTTGTCGAATGCATGGTCGGGAAGATTGAGATGTTTTGATAGAGGTAGACTTGGGGCTGATTTCGCATGGGCTCTGTGATTATTGAAGCGAATCCTAAATGGTGTTTCTGTTTGTCCGATGTACTGCATACCACACACGTTGCATTCGAGTAGGTACACCACATTAGAGGAATCGCATGTTAGGTTTCCTCGTATGTTAATCGAAAACTTGGATTGCGTGCTGGTTGCTTTGTCTGTTTCTCGCATCGCCTTACATACAAGACATCGTGACTTTAAGCAAGGGCGGCATGAATTATTGGGGGGTGATGCGTTAATTTGGGAGTGGACAAGGGTGTCTTTGAGGTTACGTGGTCGTCGGTAAACGACGCCTGGAGCGGATGGGAATGCGCGTTTCAGACGTTCACTTTGTTCCAGAATGTTGTAATGTCGTTTAAGGATTTTGTTTACATTGGGGAAGTTTGTGCTGTAAGTCAAGCAGAGGTTTGTTCGTTGTGGGTCTTCTCGTGGTGGTCGCTTCATAAGTAAGTCTTCACGCTTTAGTTTTCTCGCTTTTGAACAGCGTCATTAATTACATGTGGGGGGTATTTTTGTTGCTCGAGCATAAGTTTTAGCCTCTGTGAGCTCGTGTCAAAGTCAGCGTCTCTAGAGCAGATTCGCTTAAACCGGTAAGCCTGGCTGTATGGAATACTGTTTTTACAGTGGCGTGGGTGATCGCTTCGGTAATGAAGGTATTGTTGCCGATCCGTTGGTTTGCTATATAGGGTTGTAGAGAGCTTCTCTTCTTCTATCGTTATGGTAACATCAAGAAAATTTACGGTAACTTGCGAGTATGTGTGTGTGAAGTGTATGTTCGGATGTACAGCATTGTAAGTGTCTATAAAGCTGAGAAGTTCGTCCTCGCTGTGGGTCCAAATAAGAAAGATGTCGTCTATGTATCTTCTGTATAACATTGGTTTCAAGGAACTTTGTGCAAGAAATTCAGATTCTAGCTTTCCCATAAATATGTTGGCATAATTAGGTGCCATTTTGGTGCCCATAGCGGTCCCGCTGATTTGTCGAAAATACTCTTGGTTAAACTCGAATGAATTTAATTCGAGGACCATCCTCGTCAATGTTGCAATGGCAGAGAAATCTGGGGTGTTAGATTGTCTATGGTTTGTGTACATGTTTTGTAATGCAGCTATGCCGTCATCGTGAGGAATATTTGTATATAATGAAGAGACATCAAGAGTAACCAAGTACGAGTTTTTCGGCACACAGATACCCGCAATGTCTCGAAGAAAATGTGTGGTGTCTTTTATGTACGACGCGAGGGTGCATGGAATGTGGCTTATTAGTTTGTCCACGTACCCTGATATGGGTTCAGTTATTGTACCGATGCCTGATATGATTGGTCGACCTGGGTTACCCGGTTTATGAATTTTTGGGAGGATGTAGAAGCGACCTGGCCGAGGGTATGCTGCTTGCATCAGTTTGTGGTCAGTGTTGGTTATCTTTTCTGCGTCCAACAGTTTCTTTAGTTCTGTTGATACGATACGTTTGTATTCGTCTGTCGGATCACCTGGGAGGCGTTCGTAAAATCTTGAGTCGTCTAGTTGGCGGTATGCTTCTTGTAAGTAGTTGGTTGTATTAAGGACTACAATTGCTCCTCCTTTGTCAGCGGGTTTTATTGTTATGTCTGTCCTAGATGCCAAATTTTTCATACTTATTTTTTCAGATTTGGTCAAGTTTTCTCGGTTTCCTTTCTGTCTGTGGTATTCGTGTACTATATCTTTCTGTACTGCGGTGATATAAAGGTCCAAGCACTTGTCTCGATTACTGTTCGGTGTCCAATCATTTGATTTACGACGGTGAATTGTTTCGTGGTTAGAAGGCCTATCCAAGAAATATTCGCGCAACCTTAAGCTTCGAGCGAAGGCCTATCCAAGTTTTCGATTAACATACGAGGAAACCTAACATGCGATTCCTCTAATGTGATGTACCTACTCGAATGCAACGTGTGTGGTATGCAGTACATCGGACAAACAGAAACACCATTTAGGATTCGCTTCAATAATCACAGAGCCCATGCGAAATCAGCCCCAAGTCTACCTCTATCAAAACATCTCAATCTTCCCGACCATGCATTCGACAAACTATCAGTAACGCTCTTAGAGACGGGATTTAAATCAAATCGAGAACGTGAACAACGAGAGTCATACCTTATCCACCGATTTAACACCCTCGATAGAGGAATGAATGAGAATCCTGGTACACTTGCAGCAATTTAAAGCATTAGAAAACAATAACGACAACAATAAAAATAGTAACTGAGTTCACGGCACTGCAGCTGCGAAGGGCACTGGACAGCCCAAAACAATTCCAAGTGTAACTACTCTTCCTAAGTGCAGCCGTCGTCTGTTTTCTGTTTTATTTTACTACCCAATCAATTGTGCCATGCACGACATGCCCAACAGCAACCATGTGCACAGCCGGGAGGCCCCCACGACACGCGTAATTTAGAAGCTGGCCAGGAATTCGCATTGCACGCGCTTGCACAGCCTACCGCAATACGGGGCACCCCTATTTTTACGACGAAATGTTGACAGGGCGCGGAGTAGTTAAAGGCTTAGAACTTCCTAAAATGCCGCTGACCAGCCTCTGCCACAATACGCGGCCCCCGTCCTTCTACGACGAATTGTTTACGGGACCCCGAGTAGTTAAAGGCTTAGGACTTCCTGAAAAGCTCTTTTTTGCCCCACACCGAACCGCCAGTGCCAGGAGGGGCCGTCTGATCGGGAGGAATGCGCTAGTGAACGGGAACATACACAGACCACCGACATCAGAAAGGTGACGGGGAGAGGGGGGAGGGAGATGGGGGGAAGTGGAAGGAAAAGTGGAAGGGGGGCACCCGAGGGGCGTCCACCGTATAATATTTTTCTCTTTTTTTTCTTTCCTTTTCTTTTCTTTTTTTCTTTCCTTTTTTTCCCTCTTGCCTTGCCCTCTGATTTGAGATTGTATAAAGCTGAGCACCGACAAACTGTATCTTTATTCCTCATGAAGGCCAGACTCTAGGCCGAAACGTCGAAATAAACCACGTTGTGACCGCTCACGGAGGATCTACTAGTCTATATGCAACGCTACGGCCACTCAACCACCATGCCTGCCTATATATATATATATATATATATATATATGTGTGTGTGTGTATGAGAATCGTGTGGTGTTTTGGGACAATAACAAAAACTTGGGAAATGGAACGTGGCAATATATATACGGTAGAAAAAGAGGTCGACAAACGTGCGAAAAAAACACAAGTTTTACTTAAACACACACACTAGTAAAAGCAGTAAAACTTGTTTTTTCGCACGTTTGTCGACCTCTACTTCTACCGCATTTTCCACCGGATCCATTGAATTTCACACCACCATATATATATATATATATATATATATATATATATATATATATATATATATATATATATATACATATATATTGGCAGCTGAAAAACACGTTGAGGGCCTCTAGCCGGGAGATTGTGAAGAGGCTCATTGTAGAAAGAGGTGTTTACTTTTCACGTTTATTATTTATTGGTGCTTTATTCTGCCTCCATCTTGTGCGTCGAACTTTTGGCTTATGGGTCTATTGACAATAATATCATTCACATATAAAAACCAAGAACGTGTATTGCCAAGTGTTCTAAAGATTAGTTGCCAAGCATTCTGGCTGCAAAAAACGCGAAGGTGCTAAACAAACGTCACAAAAATCAAAGTACTGCAGTTTAACACATCTTTATTAACAAAACAACGACTTCTTCACGCGTTTAGTGCCATATAATTCAGCTAGATGCATTGTAAACTTTTCTTTCAGCCTCAAAGCAAGAAGCTGGTTGTAAAAAAAGCAACATCAGGTGCTCGGCACGCAGAAGAAAATTAAATTCCAGATAACACCTACATACTCTACTAAATACACGATATGTCATCCCTGCAATAAACGAGATTGAAAAAAAAACATTGAATAGAACGACTGAGTGGGTCACTGTTGTAACAATGACCAGCTAAATTGCTGCAGCTGCTCATTTCCACCACCAATCATTTCCCCATTCCTCCGGTCCCCGCCCCGTCGTGCTGCAGCGGCCGCAACCGCAACTGCGGCTGACACGCGCTCTCCGCTTTTTCATCCATAGGCCGTGCCACGCCAGACGCCGATCTGCCTGGCATATACTCATAGGCGCGGGCCGCGCTGCGTTGCTCTAACGCAGGCGCGTTTGAGCGTGCCCGGCGTCCCTTCGCCTCGAAGCTAGGCAGACGCGGTACTGTCTGGGTAACGTCGTCGTTGCGAAATGAAGCATGTCGCAATTCGCACGTGTTGCCGCCGGCTCTCGCCGACAGACGCTGGTCGCGCCTAGTATCAGAGTATAGAGTGCTCGCGTTTTGATAGCCAAGCGGCACTGGGCCCGGCGTGTGCGCGCGTCAACGTTACGTGCGCTGCCACCGTTTCGCTAGCTTCACTTATACCTAGTTTTGTATTTTGGGACGTGAATGGATGACGATGGTATGTGACTGGGGAAAACATTATCATGAGATGCGGGTCATGTAACAAAGTGACCACAAGTAATCCTCATGATGTGCGCGCGGCCGTTTCGCTAGCTCCACATATACCAAACTTGATATTGCATGACGTGATTAGACGACGAAGGTACATGACACGTTCGAACATGACAATCATGAAGTGCGTGTCATACAAAACATGACTACATGCTACGCTCGTAGCATGCTCGCGGCGTTTCACTAGTTCCCCATATACAAAATTTCGCATTACGTGACGTAAATAAATGACAAATGTAAGGCCGCGTTCTCACTGAGCATTCCGGCCGCCGAAAGTGCTCCGAATCCGGTTCGGCGGCGGCGAGATCCACCGAAAGGGCCCTCGCCGCACCGATCGCTCGCAGACCGATTTTTGCGGCGTCTGCCTCCGAATCAGTCACCACGGACCAATAGGAGCGCTAGTCAAGGAATTTCGAAAAATGGCAGCCAAGCCCTACTCACTTGTTATGCCGCAGTGTACGTAACTGAATGTTGAAACCAATGGGGGTTTAAACTGCTCTGTACCTACTTCGCCTCCGTATTTCGTGAAAGAGGTGACCGAGCTTGCTGTTGGCCTGACCGAGCTTGTTGCGGTCTTGCAGAGCAAAACGAACCCACCAACACCGCTGGCGTCGGTGGTTTTTCTGCTCTTCGTGCATTACAAGACAGTCGCTTGCCAGAAAAGTAAGCAGTACTGTCTTTTTAGATGCGGAAGCATCGTATACTCGCGCCTTGTAGTGCGCCGTCCGCGCCGTCCGCGCCGTCCGCACCGCCTTAGTTGAGCTAATTCATTACGGCTGATACAATAATCACTCGTTCTCTGCTACTGCAATATTCACGCGTTCATCAAGTATAAGGTTAATTGTTGCACTTCAAAAGCATACATGTGTCCGAGTTAAAACGGTCAAAGTTTCACATTAAATGCACCAGGAAGGTAAAGTATTGGTACGGAAACCAGTAACGCAAACATGAGCTTGTACGGTAAAGTTAGCTATTTAAAACCTACGCGAGCGTCGGTGCACACTGAACCATGCCTGTGTATTCAGGCATGTGTCTAACTCTGTTACCAGCCACTAAATGGTTTTAGCGGGACGGCTCAGTGCTCTCCCATAGTTGAGTACGAAGTAGTCAAAATCGTTCAACATATTAGATGCGGAAGCATCTTATACTCGCGCCTTGTAGTGCGCCGTCCGCGCCGTCCGCACCGCTTCTCGAACATTCGACAGCTGACGCGCGCGCATGCGCCGTCGCGCCGTCGCCCACCATCTGTGCCGCGCGCGCTTCTCCTTCGAGAACATTCGACAGCTGACAGCGCATGCGCCGTCGCGCCGTCGCCATCTGTGCCGCGCGCGCGCTTCTCCTTCGAGAACATTCGACAGCTGACAGCGCATGCACCGTCGCGCTGTATATATACTCAAGGTCGGCGCTCGCTCGCTCAGTTGCCGCTCGTCCGTTGGTTCGTCGCAATAAATAAAACACCGCCCTTTCGCATACGTGCCGTACGTGTTCACTCATTTAACACCCCATTTCACAACCACGTTAACCAATTTAGCCATCGACCCAAGTAAGTCGCAATTTAACACCCGTTAACCAATTACATGCTTCCGCATCCTCCTCAGTGTTCCCCCGAGGGAAGCTGCGGGCAATTTTTTTTGCTTCTTGCGTACGAGAATCGTCGAAGTATACACCACCGGATAGCGTAATGGTGTTTGCGAGCCGCGACAACAACCGGGTGACAGCGCATCCATCCCGCGTTCGCCCCGTAGTAGATGGCATATTCAGCGGCGCGGGGCGCGTCCAGTGCGAACGACGCTGCGTTTCGGCAGCAGGGGAATTTCGGTCACTGTATAAAGCGGATGTTTCAGTGTGAACTAGGCATAAATGCCACGTCCAAACATGATAATCATTACCTGCGTGTCAAGTAAAACTGGACATAGCACGCTGGCGGCGTTTCGTTAGCTCCATATATACCAAATTTGGTATCAGGTAATGTGAATCAAGGACGAAGGTGAATGACACGTGCAAACATAATGGGAGCCATGTACGACGTAATTTATCTCTGCATCATAACGTTTTGCTGATTGTAAAGTGACATATCAACCTTCCTCATTCGTGATTTGCGTATGACCGATGCCCACTGTACCTGGGATCTGCCATTTTTGTGCATTATACTGTTCAGACCTACTCTTCTGCTTTTTCGCGAGGGAAAAACACGACGCTTTTGGAACGCTGGTGTTGCCGCCAGTCTCACCGGTTGCTATAACAAAGGTGCGCGATTTTTTTTGTAATTTCAAGTTCCGTTGGCTTAACGATAGGTGTGCTGCCGGGAGCGTTCTGAAGAACGCGCGTTTCTGTTACTTTATATGGTCGATCTTGTCCCATAAGAAAGCCGAGAAGTGTCCCAACCTAAAGTGTTAGTATCTTACACCGAGGCCGAAGGTAATATCAGGAACGTCACGCTGTTCCTATTCGACTCTTAACACGCCTATTGTTTTAAATAGGAGTAAATGACACTTTAGCGTCATCACTCACTGATTGCTTTCAGGCACTGGGTGAATAATCAGAAGAAGCCTCCAATGTGTCAATGGGACGGCCATGCCCAGAAAAGACGCTGGAATGTTTGTGAACGACACCTATTTTGTAGTGTCTAATAACTGGTTGAATGCTTCATGATGAAAATAGCGTCGAATGGTCGCACAACAGATCGAAATGCTCGGCTGTTGATTTGTGGCTGAAATGAAAGTCTACTACTATTATGACATTTGAAACGCTATTTGCTATCCCAAAATAATTGCATGTTCAATGTCTCCAAACAACGGTAGATGATTACGGACGTCGCAGTGAATTTGTCAGGAAGTTGCGACCACCAGACGTATTGAACGTGTACCCAAATATAAGCCTATAGTCGTCAACTATTTTCGCCTCCTTTAAAAGAGCGGTCCTCATGGCCGACATACGATACAACCGCTTTCGTCTCACCACTCGAGGACTTTAACCCCTAAATCACCGCGGAAGGTTGCCCCGCCATCATAATTGCCAGATTAGAGCAGGGGTTAGAACGACACGTTTCTAATTGTTTTCTCTAATATAGAGTAATATTAACCTGCAAACTTGTTGAGCCACCGAGTGCACACTAAAATGTTTTTTTAAGATGTCAGATAAGTAGCAGTTGCATGTTGTCAAGGTTTCTTTGCTATTTTATTAGGTTTAATCTACGGTATTTTCGTTGCTGAAGAGAGAGACATGAATTATTTTTTAGATGCGGAGCATCTTATACTCGCGCCTTGTAGTGCGCCGTCCGCGCCGTCTGCGCCGTCCACACCGCTTCTCAAACATTCGACAGCTGACGCGCGCGCATGCGCCGTCGCGCCGTCGCCCACTCTTCCACCATCTGTGCATCCCTTCCTCCTCTACACACCGCGCGCGCTTCACTCCTCCACCATCTGTGCACCCTTCCTCCTCTACACACCGCGTTCGACATCTACAATTCTCCTGATTCTCCAGCGGACGCGCATGTGGCGTTGCGCTTCGAGAACATTCAACAGCTGACAGTGCATGCGCCGTCGTGCTGTATATATACTCAAGGTCGGCGCTCGCTCGCTCAGTTGCCGCTCGTCGGTTGGTTTGTACGGCGCGTCGACGTCCAAGGTCGCGGTGAAATGAATTCCAACGAATCCACAAACACAATGATCGACGTCCCTTCGACCAGCGCCGCCCTTTCGCATACGTGTGTACGTGTTCACTCATTTAACACCCCCTCCTACAACCACGTTAACCAATTTAGCCATCGACCCAAGTAAGTCGCAATTTAACACCCCATTTCACAACCACGTTAACCAATTTAGCCATCGACCCAAGTAAGTCGCACTTTAACACCCCGTTAACCAATTATATGCTCCGCATCCTCCTCAGTGTTCCCCCGAGGGAAGCTGCGGGCAATTTTTTTACGATATGAGTGTTTTAGCATTAGAATAATACAATACATATCTATTATCAAGGACTAAATGCATGCGCTCAGTAAAAACAATTATGAAGAAACGTCACTACATTGTGCAAATAATAAATGAATGTGAGCTCTACCAAGAATAAACCGTATAGAATCATTTATAGTAAAAGAAACAGCTTCGTGTGACATTTACGTGGGTGGCGTTATATATAAAGCATTTTTCAGACGCTCACAAGTACGATAGCAGGTAAGTTCTTGCAACTTCTATAAGAGAGACCACATGTCGTACGCTTGAACTTAAGAAACAAACACAACTAATCAAATAAGGGTAAATCAGCCTTTGGGGCACACAACGATTCTGGGCCAGCTCATCAAAAACAGCCCCCAACATAATGTTGTTTTCCTTATATATACTATACCACTGAAGTGCACGCGCGTCACTTTGCAAGAGGCTGTGGAAACAAAATAAAAAAAGCTTCATTAGCTCTACTGCCATAGAAGGCACCCATGTTGTTCCAGAAAAAATAAATCAAACTGGTAGTAATCACCAGTAATGTACGAATCAATTATGCTTCAACGTATTCTAACAAACATGAAGGGCTGATTTTCCGGCTATGATGATGATGATGTTTCATGTTTTGTGGCGCAAGGACCATTTCACAGCCAAAGAGTGCCAGTTCATCTTACTAAAAATAAGGACAATGATTGTGATAAGTGGCTGTATAAGGGCCATAAAATTCCTCGTGGTAAGGTGGGTAAAAACATACAAGTAATAAAATCATGACCAAGATGTGAAAGGTGTGTGGTGTGAATAGATGACAAAAGTTGGTGATAATAAAAAACGATGGTGGACATATAAGCCATTAGCACAAGTGCTTCACTCGTTAATACCCTTGCGTCCAAGGACCGTGAGGCAAGTGCTTTGTTGTGTAGCCACCGCAGCAAAAACCTCTCTGGAGAGGTCATGCTACGGAATGCCCGGGTATATGATATGAAAACTATGAATTTCTTTTGCAAACGCCAGCAATGATTTATCACTAAAAAGCGCTTCCCTACCGAAGAACATTGCAGGGTCTATAGGTATGCGTTGTCGGTAGGGTAATGAAAAATGTTGTTTTCTTAGACTTTTTAACTGTTTGCACTGGATTAACATGTGAAGGACTGTTAATGCTTCACCACATCTGTTAAACAATGGTGGATCGCCAACGGACAAAAGATATGTGTGTGTCGTGTATGTGTGCCCTATCCTGAGCCTCGTTAGAATAACCTCTGTATGACGCGATTTTGATGCTGGCAGAAAATGACCAAGGTGCGGCTTAATAATGTGTAGTTTGTTTTTTGTGTGTCTATCCCGTTTGCTCTGCCAGTAGTCCCTGAGGTTTCGTTTGAGAGACGGCATAAGATCAAGGGCCGGGATTGATAAGTGTGTGGTGGCAGTGCTTCCGTGGACGGATGCAGCAAGCTGCTCCGCCCTCACGTTGCCTTGGATCTCACGGTGCCCTTGCACCCAGCAGACTACAACATGTTGTTTGAGTGTGTCGAGTGTGCATAAAATGGAGTATAGTGAGACGATTACAGGGTGTTTTTTTTGTTTTTAAGAGTGTGCAGAGCCGTTACCACACTGAGCGAGTCCGTATAAACTACTGCTTTTGTATTTGTAATTGCTTGATGTGTTTAGCCGCCACAAGTATTTCATAAGCTTCCGCTGTGAAGATACTTGTGCCTGGATGTAGAGGGCCAGCATTCGAAAAGGATGGGCTGACTGCAGCGTAGGACACAGAGGAGTTAAACTTGGAGGCATCTGTAAAGAACTCAGGACGTATGCACTTGTGTTCAAGTTCCTGGAAGCATGTTCGGATATGGGGAATGGGCGCATGTTTTGTAACTTCTAGAAAAGACACATCGCAGTCTATAGTCTGCCACTGTCATGGTGGCGGGTATGCTACAGGAGCCATTAAACTGTGTTCAAGTGACACTCCAGTTTCCTCAGCTAGACCCTTCAGGTGAACTGAGAAGAGCTGCCTCATCTAAGGCCTACTTTAAAACAGAATAGAGCTCGTCAAATCATTATTAGTAGAGTATGAGGGGTGCCTCTTGTCTGCTTTCACCTTAAGGAAGTAAACAAAGGACATGTAAGTTCTCTGCAGATGAAGCGACCACTCATTTGACTCAACGTAAAGGCTTCCTATGGTGCTGGTGCGAAAAGCACCCGTAGAAAGGCGGTTGCCCAAATGGTTCACGGGGTCCAGCATCTTCAAAGCACTTTGAGTCGCAGACTGATAAACAACGGCCCAATAATCTAAGCGGGTGCGAATGAGGCTTCTATACATATTCATGAGACATTTCCTGTCACTACCCCACGTAGTACGTGACAACACTTTTAAAAGATTCATGGCTTTTAAACATTTTGTTTTAAACACTTGATGTGCGGTACAAAGGTCCACTTGTTGTCCAAGATTAAGCCTAAGAATTAATTTTCTGCATTAACAGACAAACGTTGACCGTTAAGTTGAATGTCGGGTTTTGAGTGCATGCCTTTCATTCGGGAGAACAAGACACACGTGCTTTTTTGGGTTCAGTTAGATTCCTTTTTCCTCTGCCCATTGGGAGACCTTGTTTAAACCTAACTGAACCTGCCGCTCACACATTGCCAGATTGCAAGATCTAAAGCCAAGCTGGACGTCATCGACATATGTACAATAAAACATATTGCGAGGGATGAACAAGCGCAAGGAATTCATTTTGATGCGAAAAATTGTGCAGCTAAGTACACCACCTTGCGGCACGCCTGCTTTCTGGACAAATGTTTAGGAAAGAACTCTGCCCACTCGGGCACGGAATGTCCGGTTTGACAGGTAACTTTCAATTATGTGAAACATTCTTCCGCGCACACCAAGGTGGAACAGGTATCTTAGAATTCCAAAACGCCATGTTGTATCATAAGCCTTTTCGATATCGAGGAACACAGAGATAAAATATGATTTAAGGACGAAAGCGCCTCTGATCTGTGCCTCGATACTAACAAGGTAGTTTGTGGTGGATCTACTCTCTCGAAAACCGCTCTGAAATGGCTCAAGCAAATTGTTTGTTTCAAGGAAATGTACAGGTCGGTAGTTTATCATTTTTTCGATGACTTTGCACTAGCAGCCTGTACATTAGGCCTATAATTCGAAGCTAAAGTAGGGTCCTTGCCCTCTTTCAAAATGGGAATAATAATAACCTCTTTCCAGGAGTTAGGGATAGTGCCAGAAAACCAGATAGCATTGTACAAACAAAGTAAGGCTTTTCGTGTTTCGATTGGTAGGTTTTTTAACATTTCATACACCACATGGTCAGACCCTGGGGCAGAAGTACTGCAGGTGTTTATAGATGTTTGGAGCTCAGCTAGACTGTAAGCTTGGTTATATGGCTCGTATCTAGTGCATGTGTGTTCAAGTTTCTAATTTTCTATTCTTGTTTTGTATTTTAGAACAGTGTCAGTACAGTGGGACGAGCTGGACACCCGTTCGAAGTGTGCACCGAGGAAGTTTGCCTACTCTTCCAAGGTATCACCCTGTGTGTTTACGAGTGGTATTGTGTGTACTTGTTTTCCTGCTCTGCTACCGACCTAGTTGTAGACCTTAGCCTCCTGTGTGTATAAATTGATCCCTGACAAAAACTTCTGCCAGCTTTCTCTTCTTGCCTGCCGACGCGTTCTCCTGCCTTGAGACTTTAACTTCTTGAAGGTGTCAAGATTTTCGGCTGTCGGTGAGTTCCGAAGCAACCTCCATGCTCTGTTCTGCTGTTTGCGCGCGTTTCTCCATTCAGAGTTCCACCATGGCACACGCCGTTTTCATGGGTGTCCATTTGTTTGTGGCATGCATTTTGTTGCAGCATCAATCAAAAACGCTGTGAAGTAGTTGACAGCAACATCAATGTTCAAAGTACATAAGCCACTCCAACTTAGACGAGCGATGGTATAAAACTGTTCCCAGTCGGCTCTGTTTATGAGTCATTAGGGAACACGTGGTGGACACTCTGTTGCTGTAGTTGTGCTCAAAACTACGGGGAAGTGGTCACATTTGTACAGATTTCTGACGACTTTCCACTGGAGTAGAGGCACAAGAGATGGAGATACTATGCTTAGGTCTATGGAGGAGTAGGTGTTATTAGCAAAATTATAATAGGGTGGTTCTTTTCGATGTTGGAGACACGCGCTCCACGAGAGAAGGAACTGTTCAGTCAGTAAACCTCGGGCGTCGCACCGAGAGTCACTCCATAGCCGGCTATGCGCATTAAATCTTCAAGGAGAGCATAAGGCTCCGCGAGTTCATAAGTTAAAGAGTGTAAATCACGTTTTTGCAGCTGATAGCTAGAAGGAATGTAAATAGTGCAGATTGTGATCAGTTTATCAAAAAGAACTGCTCGAACAGCCACTGCCTCGAAGGTTGTTTGGAGTTGTAAAGGTGTGCATGCTATTCCTTGATTCACTATGATGGCAACACCTCCGGATAATGTCATGGCCTCATCACGGCCTTTCGGAAACTAACGTATTTACGAAGAAAATTTGTGTGTTTTGAATTAAGGTGAGTTTTTTGTACACACAGCACTTTTGATGAGTGTTCGTGTAAAACTTCTTGGATGTCGTCAAGGTTTCTGAGAAGGCCCCTGACGTTCCATTATATAATTTGAGTGCTCATGGTGAATGTAAAAAAGTGCTGTGTGTACGAAAAGTGAGTGGCTGTTTAGACACGTAGTTTGAGTTCACGTAACAGGGCCGTCACCAGGCCCTGTTATCGGCTTTTTTTTTTGTTTTTTGGCGCGTTCCAAAGAGCCATGCCGCTCTTTCGGCACCAAGGGTACCAACGTATCTATTGCCTCCTCGGAGGCACTGGATGCCCACACGTGCGGGCTGTTCGTATTTTGGGCCTCGCCTAGTGAGGTGAGGCCTTGAGACCTGAGGACTCTGGAGTCTCCGATATCTGTTTGGAAGTAGGCGGTGTAGCCTGGGCTACAGCTGACTTGGAACAGGTGCCACAGCCGCCGGCTCGGTATGCGCGGGCCGAAGTAGTGGCGAGGGTTGGTGTGGCGGTGCCCCCTGACGCGCCACTTCAGCGTGCGTAAGTCAATAGAATGGTGCGACTCTTCACCGTGCTTCCTTAAATCAAATGTTCTCCTTCACCTTCAGTGTAATCATCTCTTTCTTTCCAGTATGTTCAGGAGCGTAAATATGCGGCACAATTTTCTTCACAGTTTACACAGTGTGGCGGTTGTTTGTAGTTCTCAGACACGTGGCCTAGGACTCCTCATTGTTCACAAGTCTGGCGACCTCGACAGGTTTTAGAGCCATGGCCATACCTCTGGCATTAAAAGCAACGACGAGGGTTTGGTATGTACGGCGTGATAGATGTCTTCGTGTACCCTGTTTGAATAGATTCTGGTGGTTTATTGGATGCAAACGTGAGTATTAAGTGTTTCATCGGCGTTTCCTTATTATCTCTTCTGATGATAACTATCTGTACATCAGTGACATTTTGGCTCTTTCACCCCTCCAAAAGTTCAGTGTCGGTCAGGTCAAGTAAGTCTGCGTCAGATACAAATCCGCGAGTTATGTTCATAGAACTGTGTGGTGTTACGGTGATCGCTACGTCCCCCAACATTGAGAGGCTATCTATGTTTACAAATTGTTATTTGTCCCAAATTTCGAGGAGAAGGTTTCCGCTAGCCATTTTGGTTACTTTGTATTCAGCACCGAGAGTTTCAGTAAGACGCCTGGCAACTAGGAATGGTGACACGGTCCTGGCTTGCTTTCCATGTTTCTCGCAGTGAATGACGTGGAAGTGGGGAAATGTTTCTTTTGGCTGGTTGAAAAAATTTATGTCATCGGTGCGTACCCGCTTTAAGCCGGTACGATCACACAGTAGGGGGAATGCTCCATGCATGCCGGTCGTATTATTCTTCAGCAGCGTTCGCGGCCACCCAACACGAAGCCCAACAAGGGGACGCTGCAAATTGGCAGGTGCTGAAAGCTTGCATGTGTCAGCCGTACCACACTGCCATAACCCTATGCGCCTAGGCCAAGGTAGGCTATTCGCACATGGTTAATTTTTGCCGCCAGGAAAATTGGAAGTAAACAGAAAAGATAAGTAGACAGGACCGACTAAAAGTGAGAGATGAAGACGAAGTTGTAGGGGAGAGAGATAGGAAAAGGCGACTGCCGATTTCCCCTGGATGGGTCAGCCCAGGGGTGCTGTCTACGTGAAGCCGCGACCAAAGGGGTGTGTTGCCTCTTCAAGGGGGCCTTAAAAGTCCGATCACCCAGCGTCCACTCAACCCCCACGATCCCCTTTTCCCCGGAGACGGCAGAGCCACGCATGGCTAGGCGTGGGAGGGGGTCGGAACTCCCCCGAGGGTTCGATTCATCTAACGAGCAATGTATCTCTTTTTTGGCAACAAGTTCACACAACCAGCATAAACAAGTTGCATGCCCAAAGTAGCTGCTGCCACTGAAGGGGCTTATCTGGCACTGTATCAGCATTATTCTTAAATGTTTACCCCTTAGCACATTTTTTTATGCTGCACTCACTGTACTGTGTAAGTGAACTTTGCTGCCAACATACAAGGCCAAAATGCTTCTGTTTGCCTTAAAGATTCTGATCGTTGTTTATACTGCTCTTCAGAATGATTAGTCTGTTTTATTAGCTTTGTTGAAGAGCGAAGGTTACCTTGCTGCCTGACTGTGGTCTGAATGATAATAGGAAGGTCATTTTTTTACTTTACTTAGCCGACCTACTAGTCTATATGCTGGCATAAAAATACCCGTGATTACAATTAGGTTTCGTTTATGGCTCTGAAAAAAATCTTGATCTCTATGGCGGGTGCAGACTGCCAACCGGCCTGTTGTTTTAAAAACAAGCTGAGGCAGTCTATAGCCAGATATGTGGAAACGCCTCGTTCAGATGAGCTGTTAGGCATGAGGCAGTTCAATGCCTTAATAAAATATGGTTTGAGTAACCTTGTCTGTTTGTAGATTCCTCTGGTGTGCTGCCAGTATGGTTTGTTTTCATGAAGTGCTGAGCCATCTCGTTCTCTACTTTTCCGTCACGTTCGGTGCATGCTTACCATGAAGCAGATCATTGCTTTATGGTATAGCTATCTACAATTGCCACAGTATAACAGTCTTGGCTCTATCAATCAAGTACATAATCTTAGTATAGATGCATTTAGGACTTATATCACCAGATTCTGAACTAATCTGTGGCGCATTTTTCTAGCTTTCCCATAGCTGTTGTTAAAGCGCTGCAATAAGAGGTCTCCAGCTGACATTACACTAAAAGATAAATGAGACTCAAGAACATTGTGGTACATCAGTGAAGTCGGTCATTTCTCTCTATATTAACACACAAAGACAAGCAGCATTTATGTGCTTGTGTTTATCTGCATATTTTGCACTGTTACTTTATGAACACTTGATTTCATTTGTGCATGCTGCACCCTTTCTGCTGGTTACATTTATTAGTGCAACTTGGCATGTGTTGGCACCAGTGGCGGATACAAAAGGGAGAAAGCAGTTGGAGCAATCTCCTTTTCTAAATCATGTGTGCTATCCATTCAGTACCTGTTCACATCTAACCACTCACTATGACAAATTATAGGACCACTTTGAGCACAAATTTAAAGTATTTCTGTTATGATGTGGTTCTCAAGATCAAATCAAATTTTATCTCAACATTTGCACAAGGTTGAGGACTATGAACAAAAGCCAGCAAGGTTTGACGAGGTTCATGGCCACTGTCTGGTCTTAAGAGTAAAGATTGTTATGATAGTAACTAATAAAAAGAAGGTTCAGAATCCCCCTTTTTTGGTTTAATTCCTTAGTTCCACCTCAAGTCACCCGCCCCTCTAAACTGAGTAGTGGCTGCATGTGCCCCTGTTTGACAATGTAACAAAAAGAAACCACTGCCACCACACTTAAAGCTCGAAGAAATTTATTTTGTGATTTTATTTACAATGGCTTTCATAATCTTCAAGAAGCTTTCTTGCTGCTTTCGCTGGCTCTCTTTCTCAGCCTTTTTACTGAGCAGCTTTTTCCGTTCAAGCTGTAACCTGCTTTTTTTCAAGCTGCAGATGCTGTGATTTCAGCTGGAACTCTCTCATCTTTCACCACTTCATGTTATATTTTTTTCCAGGAACTTCATGTCTGCAGCGTCTTGGTTTCACTTAGCTTGGAATGAAAGAAGTGCAGGGAGTTGCTCGTTATTCTGCTCTGCTAAGGATTTAGCTGATGCAATCTCAATTGTTTTTAATTTGCCAGGGCAGCTAGACTGTGCGTGAAAAAGCTGACTGCTTCATTAGAAAATCATTGCAAAAATACGAACAAACCCTTTCATAAGCGACACTCATGTAACATACCAAATGGTAACAAAAGGCACATCATATAAAAGACCAATATCGCACCCCAGTGCACATGTCATATACAGTGGTTCAACTAGTTAAATAACAAGTTTATTTTGCAAAAAAACTGACTTTATCTTTGTTGTTATGGTCAGCACTCGAGTGACAATGTGGTAGTATAGACTCAGCATTATTCGGAAGGAAAAAATCCCACTGAACTTTCACAGGTGACCCTTCGGTATGAGTCCGAAATATTCTGAAAACACGACAGCAATTTCTTTTTAGTGGTTGATCAAAACGTTGCAGTGATCAAAACGTCACAGTGGTCAAAACGTCACTCTTATGTCGCAGTGCGACATAGGAGTGATTAACCATGAGTGCAAGCCGCAGCGATATTTCCTCGAAAAAGGAAACCAAGGAAGCTAGGTTGCCCCACGGCCATGTAATGCAGATGATATGATTGGTGCCACGTTTTACAGTTGAGGGTAATGTTCATGAAGATACATTCACTACATATACCAGTCAACCCATCTTACAATCATAGCATTGAGTGTATTTGCAAGCTGAGATTAAGCTCCTTTACCCTAGTGTAGCACAGTGTAAAGCAGGATGATTATTGATCTTAAATTTCGCCTCAGTAATTGCAAACACACACAAAGCTTGGAACGGGTTCTAACCCTTGTCTAGGAGGAATTATTCTGTAGCTGTATTCGGCGTTTGTAACTGCAAGCCAAATTACACTGAATTCTTTTTCCGGGCAAACAAATATTATTACATTTGATCCAAGATCAGTCAAACTGTATTGCAAGATAGTACCACTCGAATTCTCCCCTTCTTTTTCTTTGCTTCGCATGGACTTTGCAAAGATGTTTTATACAAGCTGATACCAGATGCAATCAAGTATACCAGTAATGCTGCGTAACACTGTGCATAAGTTACGCATACATTGCGTCTCACTTCGCACTTTCCGTCATTGAACACATCAATAAAATTTTGACTCTGCATACTAGGTATCAGAGAGTGAAACTGTCCCATTAGTTCAACATTATTTTAGTACAGTCACATGATAACACATGTGGAAGCCATATACTTACTGTGGTGTTTTCGCAAGCTTATGTATTTGCTCAGCTCTACTGCCGTAACAGCAAACTGTGATGAAATTGACCAAAGGTACTTTGGCACAGCTGCTGGAGCAGGTAAAACCTTGAATTAGAGCAGCATAGCAACCTCTTGGAGCAATTACTAAGAAAACAGTTCGAAACACAAATATTTGTCTCTCAGCTGCAGCAGTTGTAGTGGAGTATTTCGATACATTTACAACGCACGAAGCTTTTGTCAAACTTCATACAGAGACAACATAAGCCACTAAACATCAATTACATAACGCCTGTCGTTGCCAGTACGCTAAAAGGACCAGTCCAAAGCACAGTGTTACAATAAATGCATTTTGCAAACACATTCAGTCTTTGTCGCCAAAAGGCCGTAAGAACATAGTCTTGGCTCGCACACATGGGATTAATCAATTTTTTTATGTAGGTGGATGCAGCAGGTTTCGTCTGTTGGAACACCTTTGGTGACCTACAGCCTTACTGCTTAATGTACACAGCTGTGAAATAATATGCAGCAATATATATCAGTGCCTAAGCTATCACCCTCCTGCAATCACTATCCTTCCCAATTTTCATGTACATAAACGTATACACACAGCGACATGTACTGACTGTTTAATACTGAAGTTGTTTAATACTGAAGTGTTTAATACATGAAGTTTAATGCTGATTTGAGTGCTATGTAATGGTCCTGCCAAGCACCCATGAGCACAGGACGTCAATGCCGCACTAGAGTTTTCTGCCAAGCCTATTGTGATGACGAAGGACGGGACCGCGCTTCGGGCATCCGAGCTTAGGCGAGGCACAGAAAGGAAACAACAGAACAGGAGCAGCTTGCCCGACAAAAGGGTGCTGTCTCTTGTTTTCTGTCTTGTACATGGCACTATACATTATGAATATACATTATTAGTAAAATATAAAGGTGGCCGAGTTAGAAATAATGCATTCTAGGCAACTGTTCAGTGCGAATGAGATGGAGCACAAAGAAGAGGACACAAACAAGCACTGTCCTACTAACAACTGAAGTTCTTTGAAGGAAACTTTATTCATCTTAAAAACCCAAAAATGCATGCGTTGAACTTAACTGTTATCAAAGAAATCATACAACCTATGTAGTTCACAATCTAAAACACAGACAGCTCTGATATGCAATCTCGCGCATCTTGAATGAAGTACATTTTCGTGAGTCTCCCTTTTAGATTGTTAACTAAGTAAGTTATACAAGTTCTTTGATAACAGGTAATTTCGGCACATGCGTTTGGTTTTCAAGGTGGTTGAAATTTCCCTCAATAAACTTCAGTTGTTAGCTAGACAGCCCTTGTTTGTGTCCTCTTCTTTGCGGTCCGTCTCGTTTTCACTTGACATTTTTTGAGAATACTATATTAAGTGTTGGCAGTTTGGGCTAGCTGGTATGACATGAATATAGTTATAGCGCGAGAACAGAACGACGAAAAAGTGGCAAGAAGGAAACGAGCGCTTGTGTCCTTCTTGCCTTTTTGTCGTCATTCTGTTCTCACGCTATAACTGTCGTCACTGTATTGAAGTTGCAAAAAATATGTACCTCTGAGCGGCTCTGTTCTGGTTGTGACAGTAGTATGCGGCGTGGCTGGGTTGTGTCCCTCTGGCTCCCCATGGTTGTCCTGGCTAGGTGCCGGGCTGAATGACAGTGGTGGCAGCTCGTCATCTTGCATGATGCTGGCAGAAACTTGCCCCTGAAGCAACACAGCTCCTTGGCTTGCTGAAAACTATAATGTGATATATGTGATCACTTAAGACCTTATGAACTGAAGAGAATTGTTCAGTTGTTCAGTCGACTTCTCAAAATCTGGTAAATATATGACTGATGATACAGTGCAAAATATATTGAGCGTACTGCCCCGAATGGAGTATAAAAAAGGCACACATATGCGAGCCGGGGTTCGTTATTCCTTCTTGGTGCACCTTGTTTAGGGTAGAGTTACTGTATGTGCTAAATATATAGGTAAGCACAAACAGTAACTTCTGTTAGGTGACACTGGCTCGTCCACTCTCTCAACTGGTGCGTAACATATAATAACAGCACACAAAGCACAGGTAATTGGGTTAAGGCATCGCTGAGGTGAAAAACAGATACCTACGGCTGTCTTCTGTTGCCGCCAGGGAAGCCTGTTACAGCTCGTGGGAGGCAAGAGCGGCGTCGCGTACTTCAGGCACAGCACGCTGCATCTCCTGTGACCATGCAGATAAATCTGTACGGAATCGCCTCGGCACTGGCCTTATTCCATAATGAAAATCCTTGGCCCGCTGAACCAGCTCATCAAGCAGCTCAGCCTTCTCGTCCTAGTTCTGCTCGGTTTCCGATCAGACAGAAATACACATCCACACAAACATACACATTTTATATATATATATATATATATATATATATATATAAAATAAGGGAAAGAAGTGTATACCTAAGGGCTCGTTTTTCCGTGTTTTAACACAATATTAATGAGATATAACAGACAGTAATGCCAAGGAATGTACAGGGGAAGTTATTAAAACCAATGAAATGTAAATAAGAAGAAAGAAAAGTGGATGAAAAAATTACCAACTGTGAGCAGGAATCGAACCTACGACCTTCGAATTACGCGTTCGATGCTCTAACCACTGAGCTATCACAGCGGCCCTCCCTCCATCCACTTTTTTTTGGGTTTATCTGTGAATTTAGAAGTAGGAGTGACAGTCAGCGCCATCTATAAGCCAAACAACGAGTGTGAAAAACACTCTTATGCGCATGTTTGGCGTCACGTAGAACTTGAACTTATTATGAGCGGGCAGCTGATTAATTGTCCCTCTTATACAACCTAAACACACTAAGTCTGCCAGTACGAGACCCTCGTTCAATGAAATAAGGGAAAGAAGTGTATACCTAAGGGCTCGTTTTTCCGTGTTTTAACACAATATTAATGAGATATAACAGACAGTAATGCCAAGGAATGTACAGGGGAAGTTATTAAAACCAATGAAATGTAAATAAGAAGAAAGAAAAGTGGATGAAAAAATTACCAACTGTGAGCAGGAATCGAACCTACGACCTTCGAATTACGCGTTCGATGCTCTAACCACTGAGCTATCACAGCGGCCCTCCCTCCATCCACTTTTTTTTTGGTTTATCTGTGAATTTAGAAGTAGGAGTGACAGTCAGCGCCATCTATAAGCCAAACAACGAGTGTGAAAACACTCTTATGCGCATGTTTGGCGTCACGTAGAACGTGAACTTATTATGAGCGGGCAGCTGATTAATTGTCCCTCTTATACAACCTAAACACACTAAGTCTGCCAGTACGAGACCCTCGTTCAATGAAATAAGGGAAAGAAGTATATACCTAAGGGCTCGTTTTTCCGTGTTTTAACACAATATTAATGAGATATAACAGACAGTAATGCCAAGGAATGTACAGGGGAAGTTATTAAAACCAATGAAATGTAAATAAGAAGAAAGAAAAGTGGATGAAAAAATTACCAACTGTGAGCAGGAATCGAACCTACGACCTTCGAATTACGCGTTCGATGCTCTAACCACTGAGCTATCACAGCGGCCCTCCCTCCATCCACTTTTTTTGGGTTTATCTGTGAATTTAGAAGTAGGAGTGACAGTCAGTGCCATCTATAAGCCAAACAACGAGTGTGAAAACACTCTTATGCGCATGTTTGGCGTCACGTAGAACGTGAACTTATTATGAGCAGGCAGCTGATTAATTGTCCCTCTTATACAACCTAAACACACTAAGTCTGCCAGTACGAGACCCTCGTTCAATGAAATAAGGGAAAGAAGTGTATACCTAAGGGCTCGTTTTTTCCGTGTTTTAACACAATATTAATGAGATATAACAGACAGTAATGCCAAGGAATGTACAGGGGAAGTTATTAAAACCAATGAAATGTAAATAAGAAGAAAGAAAAGTGGATGAAAAAATTACCAACTGTGAGCAGGAATCGAACCTACGACCTTCGAATTACGCGTTCGATGCTCTAACCACTGAGCTATCACAGCGGCCCTCCCTCCATCCACTTTTTTTGGGTTTATCTGTGAATTTAGAAGTAGGAGTGACAGTCAGCGCCATCTATAAGCCAAACAACGAGTGTGAAAACACTCTTATGCGCATGTTTGGCGTCACGTAGAACGTGAACTATTATGAGCGGGAAGCTGATTAATTGTCCCTCTTATACAACCTAAACACACTAAGTCTGCCAGTACGAGACCCTCGTTCAATGAAATAAGGGAAAGAAGTGTAATACCTAAGGGCTCATTTTTCCGTGTTTTAACACAATATTACTGAGATATAACAGACAGTAATGCCAAGGATGTACAGGGGAGTTTATTAAAGACCAGTGAAATGTACATAAGAAGAAAGAAAAGTGGATGAAAAAATTACCAACTGTGAGCAGGAATCGAACCTACGACCTTCGAAATTACGCGTTCGATGCTCTAACCACTGAGCTATCACAGCGGCCCCCCTCCATCCACTTTTTTTTTGGTTTATCTGTGAATTTAGAAGTAGGAGTGACAGTCAGCGCCATCTATAAGCCAAACAACGAGTGTGAAAACACTCTTATGCGCATGTTTGGCGTCACGTAGAACGTGAACTTATTATGAGCGGGCAGCTGATTAATTGTCCCTCTTATACAACCTAAACACACCAAGTCTGCCAGTACGAGACCCTCGTTCAATGAAATAAGGGAAAGAAGTGTATACCTAAGGGCTCGTTTTTCCGTGTTTTAACACAATATTAATGAGATATAACAGACAGTAATGCCAAGGAATGTACAGGGGAAGTTATTAAAACCAATGGAATGTAAATAAGAAGAAAGAAAAGTGGATGAAAAAATTACCAACTGTGAGCAGGAATCGAACCTACGACCTTCGAATTACGCGTTCGATGCTCTAACCACTGAGCTATCACAGCGGCCCTCCCTCCATCCACTTTTTTGGGTTTATCTGTGAATTTAGAAGTAGGAGTGACAGTCAGCGCCATCTATAAGCCAAACGACGAGTGTGAAAACACTCTTATGCGCATGTTTGGCGTCACGTAGCACGTGAACTTATTATGAGCGGGCAGCTGATTAATTGTCCCTCTTATACAACCTAAACACACCAAGTCTGCCAGTACGAGACCCTCGTTCAATGAAATAAGGGAAAGAAGTGTATACCTAAGGGCTCGTTTTTCCGTGTTTTAACACAATATTAATGAGATATAACAGACAGTAATGCCAAGGAATGTACAGGGGAAGTTATTAAAACCAATGGAATGTAAATAAGAAGAAAGAAAAGTGGATGAAAAAATTACCAACTGTGAGCAGGAATCGAACCTACGACCTTCGAATTACGCGTTCGATGCTCTAACCACTGAGCTATCACAGCGGCCCTCCCTCCATCCACTTTTTTGGGTTTATCTGTGAATTTAGAAGTAGGAGTGACAGTCAGCGCCATCTATAAGCCAAACGACGAGTGTGAAAACACTCTTATGCGCATGTTTGGCGTCACGTAGCACGTGAACTTATTATGAGCGGGCAGCTGATTAATTGTCCCTCTTATACAACCTAAACACACCAAGTCTGCCAGTACGAGACCCTCGTTCAATGAAATAAGGGAAAGAAGTGTATACCTAAGGGCTCGTTTTTCCGTGTTTTAACACAATATTAATGAGATATAACAGACAGTAATGCCAAGGAATGTACAGGGGAAGTTATTAAAACCAATGGAATGTAAATAAGAAGAAAGAAAAGTGGATGAAAAAATTACCAACTGTGAGCAGGAATCGAACCTACGACCTTCGAATTACGCGTTCGATGCTCTAACCACTGAGCTATCACAGCGGCCCTCCCTCCATCCACTTTTTTGGGTTTATCTGTGAATTTAGAAGTAGGAGTGACAGTCAGCGCCATCTATAAGCCAAACGACGAGTGTGAAAACACTCTTATGCGCATGTTTGGCGTCACGTAGCACGTGAACTTATTATGAGCGGGCAGCTGATTAATTGTCCCTCTTATACAACCTAAACACACCAAGTCTGCCAGTACGAGACCCTCGTTCAATGAAATAAGGGAAAGAAGTGTATACCTAAGGGCTCGTTTTTCCGTGTTTTAACACAATATTAATGAGATATAACAGACAGTAATGCCAAGGAATGTACAGGGGAAGTTATTAAAACCAATGGAATGTAAATAAGAAGAAAGAAAAGTGGATGAAAAAATTACCAACTGTGAGCAGGAATCGAACCTACGACCTTCGAATTACGCGTTCGATGCTCTAACCACTGAGCTATCACAGCGGCCCTCCCTCCATCCACTTTTTTGGGTTTATCTGTGAATTTAGAAGTAGGAGTGACAGTCAGCGCCATCTATAAGCCAAACGACGAGTGTGAAAACACTCTTATGCGCATGTTTGGCGTCACGTAGCACGTGAACTTATTATGAGCGGGCAGCTGATTAATTGTCCCTCTTATACAACCTAAACACACCAAGTCTGCCAGTACGAGACCCTCGTTCAATGAAATAAGGGAAAGAAGTGTATACCTAAGGGCTCGTTTTTCCGTGTTTTAACACAATATTAATGAGATATAACAGACAGTAATGCCAAGGAATGTACAGGGGAAGTTATTAAAACCAATGGAATGTAAATAAGAAGAAAGAAAAGTGGATGAAAAAATTACCAACTGTGAGCAGGAATCGAACCTACGACCTTCGAATTACGCGTTCGATGCTCTAACCACTGAGCTATCACAGCGGCCCTCCCTCCATCCACTTTTTTGGGTTTATCTGTGAATTTAGAAGTAGGAGTGACAGTCAGCGCCATCTATAAGCCAAACGACGAGTGTGAAAACACTCTTATGCGCATGTTTGGCGTCACGTAGCACGTGAACTTATTATGAGCGGGCAGCTGATTAATTGTCCCTCTTATACAACCTAAACACACCAAGTCTGCCAGTACGAGACCCTCGTTCAATGAAATAAGGGAAAGAAGTGTATACCTAAGGGCTCGTTTTTCCGTGTTTTAACACAATATTAATGAGATATAACAGACAGTAATGCCAAGGAATGTACAGGGGAAGTTATTAAAACCAATGGAATGTAAATAAGAAGAAAGAAAAGTGGATGAAAAAATTACCAACTGTGAGCAGGAATCGAACCTACGACCTTCGAATTACGCGTTCGATGCTCTAACCACTGAGCTATCACAGCGGCCCTCCCTCCATCCACTTTTTTGGGTTTATCTGTGAATTTAGAAGTAGGAGTGACAGTCAGCGCCATCTATAAGCCAAACGACGAGTGTGAAAACACTCTTATGCGCATGTTTGGCGTCACGTAGCACGTGAACTTATTATGAGCGGGCAGCTGATTAATTGTCCCTCTTATACAACCTAAACACACCAAGTCTGCCAGTACGAGACCCTCGTTCAATGAAATAAGGGAAAGAAGTGTATACCTAAGGGCTCGTTTTTCCGTGTTTTAACACAATATTAATGAGATATAACAGACAGTAATGCCAAGGAATGTACAGGGGAAGTTATTAAAACCAATGGAATGTAAATAAGAAGAAAGAAAAGTGGATGAAAAAATTACCAACTGTGAGCAGGAATCGAACCTACGACCTTCGAATTACGCGTTCGATGCTCTAACCACTGAGCTATCACAGCGGCCCTCCCTCCATCCACTTTTTTGGGTTTATCTGTGAATTTAGAAGTAGGAGTGACAGTCAGCGCCATCTATAAGCCAAACGACGAGTGTGAAAACACTCTTATGCGCATGTTTGGCGTCACGTAGCACGTGAACTTATTATGAGCGGGCAGCTGATTAATTGTCCCTCTTATACAACCTAAACACACCAAGTCTGCCAGTACGAGACCCTCGTTCAATGAAATAAGGGAAAGAAGTGTATACCTAAGGGCTCGTTTTTCCGTGTTTTAACACAATATTAATGAGATATAACAGACAGTAATGCCAAGGAATGTACAGGGGAAGTTATTAAAACCAATGGAATGTAAATAAGAAGAAAGAAAAGTGGATGAAAAAATTACCAACTGTGAGCAGGAATCGAACCTACGACCTTCGAATTACGCGTTCGATGCTCTAACCACTGAGCTATCACAGCGGCCCTCCCTCCATCCACTTTTTTGGGTTTATCTGTGAATTTAGAAGTAGGAGTGACAGTCAGCGCCATCTATAAGCCAAACGACGAGTGTGAAAACACTCTTATGCGCATGTTTGGCGTCACGTAGCACGTGAACTTATTATGAGCGGGCAGCTGATTAATTGTCCCTCTTATACAACCTAAACACACCAAGTCTGCCAGTACGAGACCCTCGTTCAATGAAATAAGGGAAAGAAGTGTATACCTAAGGGCTCGTTTTTCCGTGTTTTAACACAATATTAATGAGATATAACAGACAGTAATGCCAAGGAATGTACAGGGGAAGTTATTAAAACCAATGAATGTAAATAAGAGAAAGAAAAGTGGATGAAAAAAATTACCAACTGTGAGCAGGAATCGAACCTACGACCTTCGAATTACGCGTTCGATGCTCTAACCACTGAGCTATCACAGCGCCCTCCCTCCATCCACTTTTTTTGGGTTTATCTGTGAATTTAGAAGTAGGAGTGACAGTCAGCGCCATCTATAAGCCAAACAACGAGTGTGACAAACACCTCTTATGCGCATGTTTGGCGTCACGTAGAACGTGAACTTATTATGAGCGGGCAGCTGATTAATTGTCCCTCTTATACAACCTAACACACCTAAGTCTGCCAGTACGAGACCCCGTCCAATGAAAGAAGGGAAAGAAGTGTATACCTAAGGGCTCGTTTTCCGTGTTTTAAACACAATATTAATGAGATATCACAGACAGTAATGCCAAGGAATGTACAGGGGAAGTTATTAAAACCAATGTAAAT